>PSNO01000009.1:600000-1128020 GCA_002976275.1 Monascus ruber | reverse complement strand
AATCAGCCCCGCATCCAGTGTGAGCATGTCTAAGGCATGATTGGTGTAGGGGTACATGTTGCCAGCTGCAAACACTCCCTTGGAGGTGTTATGCAGCTGGGCATAGAGTAGGCTATGGTGGCGCAGGGCAGATTGTCAGCCCAGATATGGCTTGATGGTGAGACTGCCCAGGTCCTGTGTGAGTGACAGCAAATAATATTCCTTCTGCTAGCAAGGTGGCGCCACTGCCACAGCAGCTATGGGGGCTGGAGTGGATTTGAAGGAGGAAGGTGAGGAGGAGCAGGGTGACACCATGCTTGGATCTGAGCTGTGGCCATCCACCTCCATCTCAACCTCTGAATAGGCTGGAATCTCCATTACAACAGTGGGCTGCTGTCCTCACAGCAGGTGTTATGGCTGCAGTTGTCAGGTGGTTGGAGCAGGATGCTCTGGCATATCCTCCTCCATAGCAGATGCGGTCTCAGGGGTGTCTGTGGCCATCTGGCGGTGGGTAGCACCGCCAGCTGGGGCTTCCTGTCCCTCTCCCAGCTCGCAAGCCATATCATGCAGCCAGCCACGGAAGCTCTCTAGGCAACATCAATGCTAGGACAATGTCAAAGGCTGCTGTGTTACATTGGAACGCTGGCAGAAAGAGAAGCTCTAGTCCAAGGGGTGACCTCCTTTTGCCAATGTCATAAAAGTCATTGGCTAGGAAAGTCCAATCGATCACCTGATCCCATGTGTGGAAGAATTTCCCTTGTGCCTGTTGCCAGTCCAGGTCCTAGGAGTTGGTCTTTAGGTTCTTGGCGGTGATCAAAATGTGGCACTCTTCAAATTTGGGATGGCCACGCTCCATGATATAAAACTGGATCTGGTTCCAGAGCTGAGCCAAGTACTGTAGCTGAATGAAGTGATGCAGCAGTTGCACTTGGGGGCTTCCTTCCCCTGCATAGTCAGCTCCACCAAGGCAGCAGTGGCCCGGGTCTGCATGTCCTGAGCACCAGCAGTGAAATGCTGGATCAACTCTGATGGGAGAGTATCATAGATCACACAGGCATGACCACTTCATTTGTCCAGGTGGTCCATTGCTTATCTGTGATGACCCAGTGCTGCAGTGAGGGATGGAACAGCTAGGGAAACAGAAGATATGTCTCAACAGCCTTAAATCTGTGCAGCTGCCCCAATGGGAGATGTGGGACGTGATGAACTGGGGCCCAGGCCGATCGCCATCGTTCCCCGTTGGGATCATAGAACCCAACCTGGATGGGTGGGAGATGCAGTGAGCCAGACAGGTTGCTCACAGGAGGTCGAACAGCAAGCCAGTACAGTCCTTGTCATGCCACACTTAAACTTGTGGCAAAGCCCCCGGCGCTGTCGGTATCAAACGTGACGGAGAAGGGCAGCCCAGTGGCTCGAACGGTGTCTGATTCAAGATCAATCCGGGGGAAGTGAGGTCTTCCATCGCCGGTAGTGGCAGATCTGTCGGCGAGGAGGACCCTTCAGGAGCTGGCGTCGGGCAGCAATGGGGAGATGCTTCTCCCAGTCCGCCGCCAGATGGGGTTGAATGTCGGGGCGCGACAGCACGTCAGGACACTCTTGGTAGATCAGCTCAGACAGAGCAACGGTGTCAGGGTTGGTGCCGGATGGAGGGAGCCCTGGATTCTCCAGACAGCCATGGTGTTTCAGGAGTTGCTCTGCGAGGCGTTCTGCAAGAAGTTGCGTGGCATCATTGAGGACTGGGGTCGCAGACCGAGTTGTGGATTGCTGAGGGACATCCTCCATGTCAGGAGGCAATGGTGACCATGATCTGGGAGGAGATTTGATCTCCATTGCAACCACTGCAGTTCGATTGTAAGTTACTTTCCCCCTGGCCATCAGCCATGACATCAGTACTGTACCTTCCCCATCATTGTCTGGACATAATCCATCTCTGTTCAATTCATCTTCCTCCACCATGACCAAATCGGGCGTACTGGGCGGAGGTGCATCTCCATTGGGATGATGCTCCTCCACAACCGAAAGTGCGTTGAGGGTATTAGTGAGATCCGTAAAAACATCCGCATCCATGTGGTCATCATCGGGAACGGGCGGAGCAATGAACGTATAATGAAACTGGATCTCTGGAGGTCTCCTTCCCTCCCTGGTAGCAGAACACTTCTCCTAATACTCACGTCAGCAATGGTCATTGCATGCTTTCCTCCAAGTGTATTGGGTAATGGATTTGACAGGGGTACACAGTGCAGAGGAGGTCGCTTCTATGCTAGGATACTCTCAGAGAAGGCTAAAGATCCACTATGATGAATTCTTGGTTGAGGGTGGTGTTGAAGTGGACCGGATTCTTGCTGTTTTTGAAAACAGTTGGCCGGAGGAATGCAAGGTCCTCTTTGAAATCTCCAATCTGGAGATGTCAATCCAAATTCCCGGTGAATTTTTTCCGGGAAGATCGAATAAGGTTACGGAAGATATCGAAGATGAAATCTACTGGCGCTTGGGAGTTTGTAGTTATTTGAAACAGGATGAGCTCATGAAAGCAATTGGTGGCAGGGCTCATGTTTTCCTTCCTTTCCCTCCTATTCAGTACGCGAGGCATGTTGGACCTAATAGGTATGATATTGTAAGGTTGGATGGTGCTACAGAGGAGGTTCTGGATTCTGGGTTCTATCATCAGCTTGAGCTCGCCCATTAGGTAGACAATCAATCATCTAAGTGACTCCATGCCAGACGATCAATCCTTGGACCCCTGTGAGCCTCAAAGTTCACAAATAGCAAGTTCGCTAGTGCTGCACTTACTGGTGGTGCACACGACACATACTGGAGAGAAGTCAGACTCAGTCAAGAGGCAACAAGGCAAAAAGACAGTATGGCCATCAGAAAATGAGCTTGAGACTGTACCAGAAATTGGCTACAGCCATCTTCCAAAGGACTAGAGTCCGGTTCATTTGTTTGAAGTGTATTGGCTGGTTAAAGCAGTAGTTTGCTCCTTGGGACTGCAAAGTCTACTGTCATTTATTGAATCTGACCCCAGAAGTTTTGTCCAATTCTCCTAGGCAACAGCCAATAGTGGGCAAGAATGGGCATATAGCGGTCAAAATCAGCGTCATCTTAGGTGATGATTGAACTGGGGCCCCATGTTTCATACACATTTCATAGACCTGTAATAGACAATGAACTAGTACTCTAGAGACATAGCTGTAACATACTATGAAGTTTCATAGCAGCCAACTGGAGTCAGCCATATATTCAAGTAAATTTCTCACCACAGATGCTTGAAGCAAGACAAAGCAATCCAAACAGCTGTTCAAATAGCTCTGAACTGCCATCACTATTCACTCTTGTTTCCTGCCCCCACAAAGGCGCCACTGCCGTGATTTTCATTGACCTACAAGATCCATTGTCTGAGGAAGTGGAGCTTTCTGTGGAAGGTGAAACAGGACAAGAAATGCTTGAACAGTCAGATTTTTAAGTGAAGATATATCTATTACTGTACTGATAAATCCTTTCTCACCCATCTGCAAGTCTTATTTGTGGAAGCCACAGATGGGAAAGCAGGTCCTCTGCTGTGGTCTGGTCCTCGGGCCTCCAGCACAGCATTCTAGAAATAAGGTCTACAAACTGAGGCATTCCGTCATCGTCATCAATTTCTTTAGCCATAGAGATCAGGTCCTTTTCTCCAATGAGCTTGGGGAATTTGAATTGTCCTGTCATATCAGTTAGCTGCATCTAGTTAGGACCGCACTAGCATACCCTTAACGTCAAAATATCAAGATGTTTCTTTTCCTCGGTCGAGAAGATCGGGTGGAGGGGGCCCCAAGAGGGAAATAATCTGGCCTACATGGATTTCGTCTGCAGAGCGTGAGCCAGGCGAGTCTGGTGATGTGTTGAAGGGTCCATGGCCATAAAATAGGTCCCAAAGCTGACAGACTATTAGTGGTAACCAAGATTATGATAATGAGATCTTTACCATAGCTCCCAAGTTCCAAATGTCAACACTGTAGCTCCACTCACCCCTGAGGCAAACTTCTGGGCCTGATATCCCTCTGGCTGGATAGGGTGGCTATTTGGGAGGCCATCACGGGGCACGGCAAGCCCAAAGTCAGTTATTACTGACCTACCCAGCTCGTTGGGCGACAGTCCCCAGTAATTTCAGGATAGGTATATGTCCCAATTGTCCAGTTGTTTCCGTGGAGAGGGATTGTTCATCTTATCTTGTGTGACCGAGTCCAGCATAGACGGGTTGCGTAAAGCCATTAAAATGTTATTGGACTTGAGATCTTGTTTATACGTTAGCTATGATCATTCCTAGGAGTAGGTTGGCTGGATGGCTAGTTACCTGTGTGAATAACATGGCATTCGGTGTGGAGGTATCGTAGTCCTTCTAATATGAGTTTAGAGACCGGTTTCAAAACGTCCAGAGGGATGGTGTTTCCTTCAAAACAATGCTTCAACATCCATAATGGTTCACAAAGTGCATCGAAGACCATGCAAATATAAGTACCGCCTGGCCCAGCAACACGAAACAAGTCTAACAAGGTAGTGACAAAGTTGTGGCCTGGATGCTGGGGGTTTGCTTTGGTTACAAGCTCAGTAATACGTAGCTCCTTTTCGGCAGACTCTTGAGATGCGTAATTGTTTGCATTAACTTTGATGGCCACGTATCAGGATGGAAGCCATCGCCACCTATGACATGTGAGGAAAGGCTTGAATATATTATCAGATAACCTTCACATACTGATGGAGATCGCGTGCTAGCCATACTGTCGAACTTGTTCCCCAGCCTATTTTGGCGGCGATTTGGTATCAGTTGTTGAGTATCTCATAAAGACGTACAGGATAAAAGTGCTGAGGCTTATAATGGGGCGTGCGCTCTTCCTCAACCAGATCGGCCGTAGGGAGTAACTTTGCGGGGTGGGGGGAAGGTTTGTAGGGAACGGACTGAATAATTCTTCTAAGGTTCATGGCCACAAAGATGAGTAAGGTGCTCGCTGCCCACTCTAGTTGATTTTTGTTGGTCATGTTGAACGTAGGGGAGGCGGATTTGATTTGATTTTGTTGTATATTTCAAGGGAAAGGGGGCTGGACGAGACGGTATCGGCTACACGCACGTAGCCTAGAAAGAAGTGGATGCCTTTGGTACAGGCCCCGGACCTGGAATGAATCTATGCTCTACACGAAGCCTTCAACGCGCTCCGTTGTATGCTGCTCAGCTCATTGAGGATTCATTACTATCTAAAAGGGTTCTCCCGAAGTTGGTCCCATCGGACCACTAATGTCACGTGATCATACATATTTGTATCATAACATGTCGGTGGTTCCCATGGCTCAGTTCCTTCCTAGTTAGGTTTAGTCCACATTAGTCAGCGCACTGTGTAGATAGTTCGCCCGGCTCCGGGCCTCCCTAGCTAGATCAACCAACTCTGCGAGTTTGACCCCCGCCAACATAACATAACATAACAAGAACAACCCAACAATCCAAATAACAAAATGGGACGCCGTTCTACGCATCTTGCGATGGTCAACAATATGGAGGGCCAGTCGACAGTTTTTAACGGAGACGTGTCTGGAAAGGTGTACCTAGAAATGATTAGACATGCCAATACAGGAGATCTGTGAGTCACTATTTACCTGATAGCATGCGGACTTGACTGATATATCCTGGCCAGGGGACAAAATCCAAATCATTCAAGCCAGCCGAATACCTGTGGGCCACATGGTAACGGAGAAGATACTGGAAACTCTGGACGGCCTTCTGAGCATATTGGGAGTAGAGAATATCAAGGAAGATTCAAGATTCTTCAACCAAGATGTGTAGCAGCAGTATATTTGTAATATATGCTTCAAGAGTTTTGACCGCCAGTCGACATTCAAGGAAGAGCAAGGGTGAAAAAAGGACGACGATGAGAGGACGATGACGGAGAGGGTGACGACGAAGAGGAGGACAATGAAGAGGACAATAACAACGAGGACAAAGAGGTGCTATTGTAGACCAGCTTATCTAGAGGGTTTTTGACGCGTGTCCCTGTTTGTATGGCAGTGTAGCGTTTTCAACGCCATTTCCTTTGACAGCGTTTTCATCAACGCTCTGCATTGTGACATCCCCCGGCTGGTCATACCACCACCATAGAGCCTGTTCTGCTGCTAGCTCATCGTCATATCTCTTCACAACAGATCGAAACTGGTCGCGCCAGTCAGTGTTGGCAAGCCCATAATGTGCTTTTGTGTACTCCCAATACTCTGGATACCATCCCGAAAATTCCCAATCAATAATTGCAGCAATTTTACCATTGCACACAATAATATTTCGTGGACAGAGGTCACCATGGGAGAAACATGTTCGATATGGTCTGCTATGGCATCGCGTCACAGATTCCCCAAAAGTCTCTGTGCAGTTTTCTAAAAGAAGCCCACCGCGGAGGAAGTCATGGAACTCATGCAAGGAAAAGGGTCCAAAGGGTTTGTACCCAACCCGGTGATCAACACTCTGTTTGAATTCCGCAGAAGCCACTATCCCTTGTTGTGTTGGCTTGAGAAGCCGAAGTTGTTCAATGAAGCTGGCAACTTCTTCGACAATAGTCTGTTTCTTATCTAGTGACAGACCGGGCCACGTGTCTTGAAGGGTCTTTCCTTGAACATAGTCCATCTCGATATAAAGGCGCCCACCAACATGATAGATACCATGGACTTTCGGCACAGGTATCGATGTGTGTTTGGAGATATATCTCAGAGCCTCGAGCTCCGGCAGCTCGCATGGACCTTTGATGATTCGGGAATTGCTCACTCTGATGACTGTTGGTGCTAGCATATCCCCAAAACGCTTCTTGCCTAGCGAAATCCGAGCTCGTAGGAAAAGAGATACTAATTTTTCCATTGCGTGCATGACTTTGTTTCAACACAGGAACGGCGAGATATCTTGATGCATGCTATTTCTGGTGTAGGACTAAAGCAAGGGAAACTGCCGCGCGCACCGTCTATCCAGGCTAAGCTATGGCGGCCTGCACCGGCGGAATCAACGTGAAGTTTACGCTTAGTCACTCTTTAGTGGCTAACGTAATCCACCACCGAGTGGCCCGCCTCTATATCCCATATAAAATGGCGCTTTTTGATACTCTTGGCGTCTCGACAACGAAGCATCTAGTAGGCGTAGAATTTGAGACACAGAATGGCTTAGTACTGCATTTGTATATTTTAAGCAGAGAGATTCCTATAGGCAGTTGTTTCTTGTGCATGAGTTTCGACGTAACATACTATGAGGTTTCATGCAGCGCGCGGCTAACAGAATGTTTCACAGGGAGATGCAGGACCCAATTCTCTGTTCATAGAATCCGATTGCTAGGAAGTAATTGGTAGCTAAATATACGTCTGCGGAATATACGAAGTAGTGGGGGATATTCGACTGGCCCAAGAGAGGCACCTACGGAATTACAGAAGCGCTGAGTTTACACTGCTTGCGGTAGGTCAAAGTTATAAATGGCCAACACAAACTAACTATTTATATACGTAGTTACATTAACTCTAGTTCAGTCTTTATTTTTATCTTCTAAATTACACATGAGGTGATGATTATTGCAGCCTATCATAGGCGAGCCGACCTCCACGTCAGAGAGTGCTTCATAGTTGGAGAGCCATAAATAATCCCAATCCCACATGGTCAGATTACCATTATTTTGCCTCTCAGAAAAACTTCCACACTTCTTGCAGACCAGAAATCAGTTGTCGTTTTTATAATACAATCTTGATCCTAGTTACCTTTTCAAGAGACATGAGTAATAAGCGCCGCATTATTATCTCAATTCACCACCGCGACCAATTCTCGCTCGGAGAACATAGAACACGGTTGGGCCACGCCGCATACCATTGGGGAATCCTTATCCAACCCAAGAACCCCAAAGGCTCTGATTCTGATGCATATGATGTGACCGACGCAGCGATAGTCGATCCCTTGACTCGCCAAAATCTAAATCCAAATCATGACTGGCACTTCCGGCCTAAGGTCGGGGTTAATCCTCACAACAGCGGTCGGCTTCTTGGGAGGGTGATGATTGGGAAAATGCCCAACAACGTTACCAATGCTGATATTGAACACATCCTCAGGAGTGTCCCACTTCCTGTCAAGAATGCTAGCCCGGAGCAGAATTGCGTGACTTGGACATTGGCTGCTATTCAGGCACTGCAACAATATGGCCTAGCCGAAGCCTTTGATAAAGACCAGTTCATGCTCTAGGCCCTCCAGTGTGCCGATCGGTGGGCGCAAAATCCAAATCCTCAAAACTTTTACAACTACACTGATCGGCGATGGTAGTGTCATTGCAGAACTACAGGTCGATCCTGGTCTTGAGCGAGAAGAAGTATGGGCGAACACCTGGGACGGCAAGGTAGAGACGAAGGGGCTGGCACCTGGGAGAACACATTGCCGATTGTGAGGTACATCATGGGCAGCATCCTGAGCAAGGCAGACATGGCTGAGTGTATGATCCAGATCTTGGCTGGCATGTCTGAGTCCGGCATGTGATTGAGAAGATCAACGACCTCTTTGTCAACATGGACAACAGGGGGAAGATGATCATGTTGAGGAGGAGGGACATGAATGAGCACAACATGCCAACAATCCACATGTCCATGAGGGTCATCATTGTATTGATTGCGTCCAGCAACTTGTTAAGATATCCTCAATGGCCCCTGATCGTGGCCATAGGTCCCATTGCCTCCAATTCTATTGTACTGTTCCTAGCTAAAAATTCTCTGCCTGTTATATGATGTTACCTAACATATGTTCCAGCTCTTTTCCAAATTCCTGGCCTTTGATACCTGACAGGGGTAACTGAATCCTATATAAAGGGGTATATGGAAAATTTCTTCACTACAAATTTCTGTCTTGTAGATAGGATAGCTGCAACTGCTGCTAGTGATCTTCCTTGTGACCAGGGCAAACAGTGCAGACACTCGGCCAGATGGTAAATCACTGAAGACCTGTCAAAGACCTATGGAACACATGGGGGGCAAGAAAGTGTTATGCCATTTCAGGGGGAGAGAGTTTGGGGAAGGGAAGTGGAGGTTTAGTTGATGTAGTGGACTACATGTCATGCTTATTGCCGAGGATTTGGTGTGAGGGAGATGCTAGCCAGCTATTGGTTCTTTGATAATACCTTAGCGAGGCCATGCCCTTCAGCGGCTGCGCGGGGAAGGGTAGTTTGCCTTTGCCATGTCATAGCAATGGGATGGGACACTTCTTCAACAATGAACTGAAATGAGGACATCTTGATCGTTTGGGGCACCCATCTATGGGTTATGTATATGGAAAAGAACTCATCATATGGGAGCTTGTTGTGGAAATAGGGAGCAAGCACTTGTGCCGTTTGATTGATTTGATTGATTTTGTTATTTAACGTCAGTTGGGATTCCGGGACGGAATATATGACGGCCGAAGCTAACTCGGCTGGCAAGGGTGGTTTAGTTACAGAAGAGCACCAGCCCGCGCGGGAAGGTGCTAATAATCCTCCAATAGTGGAATTCTCCTCAAAAACATTAATCCATGCCCCGTCCCTAATCCTTGCGGTGTTGCAGTTCCTTGAAGTAGCCACCTCTTTCAAGTCCATAGATCCTGCTGATGCAGGGGAAAAATCTCAAACCCCCTTTGGGGGAGGAGGAAAACCTCCACAAGTATTGGTAATGTTTCGATCAAGAGGTAGTGGTTCCTCTCTTGGGGCTCCTGGAGCCCAGGTCGTAGGCTGGCTTGCGAGCCATCGTGTGAGTCACGGCAGGTGAGACTCATCTGGCTGGCCAGTTGGAAGGCCACGAGGCCAAGAGGTATGTAAGGGCTGGATGGCGGTGACGGCGTGAAGAGGTAATCAATATACGGAGAATGCTAAATACGATAGTAGGGAGGAGAACGTAGGGTCCCTATTGTACAGGAACTAATCACTGACTTCGCTGTGTTATGTTTGTTATGTTATTATTATTTAACGTCGCTTGGCGGTCACGTGGCGGGTGACCGCGGCCTCCCGAAGGGCAACCGGACGTGCCTCCCAAGCGTATACTATCTAAAAGGATCGAAGTACGTGACTTCGCTGTTAGTTAGTTAGTTAGTTATTATTATTTAACGTCGCTTGGCGGTCACGTGGCGGGTGACCGCGGCCTCCCGAAGGGCAACCGGACGTGCCTCCCAAGCGTATACTATCTAAAAGGATCTAAATACATGCTTAAAGGAGACAAATTTGAGCACTACGTGCTGTAGGGTTGGGGAAGTTCCCAGCACTACCCTGGCTGGGGCTTCAAGCGGTAGAAAAACCTGTCTTGCCTCCCTATAGGTGAGAGGGGGAGCCAATCCCTCTTTCCCAGGAAGATATGCTTGGACTGTTACACTACTCTGTGCTTAGGCGGGCCCAGTTTGGGCATATATCCGTAAAGAAGGATGTGTTTTGCACGATGCGGCTGAATTCCTCAGCCCCAGCAGCAGTCCCTAGGAGCCAGTCAATGGTTTTTGCCGGCCCAACAGGTGTGTGTTTCCATCTCTCCTTCCAGCGCTTCCTAGTATGTGGGCAGAAGAAGAAATGTACTGGAGTTTTTAGCTTCTTGCAGGAGCAGGTTGCTAGGTAGTCCGTGTGGTGGAGGCGTTCGTGATATGCTGCAAAGTCCCCATGTCCAGTGCGGGCTGCAATGAGCCTGCCTAGTACCCAGCGTGGCAGTTTGTGTTCCTGGGCCCGGCTGCTCTTCGTATGGGGACAGATGCCCAGGTCTTGGTATGCCTGGGGTGCGTTGCGTATATACGCTGCCTGGGTGGCAGTACGGAGTTGTTGTTTCGCCTCTCGTCTTAGGTATGCCGGGGAGGGGGGGATGTGGGAGCCATCCATGGCTGCTCCCTGCTTTGCTAGCCTGTCTGCCAGCTCATTGCCTGCGATTCCAGTGTGCCCTGGTACCCAGGAGACCCGTACGGGCCTGCGGGGGGAGGCTAGGATGTACGGCAGGCTGAGCCACTGCGTGGAGAGCTGGTGGAAGGTGTCTGTGAGATGGCGTCTGTGTGGCGCGGGCCTGCCATCTGCTAGTAGACTGGCCGCTGCCAGGTTGTCTAGGAAGATGTTCAGCTGGTTGGCATATGCAGTGCATGGCAAACCCACTGCTGCCCGGAGACCTTCCACAGCACCCATGATCTCCGCGTCATAGACCTCTGTCCGGGGGCCTGATGGGCCCTGTCCCTGGGTGACTAGGATGGAGCCGTAGTATATGGCGTATCCATATCCAGCGCCTTGGCCCGTGTGGGAGCCATCTGAGTAGACTGATATGGCTAGTGGTGAGGAGATGTGCCCTTCCCGGTGGGTTGGCAGCATGCGTAGTGGTGGCAGCTGTGGCTCTACCCACCTGCGTTCTGGTGCTGGTGTGGGGATGCGTTGCAGGATCCTGGTGAGCCTTGTGTTGTACCCATAGTTTGGGGCTGCATGGATGCGTGCTATGGGGTGCTTTGCATCTAGGCCTGCGTATCTAGCAGCTGCCCTCTGGAGGGTGCTCTCCAAAAGGGCTCTTGGGTCTGGCAGGTCTGCCTCTCGGAGGAGTGCTGCTGTGGGTGTTGTCTTGTATGCTGGGAGGATTGCTAGGGCTGCTATTCGGAGTAGAGACTGGAGGGAGCTGACAGCCTTTAGTTGCTGTTGGCCAGTGTAAAAGAGTTCAGCTCCATACAATGCTGTTGGGAGGACACACTGAAGCACTGCAGCACGCATAGGTGCTACTGGGCACCCATGTTGGGTGTTGCTAAGTCTCTGGAGGTGCTGTGCTAGCTGCTTACCACGGCTGTATGCCCAGTTGATATGTGGTTTAAAGGTAAGTTTTGTATCCAAGAGGACCCCTAGCCAGCGGGTGTATGGTGTGGGAGAGATCTCACCCACACCAGGCAGCCTGACTGCTGGGGGAGGCTGCTTGAGTTTTCTAGAGAAGTGTTGTATCTCTGTCTTTTCCACTGAAAAGGGGAGACCTACCTCTGTTCCCAGGGCTGTTACTGCCTTGTATGTTTCTGCTAGTTGTTGGGATGTCTCCTGGAGAGAATCCCCTACAAAGAGGATTCCTAGGTCGTCTGCATAGCAGAAGGAGGCTTTGTAAGTGGCCACTACCCTTGCTGCATAGAGCAGGAATAGGATTGGGGAGAGGGGGGATCCTTGTGGGAGTCCTCCCTTTATTGAGGCTTTGGCATTTGCCTCTCCAATCTGGACAGATGCTGAGCGGTTGGAAAGCCAATCTTGGGTCCATATGAGCAGGCAATCATCCCATCCCTGAAGGCGTAGGTATGAAAGAAGCCTTTGGTGGTCTACTGCGTCAAAGGCTCCCTTTACATCCATCAACAGTAGTGAGGCTACCTTTCCCTGTTGGAAGGCTTTCTCCACTCTATGAACTAGTACTTGGACGAGGTCAATAGCAGAGCGGCCTGGGAGAGCACCAAAGTGGCATGGTGTGAGTAGTTTTCCCTGGATTGCTTGTACAGCCATCCATTTTGCAATAAGACGTTCTAGGCCTTTGCCTAAGGTGGATAGGAGGCTGATGGGCCGCCATGAGCCCAGTTGGGTAAGGTCTCTCTTGCCTGGCTTTGGCAACATGATGATTTTTGCTGCTTTGAAGGTCTGCGGGAACTGGCCTTTCTCCAGGCTTTGGTGGTATAGTGCTGTAACTGTATCTCCTATAATAGGCCATAGGTTTCTCCATACAGATGTGGTAAGATTGTCCTCCCCAGGGGCAGATGGGGTAGGAGAGCAAAGGGCATTCCAGCATTCTTCCTTTGTTGGTAAAGGTATAGGATCTAGAGGTCTGTTTGGTGGTCCTTCTTCAAGCTGGTTTGGAAGGGAGGCTCCCTTTTCCAGGAGGTAGGTGAGGAAGGCGTCTGCTTTGCCCTGTGGGGTGGTGATTTGGTTGCCTTGTACAAGTAGGGGGGGCGCAGCTAGTTGGTTGGAGGGCTTCTGCCATTTTGCTAGTGCAAAGGCTTTAGTGGGAGTTGTTGCCTGCTCAATCCGTTCCTTCCAGTAATTAGCTTTTGCCTTGGAAATTGCCTTCTGAAGAGGTTGGAGGTCTGATGGATGTTGTCTTGCTTGCCGGAGTAGGTTTGTGAGCTCTGGTGTCCACCATGGGGTGTGTGGGAGCCTGCGGGTGTTGTATTCTGATGCTCCCTGGATGGCTAGATGTACCCGGCTGACCAGTTCCTCTGCCAGAGTATCTGTTGGTAGGTTGGTGTCTGGGGGACCAGGAGTTCTCGAGCCTTTTCCCAGTTAGTGGAGCCTAGTTTGTGTTGTGGCTGTGGCTCCCTCCATTTTAGCTGTGCTAGGATGGTTTTATGGTCACTAAAAGTGCTAAGGTGGTCCTCTACTGTAGCCACCACTGGGAGGTTGGCAAAGACTAGGTCCAAGGTGTTGGGTCCGCGGGTTGGAGTGCCTGGTTCCATGCAGAGCACTAGTCCTTGGGTTTCTAGCCATTCTACCAGAGCTGTGGCTCCTGCAGAGAGGGTGTGTGGTTGGGTTTCTGGTTGCCATAATGGGTGGTGGGTGTTGAAGTCTCCTGCGATGATGGTGTTCCGTGGGACAGGGTATTGGAGTAGGGTGTGGAGTGTAGATATGGTGGATGAAGAGAGAGTAGCTGGGTCCTTTGGGGGGCGGTAGACATTGATAGTTGTGAGGCCATCTACCTCTACTGCCGTGATGTCTGGGGAGGATGGTTGTGGAAGTGCGTGAGCTGGAAGGTCTTTGCGTACGTATGTTAGAGTTCGGGGCCTGATTTCCCAGTGGGGGGTTGGGCTGAAGAGTTGATATCTTGGGTGTGTTTTTGTGAGGTGTTTTGCCATATTGGTCCAAGGCTCTTGGACCAGGATGATGTCTGCTGTGAAGGATAGCAGCAGGTCATGGGAGGGGCCGCCCCTCCCTACATTGGCCTGTATGATTTTCATAGTTCTTCTGGAGAGGTCTGACTGGCTAGCTCTTGGGTGAGCTGTCTTGATGGGTGGTCTGTGGCCTGGTTTAGGGTGTGTGGGCTTGCCTGTGTAGCCTGCACCTTTCCAGCTTGTTGCTGGAAAGCCAGTCTCCCAGCTTTGCGTATTGCTGCTAGTGCTTCTTTAGAAAGGTGGGTGATGGTCCCTTTACGGGAGATAGGCCGGGCTGGGCACTTTGGGTAGTCTGCTGCATGGGGGCCATGGCAGTTGATGCATTGTACACGGCAGGTATGCTCTATTTTGGTGGAGCCACAAGAGATGCAGCGAGTGTTAGAGCGGCAAGCTCGTGTGTCATGGAAATGGTGGCAGCGGGAGCATTGTAGTGGTCTTTGTTTGGGGCGTGTAGGTCTAGATAGGCCAGAGATGCCAAATAATTGTATTGCATGTTTGGGCTTCTTTGGGAAGGCAATGACTGCAGTGATTGAGCCTGCCTCTGTAAGGTGGTTTGAGGGCTTGACGTGACATGGTTTAATGCCTGTGATACGCTCCGCTTCAGTGCTGATGTCTTCTAGTGTGGTTTCTGTCCATCCCTCTAGGGACCAGAGCCTCTGGGGAATCCGGGGAATGACAATTTGGTGGTATTCTATTGGCATTTCAAAGTATCCATCTGCAGCTAGCTCTTTCGCTTGTGCAGAGAGTAAAAAGGCCTTGCCTTCATCTGTGGTTGTGATGGCATAGCCTGTGGGGATTATCTGTACACGAGAGATCCCTCCAGGGACCTTTCCTGTAAGGGCTATGCGGATTCCATGAGGGCCTATTTTCCGCAGGTTGGAGGGTTCTGGGAGGCGGAGGAAGATGCGGTTATCTATCCTCCTTGCCTGCTGCGGCTGCTTGGCAGGTTTGGGTCTGGTGGCTTGCCATCCCTTTTGGTCTAGTCCTGGGGCCACTACTGAGGCCCAGGATGGTGCTTGGGGTGTCTGTCCAGTTGGAGTGGCCTGTTTGGCCTGTACAGGCTCTGGAGTTGGTTTGGGGGGAGCTATAGGAGGCTTTTCTGGTCCTAGCTGGGGTGTGCTGCCTTTGGCCAGAGTCAGGAACCTGGCTGCCAGTCCTTTGGCGAGTTCTTTGGGCCGGCCGTGGAGGGAGGAGACAGTCGAATCGAGCGCGTCTGCGAGCGAAGTTAGTGCCTGCCTCCAATCCTTCAGGAGGAGGAGCTGGTCTTCAGCTACCGCATTGATCTGCTGGCGAATTGACAGCGTGTTTGGCCTGCTAGGTGTTGGGCCTGAGGGAGTATCAGGCATCTTGTCCGGGGAGGAGAGGGCTCTCCGTTTGTGGGTGTTGCGGTGGAGGGGGTAGGAGTGGTGGGTTCCGAAGGAGGATCCGACTTTTCGTCCCAGGAGGCGGTTCCTGGGTAGGGGACGACCGCCGGGGGGTCGTCCACCTCCATCCGGTGGAGGGTGAGCGCTATCGTGTAAGTAGTATCTCTCGATGTTGGTATATTGGGGGACAGCGTGTCGTCCGGTCCTGCTCGCTCGTGTGATGCTTGCATAGTCGCAGTCTTTCTAGCCCAGTTGATGCTCAGTTGCACATGTTTGCTTACAAATCAAAAAGGCTCTCAGGCAGCAAGGCTCCAAGGCCAGGACATCAAACGCGCCAAGAATCACAGTACGTAAGTGGCTAGCGCACAAGCGTGGATGTGAATCGCGATTTCCTGGTTTCTGTATCTGAATTTAATTCTTTAATTTCCTCAGCCAGCTACGGATGATTCAATGTCGTTCTCATTTTCTTCCCAAGTTTTCCTCAGAAGCTCAACATACCTGTTCAGCACTCCTACGAGAACACTCTTTAGCATTGCATCTTTGTCTACGTGCAGCACTGGACAAGCCGTCTTCGCCCCACGGCTAGAGAAAATACCATATCCGGGCACTAAGCCAAGGACTCAACGATTTCCCTGGGTCAGGGGGGAATCACTACCTCGGCCATTTTCGTCCACATCAGCAACCATGGTCATCGAAGACTCCAAGAGAACCCCATGGCGTCGAATGTGCGACAACATGGCTGACCTCATTGAGAGAAATCTGGAGACAGACGGGTTCCGTTACTGGGGAATCACCATGTACCGAACCACCTACAAGAGCGACGCGGACTGGGCGAAATTCCTCGATCGGTTCATGGGCAGTGTCCGCACAGAACTGGAAAGCGACGATGGGCTTGACATGTTGGATTCCTTTCGGCCTGTTGTGATGGAAGACGCGCGCCGCTTTGACAGGGCCACGCCTGATCAAATACGGGACGCTTTCAAGGAGTGGGCGAGGGTGGCTTGCGAGACAGAGCAAGGGGTGCCATACAAACGTGCAGAGCAGGCGTACTCGGCCCGATATCGGCTGTGTATCATGGTTGACGAGGAGGCGTTACAGTCTGTGCTGGATATACCGATCGAGGACTTGGAAGCGTATAATAATACTGGATTTGTGATTCTGATTAATGGGAGGTGGCCCCCAGAGTGGGACCCCGAAGAGTTGGCTGCAGGAGGGGGGCCAGACGATGGACACGAGCCAGTGTACGGCTGTACGTTGGACGAGGTTGGCTGGATGAAGGTTCGATATGATGAGGCGCAGACTGGAGCCTCCTCACGCATGACTGATGATGGGGATTGGAGCGTTGAGTATCGACGGCCACCGGCCATTGGTTTTCACTTTTGAGCGGAGACTGGTCCCAATGCCCGAGCGATGTATTTTCTAGACAAGAATCTTGTATATTACTGATCATTCTTTACCTCTACTGTAACTAATATTTTCTTTCCCTGCTATTCTGGTCTTGGTGCAGGTCTATGAAACGCCAACACAAATGGCATAGCCAACATCCAAATACCGACAATCTGACCCAATTACTGGATTCCACTCGTACAGCTGCGCAAATGTTATTTGGAACGCACCCTCGACTGCTGCGCACGAGTCCCCGGAAACAACCGTGTAATATTCGTTGCAATTTGACGCGATGCCAGTCTGTGTAGGCGCACCAGCTGAGCTACTCGCCATAGCCGTGGGACCCTTGACGCAGTAGGCATATCCGAGCCAAAGGTTCGTACATGTTTTTCCAACTATAGTTCGGAATTAGCTTGACTCATCTCTAAGGGGGGGGTTTTGATGGATGGGATCTTACTGCTGGGATTCCACTCATAGAGTTGGGCAAGAGTAACTCCAAACTCAGTCTCCATTGTCGAACAATCATCTCCCGACTCGACGGTGAAGAACTCCTGACACCCATAGATGTATCCAGTTTGTGTTGGGGCTACCGACGTAGCAGTAGCGGTAGTACTACTAGGGGTTGTGGTGGCAGTAGTTGACGTGCTCGAACCCACCCTAATACAGACGGCACGAGTATCGGTATCGTTAAGATTAGCGTACAGATTTGTGTCACAGTCTGTGCCGAGCCAAGGGTTCCACGTAAGGAGTTGGGCTTCCGTGATATCGAAGTCTTCCTCAATATTAGCACATTGGTATTCTAGGAAAAATCAGTATCATGAAATGCGAGTGCCCTATTCCTTCACTTCTTTTGTTCGTTGTCATCCATACCTCCTTTATCGTAGCCATTGATACCGGTGAAGCAGTTGCAGTTTGAGACAGTGGTAGGCTCAGTGGCATTGAGGGACAAGCAGAGAGAGCCAAGTCCGCTGTCACTGCCAGTTGCTGTTTTCGCAAAAGAAAAGACGTGGCATTAGAGAAAGATCCGGAGAAAAATGGCAAAGGCGCAGCAAGATCACTTACTGTAAAACCCTATGCTAGTACAGTCAACAAAACTTGCCCTCTGAATGTGTGCTGCAGTCAGTATGGATTTGTCAGTACCTCTAAGATCTGCAACATAACAAGTGAGCCCGAGACTAACTGTAACTAGTGTGGTACCACGGAAGACTTTTGTGACTGTATGTATCCCTATCTGTATACAGCATAGCTACTGGAAGCTAATTATGTGATCAGCGGACTGCCAGAGCAACTGTGTTCTCAATCCCAAGCCCCCAGCTGGTGCTGCATCGTTGAGCGTTCTCGAAAATAAAGTCATTGGTTACTATGAATCCTGGATGGCTCGCAAGGAATGTCACAAAGTGGCTCCTACCGACCTGCCCTTGGATGCCCTCACACAGTGAGTCATGAAAAACATCTCCTCATGCTGAAAAAGCGTGAAATATTGAAAAGACGGAAAGAAAACAATCTAACAGAATGATGATAGTCTCAACTTTGCATTTGCGTCCATCGATCCTGACTCGTACACGATCGTGACCATGGACAGTGACACCCCGTCTAGTCTGTTCAAAGACGCAACGAATGTCAAGTCCATCAAATCTGACATAAAGGTCTTCGTCAGTGTGGGCGGCTGGACATTCTCCGATAACGGCACGGCCACCCAGCCGCTGTACGGCGAGATTGCTGCGTCGGCCACCAAGAGACAGACATTTGCTGACAACGTCGTCCACTTCCTTAAGCAGTATGGATTTGACGGCCTGGACATTGACTGGGAATACCCTGGCGCCGGTGACCGAGGTGGAAGTGCCGAAGACACAGCCAACTATGTGCTCCTGCTACAGACGCTGCGCAAGACCTTCGACGCTAGCGGTAACGACTTTGGTCTGACGTTTACGGCCCCGTCCTCCTACTGGTATCTGCGTTGGTTTGACTTGCCAAGCATGGTCAAGTACGCTGACTGGATCAATCTGATGACCTATGATCTTCACGGGGTCTGGGATAGCACTGATCCCATTGGCAGTATTGTGCAAGCTCATACAAACCTGACAGAAATCAAGCAGTCTGCGGAGCTATTCTGGCGTGTAGATATCCCCCCAGAGAAGCTCGTCATGGGCTTTGGCTTCTACGGACGCTCTTTCACACTTGCGGACAAGTCATGCACGAAACCTGGTTGTCCATTCAAGGGTGCCTCAAGTCCAGGCCCCTGCTCCGATACTGGTGGCATCTTGGCTTACTATGAGATCCAAGCGATCTTGGATGGCACGAGTAGTTCCTCTAAGCGATCAACCATCACGCCAATTCATGACAAGAAAGATGCAGTCAATTATTTCACATTCGACGACGATCAGTGGGTTTCTTATGATGATGAGACAACTTTTGCCCAAAAGGTGGCATGGGCCAATGAGGTTGGTCTTGGAGGCGCCATGATCTGGGCTTCAGATCTGGGTAAGATATAGCATCTGCGATCGAATATCTATTCCGCCAATAGTGAAGCATCACAGAACTAACTGGGAGCAGACGACGACAAATACACGGCGCATGCAGGTCTCACCAATAAAACTATCATGACGAACCCGACCTTGAAGACAATCAATCGACAAAGCATTGTCCGACCCCAAGTCCGTCATTCAAGACCTAGCCAGCTTCAACGGCCAGAACTGCTTCAAATACGAAGGTAAATGCGTCAACCTTAACGACAACAATGCCATGGCGGATGCTTGTGGCTCTGGATATACCGTTGTCGGGTGGGATGACGCTGGATGCGGCAAATCGAATTGTGTATGTTCTTGCTCGCTTCCTGTCACATTGTTATCCCTTCCGCTTACACATTTGCCTCCTATCAGCACTGTGGAAAGCCCATCTGCTGTCCGACGGGCTCCGCTCCAAAGAATTGCAACTGGCGTGGTGACAACACCGGTGATGCTGGCGTCTCATCAGACTGCAATGCGCAATGCAAATCGGGAGAAATCAACATCGCCGGCATTCGATCGTCATGGGGAGGTGGTTTTACCAATGATGGTAACACTGACAAGTGTGGCCGCGGATACAAGGTCTTCTGCTGCCCTGATCCTGAGTATGAAGAGGTCATTGACGGATGTGCCTACGCGGGCTGGTAAGTCCCATCTACATGAACCTCTGAGGGATACTTCGAACGCTCAGAAACAAAGGCTAACTAGCAAACTATGGTAAATTAACAGCGGCAAAGACTGCCCTAGTGGAAGCACAGAGATGTTTAACAAGTTCGACACTTGCGGGTACAAGGGTCAAAAATACTGCTGTACGTCTCCAGCCGACTTGTCTGACTGCCATTGGGTCGGAGGAAGTTCTGGCCAGGACTGCGCAAATGCCAAGTGCGCCTCCACGGAGTTGGCAGTTGACCGTGCTAGCTACGGTGACTCGAGCTCCTCCTGCGACTGGAGCCGCCAGAAGGTCGCATGCTGCACAGTCAAGAAGGCTGCACGGGAGCCAGCCAAGTGCGCTGCCGATCTGTGTACGCTGTTTCCCGGCTGGTGTCCAAGTAATAGCGATGAGACTTCTGTCAGCTACCGCAAGCGAGGCGAGCTCAACGTACTGGAGAAGCGTGGTGCCCGACAGAAATACACTCTTGTACTGGCCGGTGTGACTATCGAAGTCCTCGCCGCCGCATACCCGTCAATCGGAGATCTCTTCACGATCGCCCGAGCAGCTCAAGTTCAACGATGGGCTTTTTGGAAGAGCAAAGGCTACTGCAATAGCAGAGTTCTAACCGTGCTGTCTCTTCCGACTGGCGAGGTCGCCAAAGCCCTGTACGAAGGTTTGAACTCGGAGCACGTCATCGATAGGCAGGTCATTTTAAAGTTCATTGAGGCTGCGATATCGGGGACTTTGACATCCGGTGCCCAGCCAGATGGTCTCTTGCCCATGTCGGCCACCTGGTGGGCAACTAAGTGGAGGGAGGCCAATGCGGCCCTTGCAGGTCTTCCTGCGGTAGGCAGTGATAACGGAGCCCAGCCATCGAGTCCCAATGACCGAATCATGGAAGCTTTCGGGTCGACATTCAACCCGTACCCACTGCTGGCCACTGACGCTGGAATCAATGGAGCTAAGGGCAAACTCATGGGTCTCAAACCTCCTTTTAGCATCAAAATTATTGAAAAATTGGCAAAGGCCGCTGTCAAGGCCGATACTGACGAGGCTGTGCAGGAGGTTCTAACAGCCATTCAGAGCGTAAGGCCGCTTTTCCTTCTCACCCCCCTCGAATCTTCTCTCGCTAACTGAATTTACCTAACAGGTGTTTGGCATGTTCGAGTACTTCGCCGACTATCGTGTCTCCAAGACGTATAACTGGGTTCTCCAAAGCGTCGGTCTGCAGATGGCCCAAGTCGAGTATGTTACCGGCGTTCAAGATCTGCAAAAATGGTGGCGGGCGTGGGCACCAGACTACTTCCAGACGGTAGAGAACTATTCCCAAGGTTGGGCCGTCGAAGCTATTCGGGCCGTTGCAGGAGCGTACGCCGCGGCTCGTGCCGCTGGGCGGAATCTGAAGACGAATGATGCCGTCGCGGCGGTGCTCAGCGAATTCGAGAGCAAGATCCAGAAGATGAGCATGCCGAAGATCACGGCGACAGAGACTACCATCTCCGACTTGGACTCTCTAGACTAGACAAACTTCATATAGATAAAGTAATCGAACTTGGTTTAGATGAGCAAAAAAGAGCCCAGCTACGTGCTCGAGAATCAAGAACAGTACACTTCGAGATCTAATAGAGAGGAATTCCGTTTCAACGTCTTGAAAGTCTTGATCTTGACTTGGCTCTGAAATGGTAATTTACCTTGGGAAATGTGCAGCCGACTTCCGTAGTTCTTCTCAAATTACAAGTATCTCTACATGGCGAGCTCCATTGCCTGACAGGCGAGGCACCAAACAGTCGGGGCTCATAGGAGCCTAAAGATGCCGCTCTGCTCTTAGCCATCGCTAAAGCGATGTTACCAGGCTGCACCACGAGGAGGTGGCAGAGTCGGACTTCGCAGCCCATTGCCTGACCTGTTTTTATTATTATTATTAGTTAGTTATTATTTGATGTGGATCAGGGGTGCGGCGTCTGGATACCAGATACTAAAAGGATACCGTAGGATTCATAGGGATCGTGGTGAACGCTCTATATCGATATACTGCTGTCTCTAGTACATCTTGAAGCTCTAAAACGATGCGCTTCCTCTCTACAACTCCAGGATATACGTATGTTGGTCCTTCCTCCGGAACATACATACTCCGTATCCGGGACCGGATTATCAGATAATCCACCTGTCCGAAATAGTATATCCTCATCACTTATAAGCCGCGCAGGGCTCCGAGACTTGGAGCGCCAGCGATTAGTTCTTCTACAATATGACCCCTACGAGTTGCGCCCAGATTCCTGACCTTAGTACGCTACTCGCGTAGATCCTTGGACCAGCCTACACTCCGTAGTGCAGGTCTAACAGAATTCCAGTATTGGAGGATCATTAGCACCTTCCCGCGCGGGCTGGTGCTCTTCTGTAACTAGGCTACCCTAGCCAGCCGAGTTAGCTTCGGCCGTCTTATCTTCTGTTCCGGAATTGTAGGCACGATTCACGTGCCTTCACCCAGACGTTAGATGTTGGAGGGGGTTGAACTCGCTGGGTTGGTTGATCTAGCTAGGGAGGCCCGGAGCCGGGCGAACTATCTACACAGTGCGCTGACTAATGTGGACTAAACCTAACTAGGAAGGAGCTGAGCCATGGGAACCACCGACATTAGATAATAAAATCAAATCAAGTCACTGGATGATGTTGGCCTTCAGGCCTGCCCATTTTATATTTTTACATCATTTGGGACTCACAGACATCCACCACCGCCACCATCAAAATCTCCAGCAGAGATTACGCAAGGAATTCTCAAAATCATTGAAGAAATGAGGGAGCCAACATGGACTGTTTGAAGTGCTTAATATTTACTTCTTAAACATTTTGAAATATTTAACAAAATACTAATGTAATGGGGGGCGTACGTGCGTTGTTCCCTGCGACATGAACCGGGTTATGATCGAGGGATCTCAGGAATGGATATACTAAAATGAAGCCGCTGTACCACACGACGCCGAACGATTTAGTAGGAAAACGATACAATGAAAGGAACACAACGACGACGGAGCGTCTCTCCTATACAACGACGATACTAGTGAAGCAACCTTAAAACCCAAAGAATGCTCAAATTCTCATAACTATCTGGGAGGCAACCCTCCTTAAGTACTCTCCGGCCACGGACTCCACCATACATTAGTATGTCGGAGGCCGCGGCCCTACGGCGTTCTAAAATAGGAAATATAAAGAATCTAGGGATCTATAGTGCCCCCGGCACACCACCAACATGAAATCATTATAGGCTTTGCATCCATATCTTTTGGGCTGTTGCGAGTGTGCAGAGTTTTGGGTCACCTGGGGATCTGCCTGGCAGCCCTATTTGGCCTTGTGGTCCGCCATTTCATTTTCTATGATGCCCGCGTGTCCTAGGATCCAATGGACCAGCATCTGGCCCCATTGGGGAGGGCCTTTCTAGGCTGCTCCTTCTAGGCCTTTATTGTGTCTTGGAAGGCACGAGTGGGATTAGGCCGTATTTGTGGCGTGGTCAGATGCGTATCGGGGATATCTGGAGTTGATGTCGCTTATGATGGGCATGTTGGCGACCATAATGGTTTTAAGTACAGGATGATGGAGTATAGTTTAGCGAAGTCATTCCAAATGCTCGGCGGAATTTTGAAGTGGCCGAATGGCTGCCTATGAGCTTGACATCATTTTTGGCTGTTGACTAGGATGCTGTTGAGCATACCTATTTTATATTTTGACGTTAATTTTACAGGTTATAGAAACATCATGTTCAGTATCTGCTATTACAGCATGATTGATTGGAGCACAAAGTGAAAAATATACAGACTTGATTTCGTATTCCCCCGTTGCATTACATGTTCAAAATAACACTCCAATATACTCGATCAGTGCACTTTATCCACAAACTTGATGACCTTGTTCCCCGTCCTGCTCTTTTCAAAACCAGCAAGGTTGTCAAGGAACGTAATCCGGAACAGATGGCGATTTTCGTCCAAAATGAAAAAGAATGTTTCCAGAATCTTGACCAGCTCCTCTCTAGACATAATGTGCTCGCCATCAGCCTGGAGTAGACGAATCTCCAGCATTATCTCCGCTGACGACTCCAGAGTCGCCAGAATAAGCTGCCATTGTAAAATACCAGTCTTCTCACCCTGCATGAGGCTCACTATTTTTTCGAACTCAAAATACATGGCGAACCACTTGAAACTAAAACGACGGTCACGGCCCCGCAGCCGCAGGACTCGCAGGTGCTCCCATTCGGATTCCGGAATGACTGCGCGGGCTCTTTCTGGCAGCGGATGCAATGAACCAATATCACCCGTGATATAGCGTACAAGGGGGTTCCGATGACGTTGTAGCGAGGTCTGAACGATGATGCCCTCCTCTCCATCTGGTAAAGGCTTCCTACTGGATGCGGAAGCACCCCCCTCCGCGGCAGATGGGGGCAGGATCTCAATGATGACCTGTCGCGTATCGAAGATGAAATCCATCGTGCCCGCCGGACGGTCCTGCACTGTAAGATCCGGATGGCTTAGCGCGCAAGGTCCTGCTTCCGCGCTTCCCCAGATGGAACAGATCTTCACTGGGCCCAAGGTGGCGGTGATGTGACTGCATTGCATCTCGGTGAGCGGCTCAGATGTGTAGATGACTTTGCTGAGTTTTATTTTCTTCCTCTCTTCCGCGGGAAGCTTCGAGATATGGTGGACAACTTGGACAACCTGACTGCCATCGCCGGTTAAGACGTTGACATGGTAGTGTGCCAGGGCACGGACAACCTCGGCGGGAGTCATGTAATTGCCAGCGCTGAGAACGGTTGCTCCCGCATTTTCCATAAGTTCACTCGTAAGATCGAGGGATCTGCGCATTGTTAGCAAGCTGTGTCTATTAAAATTAACCAAAAAAAAAGACCCAACATACCGGTAGAAATGGCCCGAACAATGAGTCGTGAGGACCCAATCGTAAGGCTCAGCCACCCGGCACGTTCCTATGAACTTTCCAAAAACGGCTCGATGCTTGCGGTTCTCTCGGGCGTCCGTCATGAACATCAACGGGAGCCCGCCAGACCCGCCGCCGGTAATGCTGATGTAGGAGCTGCGCCGGTACTCATTTTGTGGGCTCGTGTCGTCTGTAAGCCGGGCGATGACCTTGTACAGATCTTTCTTGCTGATCAATGGCAGGGAACTGAGGTCGATGTCTGTTGACTGTTTTGCAGCCTGATAAACAGCCGATTCAATTGCCTCTGCACCAGGAGGATACTGGACGTCGGGATTATAGAAGGGGTGTATTTTCGCGACGGCAAGAATCTCTGCGAGAGAAAATGCTTCGGGAGTCATGGTGGAAAGCATGAAATGTCCAATCTGGCTTGAATGTGAAGATGTGAAGGGATAGTTACATATTGACATTCCATCGACTTCCCTATATGCGACGTGTGCATTAAGTATGCAGTATTTCCATTAACTGTTGTCTGGTTAGTTAGCCTATATCAGCTGAAGAAAGTGATGTGCAGGCTCAGCCACAGCATAAACGTCTCCCTGTTGGAAATAGGGCTGGCGTCCATGTCTCAAGTCAGCCCGCCTCGTGTACGAGCTACTTCCTGATGCGGTTAGCGCGTAGTTCATGAAGAGCTCCCGGCGTTTTCTCGTCGATTTAGCCCTAAATAGTTTATGTGCCGCGATCTACAGCTGGCATTCAAATGTATTGAGAGCTACGAATTCCTACAGACTGCTTTTATGCACTCCACTCTGCCCGGAAATCTGGAGCTGCTGAAAAAAAAAAAAAAAAAAAAAAAAAAGTTAACACAAAAAATGATGGTTCTGACGAAAGTACTGTTTACTGAAGAGCTTCGGACCAGGTCCGTTTTACTCCTGCTGCAACGTCTCTATCGAATCTCAGCGCCATGTAGTCGTCAACATATATGATAGCATATCGATTCGGGAATCCGTTGAATTGAGTAGATGTCACCACCGTATATGCTATGACCTGTCAGTTGACATTCTTGTAAACCACGGATCGAAAGCTCACCTCCCATATTCTCAAACTTCAACCAGTCCCCGACCTTCACTTCACAAGCCATAGAAGCATCCTTGGCAATGCAGTCTAGCCCATCACACGACGGACCCCAAACAGAATACCGGTGCTCTCCAGCCTCTCTCTCGTAATCATCGTCCGTCTCCTGCCTGATCAGCGTGGGAGCGTAAAGCTCGTTCTCCAAGATAGCATTCATGAAACATCCGTATATCCCGTCATTCAGGTACAGCATGTCAGTCTTCTGCCCGGTCTGCTTCCGGCGCGAGATGACCTTGCATCCCATTGTGTAGAACCTTCGGGCGTAGAACCGGCCAGGCTCAGCGATCAACTGTGTCGATTTGGGGAACTCTTTTTCGATCACCCGTCGCAGGGTCAGCGCCATGCTTTCGAAGTTGGAGTCCTGGAACCCGCCTCCGATGTCTAGGACATGCATGTTAAACCCGAGCTGCTTGCCTTGTCGGAAGACTCGCTTCGCGTCTTGTACAGCCGTAACGAATGCATCTGCATTTGATGCCCCGGATCCTGCGCTGGTCAGCATTGAGAGAGAGGGAGAGAAAACTTCGTACTCACCGATATGAAAACTAACCCCTTCAACAGTTAGTCCTAGATCCTTTGCGCGTTGAAGTAACGCTTTTGTCGTGTCTAACGGAGCCCCGAACTTGGTTCCAAGCGACACAAGAGCCGTATCATCGTCGGCGTATATACGAAGAAGTAAGCGGAGATCGGGGGCATGCTCCTTTATCTTGTCCAGCTCATCGGGGTTGTCGAAGGTCGTGCGTGGAATACTGTGCTTGGAAGCCAACTGCAATGCAGACACAGCTTTGCATGGATGCGCAAAGATAATCCTCGACGGATCAATGCCCAAATCCAGCACAAGCTTTATCTCTCCCCATGAGGCGCAGTCGAAGCCCACGCCCAGTCGTGCGAGATAACGAAGCAGTCGGATATCCGAGTTACATTTTACGGCTGGTAGAGTAAGGATTGATTCCGTTAATCATTCAGTTCATACAGGATACACAAACGCGGCTGACTGACCGTAGAAGGGCTTAATGGTACCGAGACACCTGAGCCAGTGCTGATGTTGCTCGAATACGCGACTTGTATCCGCGACCAGAAAGGGAAAGTCATGTTCGACATCATGGGGGTTGTTGTTCAAGTGTTGAATTCGGTCAGCAAGCAAAGAATCGATCAAGGCATCCGAAGGCGTGTTGGTCAGAAACATCCTTGCGGCAACAGTCTGGTTGTTTACTGCGAGACACATACCCATGCTTCAGACATTCATCTTTATAGTGGACGTATCTGGACCCGCTGTCTGCAACTTGCTCGAGTCACATCCAGCATTCCAGTTGGAGTCTCCGGCGTCGATCTGGGTTGTCTTCACTGCATACTCCCTGACCAGGCTGATGACAATTCGCGTTAGGTAATTTCTGCTATTTGTTTTCAACATTATGGAGCATGCATTGTCTATCATCTTGGCTTTCTCCGACGCTTCCGTGGCTGGCTGAAAAAAAAAAATAGGGCAACCATCCGGGTTATATAGCACCATGATGCTGTTTCTGGGGACAGAACCACAAGGATCTCGTATGCAGAAGAGATCACACCAAACCATAAAACCATTATAACCGCCCCTGATCCACTACGGCACGGCCCCTGACGGACCGGTCCCAATAAAGGCACATTCTTGAAGACCACGGCCCCACAAGTTCGTCTTACAACTATTTTTTCAGCCGATCCTGCAGCTTGGTCAGAAGAATGTTGTATTGTTCTATGTAGATCCGCACTAGTCGCAATACAGCAACGCTATATACAAATGGGGGAAAAGGATCTCGCATCCCACCGAACCCTACGCAGGTGGCGCTCAGGGTCCCGAACCTCAGTCCGTCCATGAAGCCAACGACAATTGTCCAGCAGAACTACCGATCCCATAGGCAAGCAGTCTGGCGTCAGATGAACTGTCTGCACCTGCACTTCTGCGCTCATCAAGCAGCTTTTCAGCTCCGCCAGCGCCTCCTCGGCCTCCATAGTCAGAGCAGTCGTGATGTCCTCGCGGAAACGGACCATACTCGGTAATCCACTCGCATCACGCGCCAACAACCCGCCGATAATATGCTTCTTGCCATCCTCTTTCACAAACTCGGGTGGCACCGTGATGCAGAACTCGGGTCGTTGCAGGACGGCGCGCGCGGACGGCGAGAGAAGCGTGCTGAGCTTTCCTACGTTCATGACTGAGAGCGTGCCGCCGCCACATCGATCCTCCCTCAACACCTGCAGCGCAAAGTATCTAGGCGGTGCCTCTTCGTAACTGCAGTCTGTATGCCAGGGAAAGTCCTGCATTGTCTCCGAGCGGGCCTGGTGCGATGGCGTCTGGAACGTTACACTATTTGGCCGAATGTCCCAGAACCAGCCGCGGGATGCGCTGTGGGTAATCGGTAGTCCATGGCCGTGGTGTCTGTGAAGACCCAGGATGAGGTTTTGGAGATACTGGCTCCCGTCGTCGGGGAACTGTAGGCTGACTTTGAGGATGCCATTTTTCCGGAGAGTGTCGAACACTCCTCTAACGTGGCTCGGACGCGTTGCACAGGTAATATCGCTGGCGATTATATGCGGTATCATCTGGGAGGCTTCTTTGAACTTGTTAGGACTGCCATGGCGGCTAAATGTCTGGGGAAATGAAATGATTGGCTTACGGGAGGATATGTCCACCAGCCTGGAAGGTTGTAGCTTGCGTATGAGCTGCTGGGGGGATGCCATTGTCTCTGACTTGTCTGATGGGAAAGATGGAGAGGCAGCAGATATGGAGACATGGCGGCTATATACTGAGGCTGGAGGCAGTCATCCCATTTCGGCAGGACAAAGTGCTTTTCATGTATCCCTGTGGATGCGCAGATGAGCTGAAACAGCTATGCTTTAGTCAAGGAATTGCGGCTATGAATCCTCAGATCCATTAGTTGCACATAGTGGCGTCTAGCGGTGAAGTCAATGAAGGAATTGACGGCTATTCTTGAAGATTTTCATAGATTTGATTTACATGCTTTCTCCACAGCATCCGAGCTGTGGGTATATTTACTCCGTACAGATTAGAATTGCATTAAGATCCCTGAATACTCCTCCGCCCTAGTCACAATCACCACGCGTAACAGAGCACATCCATGCACCCCCATGACTGACGGCGCAGATCTGATCCGGACTACTGCGCCAAATCCCAAGCCCAAGAAACTCCCCATTGATGGAGTGGTAGGTTCCGATGAGGGGATACTGTGTCTTCACCCCCGTCGGTCGCAATATCACATCGTACAGAAGCTGCTTGACCCTGCGTTGAGCAATACAGGCGCCACCATAAGCCGCAGACAGTTGGGCGGCACTCAAATGCTGCAATCTTGATATCCACTCTGCCGAGCTCAGTTCCTTTCCGAATACAATACCATCACCTTTCCCGCTCCGGACGGGCTTGAGGATGTATTCGTCTTTCTGGCCCGGTGACTCCTTGCAGTGTCTGATCAAATCCTGCAGCTCCAATGAGCCGGGGAGAATCGTGTCCGCAATTCCTTTATTGAGGGCTTCCGCCTGCATGGGTGTGAGGACGTTCCTGGCCACTAGGTCTTTTATTTCTTGCTTGACGATTCCAAGCATTCTCTTGTCATGAACGAGGAGGATCGTGCGCAGGTCGTTGAAACACCGGAGACTGATTTGGTGGAGCATCTCCGGCTGCAGAGCACGAAGTTCTTGCTGACGTAGTTCAAGCCCTAGCTGGTGGATTTCTTCCAGTATCTCCCCATTGTGGCAAAGAAATGAAGAAGACGGGACCATGCTATCAGAACTTTTGACCACACAGCAGAGTTTATACCCGCCCTTTGCCTGCGCATCTGGCAATAGTCTCAAATCCGCTGGCAAGATAAATCGAGGGGTTATGCCCGAATGACGCTGGACAAACTCAACAACCATGTGGATATCGATGCCTGCTTCCTCGCCTTTGAGAAGGTGTAGTGGAAGGTCTGGCCGGAAGAGGCTTAATAGGCCATCAAGGATCTTGTTTCAGTCAGTTATTATCTATGGCAACGGTTGAAATGAGGGAGATAGCTACCTTTGCAGGATCCGGACCGTTCACCAAGCCATTACTTCCGCCGCAGACACCGATGTCCTTCAGCGCCTGCTGTCCGTAGGCCTGAAACATATACCCGTTGAAGGAAAAACGAGCGTTGATCTCGGTAATGCGAAAGTTTTCCACACCTTCGCTGCTGTCCTCTTCAACCAGGAAGTCCGGTCTCCACGATCCCCGACATTCTCGGTAAGGCGGAAGATTATCAGGAACCTGACTGTCAATCCACTGTTGCAGCAATTACCGTTAGATACATTCACTTGCTACAAATAGTCAATATTCGCAAACAACGTACTCGGAGTAGATCTTCTTCTTCCGGCTCCAGAGGCATACGCTCCGGAAAATGCGCCGCGGGGTCCGTCCACCATCTCTCAACGATGTCAGTTATGGCGAGGACGAGAGCTTCGTGCAGCTCGCTCCATTTCCGCTGATGCGATGAGGTAAAGAGAATCGGTCGAGGACAGCACGCCATTCTTGCATTCTTGTACCATGTTTTGGCGGGGCATAGTTGCACGAGGCTTTCTTGGAGAGCCTGCTGGTCTTGGAGATACGTGGCATTTTTGGCGTCGTAGGATGCCACCGGTTCATATTCGCCGTTGTTGAGGGAGACGTGGACTTGCTGGAGGCGTTGGGGGGCGGGGAACTTCATTGGGAGAGGTCGCCAATGTATATTTCGGTGGACTTAGTGACTTAGGATAGTTACTCGATTCCCTAGAAGAAGAGCCCGTATACTCTACTCTTCTCTTCTCAGCAACTTGTATCATTTTAAATACTTCTTTCCATTTCCCCTTGCACAACAGCACATTTCAATATTACTAGTATTTGGTCCATTTTCAGAATTAGGCATTGTGGAGTTACAATAGTTCAGCTCGCCCCATCCTTCCACGCAGTGGGTCAAAAGTACGGGAATCTTCACAATGATGGATGAACCATCACAGCTGAACTCGGTGGTAATTTATGATTTGCACTAGGGCTGGATGTGGATTAGAACACGGGCTGGCCGTGCTTAAAGCACATTGGGAAATTTCAATATTATTAGTCGTATTATTGCTGTTGGTTGTCAGAATCAGCTTGGTTGAGCAATTTATGCAGTGAGCAAGCAGTCTGCATTGGCTGTCACTTTATGCTGGCTTATGCTAGAGCCCTAAGTCATTTTATATTGTACGGTCTATACTTATTCTCTAGGCCGTTGCGATCCTGCCCTGCCTTGCTCTACACCACCCACCATTAGTCCGCCTTTTGTATCCCTGCGGCTAGATATCATATCGCTTGGTTTGGTTGAGTGATGAGCCGTAGCTGGCGCGCTGCAGTGTACCGGAGCAGTACATACAGCCAAGCATGCCCTCACTCACACCCAATACATACATCCCCAAGATCCCTCGATCACAACCCGGTTTCTTTCGCAGGGAACAACGCACATATGCCCCCCTTTACACCACAAGGCGTAAAATATGGTGGGATCCAACAAGATCATCCACTGGTAACTGCCCAGGCAGGTCTGCAAGCTGGTAGTGTACTACCTGTGGATGATCATACCATTCTGGTAGACCCTGGAGCTCCTGGCCTCCCCAAACCAGGTAACTAACCGCTAACTTCTATGGTGTTGCGAAGTTCAGCTCCTACGTGCCAGGTACACATGATCTCGTGTGGCCTGAGGTAAGGAACATCATCCAAATTCGACCCGTCTCTGCGCTCAAATGCCGGTAGTAGATGTACTCAATTGCGAAGGGAAATGAGCTGGTCCACGACACGACATTATCTGCCAAGTCGTCCTATGGCTGTCTGTTTCTCGGAATTTAGGTGGAAGAAAATGTCTCCTAAAGCCAAGTCATTACCGCAGTAGGCTGACTTTGAACGCACCCATTTCGCTCTCATTTCCCATCAACCAGGGAGAGACAACGTTAAACAGGTAACAGGGACTGTCATCCGGGTCCTTCTTGACTAATATACTATCTGCTTGAGGACTGAGTAGTAATTCAGTCAGGTTATTCATTTTGAGGCTGGTGTTGCCTTTTCTTTGGTTCTTGCCAAGTAGTAGTATTACTAAAGGAACTACTGATGCGGCAGAATGGCAAAGCGGTCTATGAGCAACACCACGCCAAGCCTAAAACGCAGTCCGATATCTCCGTACATCTGCCAGGGAAAAAAAAAGAAAGAAAGGAAATCCCAGGCCAAAGCCCTGTCACCCGCTCCTCAGATTTGCCTTGGTCCTCGAAATAATACGAGGCACTAACCACTATGTCGGAAATTTCCCGGGACGTCCTTTTTTTCCCCGAGTCTCAGCGGCCGTTCCTGGAGCCTCATCTTCCGCCTCTAAATGGCGAGAGCAAGGGTTCCAACTTACCGTTTGCCACCCTCACTTTTGCTACCTCGTTGGACTCATCTCTTGCCATCGCACCGGGTGTTCGGACGACTCTTTCGGGGCCTCAATCCAAGGCAATGACGCACTACCTACGCTCTCGTCATGATGCTATCTTGATTGGTGTTGGGACTGCGCTCGCCGATAATCCCGGCCTGAACTGCCGATTGCAAGGCGTAGGCGGGTATGGTGGCCAGGGCCTTCTGGGACAACCTAGACCCATCATTATTGATCCTACAGCCCGATGGGAATTCACGGAACAGGCTAAGATCCTGGCGCTTGTCAGGGAAGGCCGTGGACGAGCTCCCTACATCATTACTGGGAATCTATCACCTCCAGCGAAGCAAAAGCAGGTTCTCGAGGAGCACGGCGGAAAGTACATTACACTCAACACCATATCTACAGAGGCAGAAGCTCACCGTTTTGACTGGACTGCGATTCTGAGGAGCCTGACAAACGAGGGCCTTAGAAGCGTTATGATTGAAGGCGGCGGCGCTGTCATCAACACATTGTTGGAACAATCATCCCAGGGATTGATTGACAGCGTGATTCTTACTATCGCCCCAACATGGCTTGGCCAAGGTGCGGTGGTTGTGTCGCCCAAACGGCGGTTTGATGCGGGAGGCAACGCTATTCCAGCCTCACGTTTAAGGGATGTAAAATGGTATCCATTTGGTGAAGATGCTGTACTTTGTGGGAAGATCAAGCTCTAAAATAGGTATCTAATTTGCTTGTCAAGCGCTGCAGAGAAAGTACGGCTATAGTTATCTAAGAAAACAACACGTACAGGAAGTCCCGGGGAGGCGGCCAGGACTATATCTGTCTCGTGCACACACAACTTCATGGTCGGCAATTCCCGCCCAAGAAAAGTCCACATGGACTATCGACAAAATTGAGCCTTTACTCGTAGGTGGGAATGCATTTGACGATGCTCCCCGGCTCATTGGAGCGGCAGGCGTTGATCAGACAAATGTTCTCAACATATCATGCACCGTTCGATAGAATTAGCAAGCGGGCCCCGGAGGACTGGTTGTCTCTAAAAGAACTGACCTTGCAAACCGCGGTCACTCATGCCTAACAGAGTGATCAGGATGGTCTACCGGCTGGCAAGGCATTTTGCGATAGATACTGGGGCCAGAGGCCTCATATGCTGCAGCGTACCAGGTAATCATTCCAATGGCAATAGAACGTAGGATATGGTCATGATAAATCGTGCTTATTTTCGCTCTTCGAGGTCATATGGTCACCATTTCCGAAGACATAGCGAAGGATAAGTGCAATGCATCTGATATGAAGAGTACAATGGCTGCTGCTCAGCATCTACCGTGACACGGACGGATTTTCGCTGGTCCATATCGCCAGCTGTGATGGCATAGTGATTGGCAGATATTTAAGGTTTGCTGGAAGTTAGAGAGGCTTTATCTTTGCTGCTCAAGATTGAAATATACCAAGCTTAGGGAGAATAAGAGAAATGGTAGAGGTTTGTACTGTTCACTCGATATTGTTCGATCCCGAAGTTTCATCAATCGGCCATACGCATCCTTTGCCGAAGTTGTCCATAGGGCAACAAACACCTAAGAGTAGATACATGCAAGTAGGCTGCACACATAAACTGTAGCTTAACCAACACCTACACACTATCCGAAGATCTTGAACGAAGAGCCTAAAACACCGAAAATTCTTGTTGTTGAATCTTGTATCTAACTGGCCCTAGCATTCTATTTATCGTCGGCGCCACTGACGCCCGGTGCCCAAGCCGAGGAAAAACACCGAAGAGACGACGAGACGCCTAAACTTTTCCGGGGTTCCCTCAGTACAGTGTATTGAGGTCGAATGAAGGTAGGAATCTCCGCAAAAACAGACTGAATTATCGCCATTACCGCATATCATCTAACATTACCAGGTTGTCGTTCAGACAGGGCCCTGTAGATATCCCAATTAGGCGTCTTTCAGTACGCGAGAAACAAATTCCTGTTCATAGAATCAAAACACCTTGAAATCCAGCAACAATAGTGCGCCAATCATGCCAGGGACGGCTCGGATCCAGCTGCTTATTTCAAAGGGTAAGGGTTATAATCAGCATATTGCCCATAGCCCCCAGCAGTGGTGGTGCTAGTAGGGGTGGGATATTGTTCATAGTTGGCGTAGTCGCCGTATCCTGCCGGCGTCGTGGTGGTGATGGCGGGAGCAGAGTACGAGCCGTAGTCGGCATAACCACCATAGCCCTCGGGGTGCGCATCTGCGACGGCTTCCCTCTTGTAGGGATTATAGTCGCCATACTTTCCATATCCGTCCACGGTCGTGGTCGACGCAGCAGAACTGGTCGAAGTGGTAGAAGTGCTGGTGCTAGGGGTGGCCGAAGAAGTAGGATAGGTCCCATAATTGGCATACGGAATATAGTCACCGTAGCCATCAGGATTGGCCTCTGGGGCGGTCTCCCTCTTGTAGGGATTATAATCCGCATACTGCCCATAGCCACCAGCAGTTGTGGTTGGGGTGGTTGAGGTGGCAGACGTGGTAGACGTGGTAGACGTGGTAGATGTAGTGGAAGTGCGGGTCGTAGTGGTAGTCGGAGGAGGAACATACGTCCCATAATTGGCATATGGGTTGTAATCACCGTAATCTTGGGGAGAGGCCTCTCTTTTCACCTCCAGAGGGAGGGCGCCTGCAAGAAGAGGTGCGGACAGGGCGGCCGTGAAAACAATAGAGAAACGCATTGCGTCGAGTGGAGATGAAATGCCGTTCTATACAGGTAGAATTAGTCTGAGCTGGAAGATGGCTTGAGGATAGATTATCCAGACTCCATGACAGGAGGAATTGGTTCGTTTTATATCCTTCAAGTCGGCAGCGTCTGCTGGGTAGACTCGGGCTCTGCTCAGAAGCATCAAGCTGGGGCTGCAAACCATTGCGACTGTACCATTGCTTCCCTCATCATCGCCGAGACTCCGCATTGAGATGAGAGATCCATCTCACATTGTAAATATAGACAGATATTGCCGCCATTTGCATGAGACTACGCCAATTGAAGCGCAGCCCTGCATCTGGAATAATGCAGTAAGCGTGACCTCAAGATGCAAGTTCATCGGATGGCTGATTGACAAGAGACTCACCCGTAAGCTGCGGCATCAGGAATACATGATTAGCCGGAGAGAGTAAGCATGGCCTTGGCCGCCGCGAAGCGCCAGAAATAGGTGTCAGCATGGCTGCGGAAGAGTGGCTTGGTTGTCATCGTGGCTATTTTTATCTTCTCCGATGCTCCCAGCCCTTGACTGCATACAACAAGAGCACATTGCTTATAACAGGTAGCTTCTCCATGTCCACTGTGTCTCATTTGAGTACTCTAGGCCCATGGAATATCGCAGCTGTTCTTTAGAATGACCGACAAAATAATCGATTCTCATCTCGACTTCGAGGGAGGTTCTTATGAACGACTCCTCTCCCAAGAAGAAGAAGCACCCCCGCAACCACAGCATCCACAACATGACCGTGGTCGATGCTGCCAAATAGGAACCGTTCTTTTGTGCATCACAGCGCTTTCCGTGGCTTTCATCGTAGGCAGCACTGTTGGATACCAGTGGCAGGGAGACCGAGAAGACCCAGACCACTCCTGCGCCAAACATACGTCCCAATACTGTAAGTAGATGCATGGAATAATTGAGGCTGCGGAATGCTGACTTTGACTAGCCCCAGTTTTGAAAAATGTTGCCATTACATATGATGTTCAGCGTTTCAATGGAACGTTTCTCAAAGAGAATATCTTCCGGCAGGACGCGAGTCCGGAGGTCGATGCTGCGTGGGAATCCCTAGGCGTCAACTGTGGGTAATCGTCTCCAGTTTTGGGGCTTTCACGATAAAATGCAGCAAAATGGTTAACTCAACTCTTCTGGATAGATCGCAGTCTGCGAGTGCCTGCAGATGAGGCCGAAAAGTCAGGGCTGGCACCTGATCAGGTTAAGATTAACGAAGAGTACGGAGGAGGATATCCTGCCAATCTGGAGGGTCTTCATCATTTGCATTGCCTGGTAAGGATGACATTACAGGACAAGGTACTTTGTGTAGTAGCTATTGATGCTAATGCCACTAAAAGAATCTCCTTCGCCAGACCCTCCACTGGAACTATGATTACTACCGCGCTGAAGGTAAGGGGGCATTCACAAACGACGACTATATCGTCCGTGTTCATGCCAGTAAGTACCATGAAATGAGAACCACTTGGTGCCGGTAATCTGCGTGATGCTAATCCGTCCTAGCACATTGCTTGGATATCCTCCGCCAGCAACTGATGTGCACCATCGATACCGGTATGCTTGGCCAAGTCTGGCTGTATCCTGACAGCCCGCAGGCATTTGTCGACTTTAACACGGAGCACAAGTGCAAAAACTTCGAGGCCATTCGTCGCTACGCTGAGGAGAACCAGCTGCCGGCAAAGGTTCCAAGCGATTTCCTGGAGCCTCCGAAAGAGGGTGATAGGATTTATGCCGAGATTCCCTAAGTGAGCTTGCTCGAAGGGAATGTACGATGCTTTCGGGCTGCTGTCAGCAGGATGAATAGTTAATATACTAATACCGATCATGCTTGATGACTCGGAAACAGTCTGTTTGGATGTCTCTCATAGATGGATGGATATATATCCTTGTTTTTGATGCACTATCGCCGTCGTCCGCCTCTTCTTGAACTGAGATCAGTCATGGAAAACAGTTAGTGTCGGAATCTGCAACAACAACAACAACAACGTCTCTAGAGCAATGACGCTTATATTCATTCAGTTGGACCTGTGTAAAGCCTCGGGAATCGCCATTTAATCAAACAGCCAAGCTTATTCCGTCAAAACTCTGTCGGCAAGCAAGGTGCCAAGAGATCAGCCATCAGCCAGCGACTTGGCATACCTATTGTTGGTAATGGATAAGCCGTCTTGATTAGCAGTGCAAGATTTCATAGTTCAACCTTATTGTGGGGAGCATTTACCATGCCACGTCAGCTCTGGGCGGGCTTCGTAGCTATCGCATGTCTGTCGCGTTAGACGTGGGACTAAATCCTACTTGAGAAATACAGATTGAACAATGGCAGGGACTTCATATAGGTATTAATTTTGCCCAATTTCCTTGTTAGAAGCCACTGCGAATCCCCCTTTCCCTCTCGTATAACCACATTGTGCTAATATTGATCCAGTCAGAAGTAACTATACGCTAGAACGGGTTTCATCCAGCAACAGAGGGTCTGATTCGCAGTCATACTCGTGGTTTTTCATCACGGCGGTACACCAACGGGCTTTGAGAGCAGATAGCTTTGGAAGATACGGAAGCCGGACAGAACGTGAAAGCCGTAGAAAATGAGGAATCCGGGGCAGGCGTGGAAGCTTTGGAAGCTTTGAAAGACGCGGAAGTCGGTCGAACCTCCAATATACGAAAACGAAGCCCACAAGGCCAAATATGAAGAGCAGGGTTAACCAGAGCGGTACCTATGCTGGATTAGGAGAGAAAGAGAACCTTGGGGCACAGGATAGGGCTTACACATGAAGGCGAAGTCGAGCTGACGACCGCCGAATATGCCATGACTCCCCTTGCAGCGTCGAGTGCGGCGATCCTCACATACGCATTGGTTGTATCAATAGTATCAATGGCAAAACTCGTCTCGAAGCCGTCACGCTCCAGCTCTTGAATCGTTACAAACTCGTCATCCCTCCCCCTGGCGGCTTCGAGCCTCCACGATGTGACCTCCGTCGCGCCATTCCAACTCACATATGCTTTCCGACCCTTCACCTTCACGTCCGGCACCGTCTTCGGCCTTCCAACCCACGGATGCTTGAATACGCGGTACGATTTCGCCAATCCAAAGTCGATTATCTCAAAGATGAGGTGGGGTCCAAAGTGCGCGCTGCAGAGCACATCGCCGTCTGCTGAGTACTCGATGTAGGTTGGCGAGTTGCCGAATCCGACGAATACGTTGCCGGTTTCCCGGATCACTTGCACGGAGCCCTGGGACACGTTGAGAATCTCGTCTGGGTGGACATATTTCTGGATGAGGCTGGCCGTCATATTCTGCATGTCGAGTCGGATCAGCATGCCCTTGCTGTGTTTGGAACGGCTATGGAAGACGTTGTTGGCGTGGTTGTCAAAGACGGATATCGTGTTATTGCCTTGCCACGTTACATGGTGCTGCCAGGCGAAATCAGTTGCGCCGTTCAGGTCTTCGAAATGGTTGTTCTTGCCGCCCAGTTGCCATAGGATCTCGCCTGTTGTCCCGCTGATGCACACTACGGCATGCATGTAACGGGCGGAGATGAGATAATCCCCAGATTCCGTCTTGTCGACACTGTTGATGTGGAAGAAATCAAAGGCGTCCTGTTTTGATTTTCCGTGACCGTCCTTGTGCGAAGGGCTGCTATACACATCGCTCATGCGGATATGGTCTGTGGCTCGCCATTCGAACAGAAGATTCCCCGTCTCAATATCAATTTCCTGGAACAGACCATCCTGGATCCAGCAGCTCTCACCCAGGCCTAATTCCGTGCAGTCCGCTTGGCGTTTATGATATATCGTTATGAGCGCGGTGTCCTGCGCGGTGATGCGAAATTCATGAGAATCTCCTTTGAGGCCCTTGCCATGCGGCTTTATGCGGTACGCAACCTCATAGGAAGAGTTGAGCTGACAATGGCAAAAGAAGGTCAGTACATTCGTCAACATGGAATATGCACAAGAGGTAGGCCATACCATCACATATGACTTTTTGGAATGCTTTGCATGACTGCTCTTCTCGGTCTTTGTCCAAAAGGTCAAGTAGTCCTGCCCCTTGTATTTCTGCACGTTGAGGTTCAGGGCCTGATGAAACTCCTTGTTGTTCATCCATATCAGGTTGCCCCTCGCATCTAGCATGATGGGGCCCCGCGCCGGGCCCTGCACCAACGGGCCCCGGGGAGTGAGGAAAAGGTTTCCGGAGTCGCACCGGGAATCCCACCTCGTTATCCTGGGCGCGGGAGGCTCCAGGTCAACCGAGTGGAAATGCTGGCGGGGATAAAGGCCATGGAAACCCAGATCGTACGCATTGAAAGAGACTGCAGAGACCCAGGAGATGGACAGAACTATACCGAGCAGGAAAGACCTCATGGCAATGGCGGCAGTCGACAAGAAGGTAGGAATGGGAAACAAAAGGACACAGGGGAATGCCACGGAGGACACAGAGATATCATTATCGAGTCGGTGGGAAGACTCAGAACCGAGCCCTGTTGATTTCACGTAATAAAGACTGTCGATTTAGCCGGTTCAGGATCAGCTTACATGGCCTAAACCCGTAGGATCCCTCGTGAGAGGCTCCGGCTCCTCGTCGGAGGGTTTCACCGTATCCTCCGTGGTAGCATGTCGAGATGATATGGCAGCAAGTCTTGGCTACAGTGCAGCGAGTCACTAGAAATTCGAGGAGGTGGTTATATTGGCCTGGGACAAGCCCTATCTGATCAGATTATCTTGGCGTGTATATATATATTGCTTTTTCATATGGGCCGGCTAATCGGAATCGCTTTCGACGTGATTATTCAGTCGGTATTCGGGGCTTCGCTGGTTCCGCACCACTGTGGCATAGCGGTGTTTCTGCATAATATGTCTTGCATAATTCTCTGCCAGTTCTTGGATCAGGGAGTATAAAGCATACGTTGGACTGCTATTGCTGGTGGTGGTGAAGACATCACGGAGTACAGAGTGTGAATGGGCATTCCAGATTCTTGCCAGTCGACAGGATGATTATGACAGGACATACAGGCTAATTGTGTATGGTGTATAGTTATTGAAGTGCCTTTGGTATTTGTAATCCGATTAAAATCCCAGGATAGAATATATCCTTCCCTACTCGCCATCAAGAGCTCCGAAGCGAACTCAACTCGCTTGGATAGATACTTTCGTCTTCTCCAGGATGCCTTCCCCGCAGTACACTGCTGCTTGGGTCATCGAGAATCAGAGTGGAATCGACGGATTGCGCGTCCATGGAAGGCTATCGCTCCCCCCCGTGAAAGACGACGAGATCCTGGTGAAGCTCCACGCCGCGTCGCTGAACTATCGCGAGCTGGCAATTGCAACGGTAAGTGAAGAGTGTAGTGTCCCCTGTCCGGTGCCCCCCAGTCATCTCCCAGTCACCTCCCAGTCACTGATACAAGGCTATCTCAGGGTGGCCACGGCCTGGTCCTGGGCAAAAAGGATCTAGTCCCCGGTTCAGATGGAGCGGGCGTGGTCGAGGCTGTCGGATCCCGCGTCACTGCATTTCGCGTCGGAGACCGTGTGTGTACCCACTTGACCTGCGGGCTCGCAGAGGACGATCTCCCTGTGTTTGAAGACATTTGTGCAGGCCTAGGCCAGACAGTCGACGGAACCCTGCGGCAGTATGGCGTCTTCCATGAGACGTCTCTGGTGAGAATGCCTTCGAATGTCGGCTTCTTGGAGGCTGCCACACTGTCTTGCTCTGGGTTGACGGCATGGAATGCCTTGTTTGGGCTGGGAAGCAAGTCTCCAAAGCCCGGAGACACGGTTCTGGTGCAGGGAACCGGTGGTGTCTCCATCGCTGCTCTACAGGTATGGCTGAAAGTGCACCTCGTCTTTCTCTCGAGATATAGCGCACGCCTGACAACATCCCAGTTTGCCCTCGCGGCCGGCGCAACAGTAATCGCCACCACCAGCACGGACGACAAAGCAACCAAGCTGAAGGCTCTAGGGGCTCACCACATAATAAACTACCGAGAGACACCGGACTGGGGCGAGCGCAGCAGAGCCCTCACGGCAGACGGCAACGGTGTCCATCTAGTCGTGGACGTTGGTGGAGCTTCTACGCTTCAACAGTCATTGAAGGCCGTTCGTGTCGACGGGCTGATCGCTGCAACGGGTGTCCTTGGAGACGCGCCAGACGGTAAAATCCCGACGCTACTGGATTGTATCTGGTTCTGCTGCACCGTCCGTGGTATCTTCCTGGGATCTCGGAAGCAATTCAACGACATGAACCGCTTTATCGAGATGCATAACATCAAGCCCATCCTGGACCAGAAAATATTCGACATGGCTTCGGTAAAGGAAGCCTATACCTTTCTGAAGGAACAGAAGCACTTTTCAAAGATTGGTATCCAGCTTTGCTAGTGGCATGACTGGGAAGCAGAGGACAACCTCGGACTAGCAAAAAGGAGAGCGCCTACTGCACTACTACATAGCATGAAATGAATAAAACAAGCAGCAATGCATCGTAAGGCTAGTATTATTGCTCTACATCACCGGTATGCCATGGCGAGATGCGGTCTGCCTGGCAATGCTCAACGGAACATACAACGTGGGGTCAAAGTTGCTATGATATCATGCAGCGACTCCAGGGTATTTAGATATCAACCGCGCCAGCACGACTGTTTCCATGCACACAAAGCACTTCCAATACTGGAACACAGGTTTAATCGTTCTATCGAATCGATCAATTGGTTGATACCCCATCAAACATGGCCCGGATATTTATTACCGGTTCCAGCGATGGCATCGGCCTGGCTACGGCCAAGATACTCGCCGACCAGGGCCATTCGGTCGTGCTCCATGCTCGAAACGCAGACCGCGCTGCCTCGACCCGCAAGGCTGTCCCCAGGGCTGAAGCGGTTCTGGTAGGCGATTTGCGACGGATCTCGGAGACCAAAAGACTCGCAGAGGAAGCCAACGCCTTAAGCAACACCCCCTTCGACGCTATTATCCACAACGCAGGCATTGGCTACGGGTCGACCTCCAGCCGGGAGATCACAGCGGATAAGATCTCAGCTGTGTTTGCCGTCAACACGCTGGCGCCGTACATCCTTGCCTGCTTGATGCACAAACCCAGGTCGCGTCTACTTTTCATGAGCTCCGACAGCCACTACGGCGGCGACGCGACCCTGAGAAACGCAACACAGTCGCACTCGTACAGCGACAGTAAACTACAGGATACAATGCTGGCGAACGCCCTTGCTCGGCACTGGCGCGATATCCAGGTGGTGAGCATGCACCCGGGCTGGGTGAGGACCAAAATGGGCGGCATGATGGCGCCTGGAGGAGCGGATAGACCCGCCAGGACACTGGCTGAGTGGGCTGTTGGACAGGGCAGGTTCGCGAACTTGAAGAGCGGATCATTCTTCACGACGGCCGGGCCGGAGTCGATGCATCCCGGGGCCAGAAACGAGAGCAAGCAGGAGGAGTTGCTAGGCATTTGCAGGGAAGTTTCCGGGGTATCTGTCCCGGGTTAGAAGGAGGTGGTGAGAAATACAAGTGCGGACGATGATAAACGCATCTGCTCATGTTGAATTCGTCAAGCATCTACAGCTCATGCGCTTCCGTGAGCCCTGAACTACCAGCGCTAGAAAGTAAAGACGAGTGCCACTATTGATAAACCAGTGGATGCAAGCATGTAGACTCCATAATTTGTTTCCCCAATGCCATCAGCTCGCTGTCTCTCCCTGCTTGTGCAACAAGCGTGATCCCAAAGGGCATCATATTACCTTTTGGATTCTTCCACCTGCCCGTCGGCACGGCTATGGCGCAAAGATCCAACAGATTTACAAAATGGGTGAAGCTTCCCATGAGTTTGTTTCTCGCAATAGGGTCCTCTTCAATCTCAGCGACGGTGAAGTGCGTAACAGTAGACGGCACAATCAGGACATCGATCTTTTCGAATTGCTGCGCAGCCTGACGTCTGTAAAGAGCCAGATCGAAAATATCTTGGTATGCCTTCACCGCGTCAAAGCCCGCGGAGGATTCAAAGATGGTTCGTATGACGGGGTGCAGCTTGGCTGTACCATGTACCCTGAGATAGTCACTGAAGGCGACAAGCCGTTGAGCAACGATTGAACTTCCATACAGCATGTCGTTGGCAGACTGAAAGGGTGTGTAATCGAACTCAGCCCTCTGAAGTCCTATGCTCTGGCCGGACAGAATCCCAAGGCTGTGCGCAAATAGGGCCGAGTATGCCGGCGACAGCACTGCCAGAAGGGTCTCCGGCGGAATTCCGAACCTGATGCGCGACGGGAAGGGAGGTGATACGGGCATTGATGGTCGAGAGTAGGTGTCCTCTGCATCGTATCCTTTCATCACCTGCCATACTTCCCTGGCGCTGTCGACGGTTCGCGCGATCACCGTGATGCAGTCAGCATTCTTGCAGGCCGGGACCAAGCCTACCGTGCTCAACGTCCCCAATGTCGGCTTCAGGCCCACCATGCCGTTCAAAGAGGCTGGAACGCGAGTGCTGCCTGCAGTGTCCGTTGCAATCGCAAACGAGACCTGATTTGCACCAACGCTGACAACCGCTCCAGAAGAGCTGCCGCCGGAGATATAGTCCGAATCCGCAACACATCGTGGCGTGCCGTATGGTGAACGATGCCCTACCAACCCCGTTGCCAGTTGATCGAGATTGGTCTTGCCGATCAGGATGCCTCCGGCGTCCAGCACCTTTTGGACGACCGGCGCGGTCCGATCAGCAGTGTATGCATACGAAGGGCAGGCAACGGTGGTGGGGATTCCCGCGATGTCTATGGAGTCTTTGACCGAGAAGGGCACCCCGTACAGCGGGGGCAGCGGTCCATCAGCGTGTTTCTTAGAGAGAGCAACGGCCGCTTCTAGGGCTTCTTCTCGCGGGACCAGATGGATCCAGACGGCCTTGTCGTGGTATGCTTCGATGCGATCATACACCAGGTTGACAATGTCCACCGGCATAGCCGCCCTTGTTGAGTACTGGGTTCTTAACGCTGATATCTCCAGACTGCCGGGGGCTGTGGACGATATGTCCACTGAAGCCATTTCGACGTCGCGAGTATGATGGACGCACAGATGCGGATGGAAGCAACGAGGAGGGCACAGAGGGCACGGAGGGCACACAACGCCGTGGACTGTTTCCTATGTGGAATGAACGGCCACAGTTTCTTGTCATTCGATGTCAGCAGTCGCAGGCCATTTATGCCATGCCACTTGGAATCAGCCGAAATTCCCCATGGCACCGATGCCGCGGCCAAAGCCGCCTCATGTTCTCCGTCGTTTTCGCTGCTTTATCGCCCGCGGAGTGTCCTGATGAGATATCCGTCCGTTTTCGTTTGCCATTTGCTGCATTTTACTGTCTATGCGTGTTGCTTACTGTGTCTCTTTGTCCGCATTGCAAGAGACAGCTCCCGGTTTGTCGTTACGAGAGCCCCCGGGGGGGTTGCATACCACGGACGGCACTACCGATGTTTATAGCGTCGACGTGGGACATCGGCCTCATGGAAAGACGGGCGATTTATGTTGATCTGCTCTGACTGTCGACCAGGGGGTATTTTGCATCGACGTACGGGGTTCATCGAGTCGGGTCAACACCGGGAATGAACAGCAGATTCGCCTCATTTTTCGCATTTTTCGCATTTTTCTCCTTCGGATTGCTCGATATTAACTGATAAGAAGTCAGCCACTCAGAGCGCGCCCGCGGCCCGCGGCGTCTTGATTGGGAAAGGATGTGGCTTACCGTCCATGGTCCGGCTCTTTTATAATCGTTCCCTTGGAAATCTCTGCAGAGAACTACGGAATCGCTGAGTCATCGATGATGAAAAGGCAGAACACGGGGTAGAATAAGGGGAGTCGGTCGATGCTCTGGAGAAATGGATCGCCATGAAGGAGCCGGCGTGCTCATCTTGACTCCTCCGTCTCCTAGACAGTTTGGCTGAGGATCGAGGATGCACCCCCGACGATTACAGCAGAAGGTCGCGCTGCACCCTGCGCCGTCGCAGTGTCTGGCCGACAATGGCTTCGCAAATGCAGACATGGACCCTGTTCCCTTCAGACACCGCACCTGGTCGTGGTATGACGTAGGGGGTTTCTGGGTCTCAGAAGGTTTCCAGATTCCCATCCTGCAGGCGGCCGGCTCCCTTGTTGCCAACGGACTCAGCCCCGGAATGGCGATGGGAGCAGTCGTGGTGGGCAATGTCCTGGCCATGGTCCCTTGCGCTCTCACCGGCTATGCCGGTGCTGCAACTGGGCTGAATTACCCCGTGTTGAACCGGTCCAGCTGGGGGTTACAGGGGGCGAAGCTGGCGGTTGCTATTCGAGCGGTTGTCGCTGTCTTCTGGTATGGGATCCAGATATCTACAGGGTATGAGCGTCCCCCCGTGGCATGCGTATTCGCGTTCTCATTCTCTGGTCTAACCGGTGCCCAGGGGATCTTGCGTGTACAGGATGCTGGCTGCCATCTGGCCCTCGTTGCCTTCGAGAATCCCGAACCGTCTCCCGGCTTCATCAAACACCACGTCGGCTGACCTCCTCTGTTTCTTTATTTTCTGGATTCTGACCCTGCCGTTTCTCTACGTCCCCGTCTCTCGGTTACGGTGGCTTTTCAGAGCGAAAGTCTTGATCATGCCTCTGGGCGGCCTGGCTTTGTTCATCTGGAGTGTAGTCGTGAGTCGGGGGTTCGGACCCGTGTTCAATCAAAACACCAAGATCACCACGGGGTACTCCGTGGGATATGTCTTCTTCTCCTCTGTGAATTCGGTCATTGGGCCCGAAGCCACCTTTGCGCTGAACATGAGCGACTTTTGCCGCTACTCGAAGAGCCCCCGACACACTCTCTGGGCCCAGGCTATCCTGATGCCGGTCTGCTTGACGCTCACAGCTTTCCTAGGGGTGACGATGTCTTCCGCGTCGGTGGTGATCTATGGCCTCCAGAAACCCGAGTGGAATCCGCTGAATATCGTGGGCATGTTCCACAGCCGGGCAGCGCAATTCTTCGTCGGCCTGATGTTCGCGTTTGCCACCCTGTGCACCAACATCGCCGGGAACTCGGTTGCGTTTGGCAACGACCTGAGTTGTCTGTTTCCCAAGTACATTAACATCCGCCGTGGGCAGTTCATCTGCGCCATCCTGGGCGTCTGCGTCACCCCGTGGAATATCTTAAACAGCGCCACTAATCTTTTGAACTTCCTGAACGGATATTCCATCTTCCTGGGCCCCGTGTGCGGGATTCTGATGGCAGACTATTTTATCGTCCAGAGAATGAAGCTCAGTCTACAGCAGCTGTTCGCGCCGCACGGTATTTACTGGTACTGGCACGGGTGGAACTGGAGGGCAGCCGTCGCCTTTTTCCTGTCGTTGATCCCCAATTTACCCGGGCTGGCTGCTTCAGTGAACTCGAAGAACCATGTACCGAGGGGATTCCAGAATGTTTACACCATGAGCTGGCTGGTAGGGCTCGTCACTGCCGGAACGCTGTATCTGGGGTTGACCCTTGTCTTCCGTCCGGACAGGATGGACGACCTCGATTCTGCTGCACCGGATGTGGCCAAGGAGTGGCTGTATTCGCCCGATGTCATCACCGTCACTGAAGATGTTAAATAGAGCCCCGAACATAATATTAATATTGACCTTGCAATTCCACACACACACACACTCGCCGTGGTGGCTTGGCATCTCGTTCACGCCGTAGATATTTTCTCCGGAGACAGAGTACGTATGGAACGCAGACTCAGGGGCAGTATGCCACGGAGAGTATGCCTCGAAGGTCCCGTGAAGCCTATGCCGCATGGCTAAGCTTTGCAATGCAGACGCGGTGAGCCCATTGCACAACCGAAAGCTTTGCCAAAAAAACCATTTAAGCGATACGCACCCGGCCCACTTCGTCTCTGCAATCCTTCCCCCATTCGATCCAAGCCCCTGGCCGATCTTGTCTTGCTGAAGGTTATGCCGGAGTTGGTACCTGACCTCCGGAGGCAACCCGGCAGTTCCTCAGAGGGTGTTGCCACTGCAGGAATTCCAACCCGGACAGCATTGATTGCAAGGTGAGACTTGGACTTCCTAAACACGGCTTCCTCATGCTCCAATAAGACCCTCTCCTCCATAGTATGGTAGCGTGTCAGTGTCCTCCGTACAGCGGTGCCACTCCGAGATTCCAGTGCGTCGATCACCGTTTAAGTTTTCTCGTGGCACTCCGTAGGCAATAATCGCTGGGTTTGCATCATCCAAGTTCCACCAAAAGGATCGCCCCGGCCTATGAGAAAGTAGCTCCCGGATCGCCCTTATCAGCCGGCAAGTCTGAGCTCCAAGCACCGTCATCCCACAGCATCCCCGGTCTGCTGCCCCGTACCGTACTCCGTGCTTCGCTGGGAAATCCGGAGCTCGCAGCTACTCTCTCGAGCTCGATCAACCGAAGCCTACATGACAGAAGAGATAATGAAGACTTCGAAGCGTTCCAAGCCATGTGGGAACTGCCGGCAGCGAAAACGCCGGTGCATGGTGGAGCCGGGGCAGACGGTATGTGTGCTGTGTCAACTGTACGGGATTGACGGCTGCTCCTTCGAGGGGAAATTACCAGAGAGGCCTCTCAAGCGTGCAAAGGCTTCGGGAGAGGGTTCCTCATCCAAAGCTGCTCGGTGTGTTGGTTCTTGTTCTTTATTCGATTTATTTGATTTTTTATTTTTATTTTTTTATTTTTTTCCCCCGATGTTATATCACTGACAGCTTAGAACGGATGATCCTCCGATCCGAACCGTCGACGTGATCGAGGATTATGATGCCTTGCAGGGCCCATCCCTGCTGAAGAAAAACCTGGGTCTGCAGCAGTTTCAGTTCTCCAGGTATAACGGTTCCTCCAGCTCCTGGGCGCCTTTCTTGCTCGACTACTGCGAGTTCAATGACCGGGATGAACACCCGTTGCCGTCCCGCAGTAGTATCCGACGGGTTTCGGCAGACACCAGCTTCTTGCTTAAGAAGTACTCGGGCACCCAAGTGCGCGCGGACGAGATTGATCTCCTGGATCAGATCGAACGCGTGGTAGCGCCGCATGGGCCCAATCTGGTCAGTCTGTATTTCCGCATCGTGCACCCGTCGTTTCCGATGCTGGACAAGAAGTATGCGTCCTGCTCTCGGGCTCGTTTCCGGGCTACACGTGTCGCTGACAATGGCATTGCAGGGTCTTCCTGGAGAAATACGAACGCACACACCGCGAGTTTTCGCCGTCCTGTCTCGGGGGGGTCTATCTCCTAGCCCTGGACTGGTGGAACTACGACCCAGTTCTGTCGGCGCAAGAGAGGCCAGATGCCAACATCCTCGAGGCATATGTCCGTCGAGGGCTCAACGACGTCATGCCTCGTCCCAAGCTGTCCACTCTTCAAGGCGGATTGCTACTGCTGCAGCATCGTCCCTTCGGAGATGACGCGTGGGCGCTGAGTGCGCAGCTTGTGGCAACAATGCAGGAGCTCGGTGTTCACCTGGACTGTGATGGCTGGAGACTTCCCGCCTGGGAGAAGAGCCTGCGGAAACGGCTGGCATGGAGCATATACATCCTAGACAAGTGGTACGTCTTTCCCCGGCCAGTTGATCCACGCGTCTAATGGCGGATCCCAGGATGGCCTTGATTCATGGCCGGCCATCGCACATCGTCGACGAACTGGACTGGGTAGTCGAGCCGCTCGTCGAGGAGGACTTCCCGGAAACACCAGCCGACGAGGATCAAGAGGAAGGCAGTGGTGAAATTGCGGCCGGCCGGTTGACCTTCCAGAACTTTGCCTCGTTGAGTCAGATCGTCGACGAGATTCTCCGGACATTTTAGTAGGACACCGTTGTCTGTTGTTGCCCCCTCGTATGCATTGGATTCTGACCTCTGGGCAGTTCTGCGCGAGCGACCAAGATCATCCGCTCGTACAAAACTCTACTACAGGTCGCCAAGCCGATTCAGATCAGACTGCGAGAATGGCGTCGTCAACTCCCCGATTCCCTGCAGCCCGAGTCCACGAAGGCGCGGAAGCAGTCGGCTGCCGGATCGCTGCACCTCGCCTACTATGCAGTCGAGATATCTCTGCATCGGGCTATTATCCACGGCCTGAAAGGGTCAACGTGCGACCCGTCCATCATCAGCGTCTGTCGAGAAGCGGCTCGAGAGCGAGCCATCATGTCCATCCACTTCGTCAAGAGTCTGCGGCCAGAGCACATCCAGGCCTTCTGGCTCTTCCGTACGCTTCCTCCCATTAGGGTTGTTTTCTCTCTCTTCTGACCATGTGTGATCGCAGCATCGGGCATGAATTTTGTCTACATCGGCATATTTACAGCGCTATTATACCTCACCTCGCGGACCGTCGAGGAAGCCCAGTTCTACCACGCCTATCTCAGCGACTATCGATGGGCCCTACGCGTCATGAGCCGCACTGCCAGTTTCCTCGAGTTCGCCGTCCAACGCCTGGACATGTCCCTCCTTCACCTCGATCCCCTGTCTCCGCAGGACATCGTCCGGAACATGCATATGCAGAATCCACAGAGCGGGAACAACAATGACGGAGCCATCCATGGAGGACGCGGAGAACAGACGAAGGACATGCCCCCAGGCTACACCTCCCTCCCCAGACCCGACGCTCCAACAGTGGCATCTGATCCCCAGCAACAGCAAGTACACGCCCCACTTCCGACCCCGACTGCTATTTTCGACCAACAGCGCTTCCTGGCCATCCTCGATGCCGCCGAAATGGACGCGCTTCTGCCGGACCAGATCTCGCCGGAAGCCATCGCGCTGGGCGACAGCCTTGATTTCTACGGGAGGAATTGGAATAACCCTGGTGAAACGGAGATGTTCAGCGCATTGGACTTGTCGCCTTCCTAGCACGGGCACAGCCATGCTGCAATACTAAAACCTGACCGCAATTTGGGCGGGACGAATCGATGATAATGATATCTTATGGTAGTAATTTCTGCATACGCTCGGCGTATCTCGGGCAATCCATAGATCAGGTAGTGCCACTGCGCTCTACAAGGATTAGCCACCTAAAGCTTGTATGAAAAGGAACTCCCTTGGCCGGGGATCCCTTGGCTGTGGGTCATTGAGTTAATCGTACACGATCCTTCTCCACTGTCGCCCGGCTGCTCCGGATACTGTATTGACTATCAACCGAACCTTGAAGCGGTGCACTTGCTTGGTTATATTCCCGGCTCTCTACGCAGCCAGGGACTTCGCAGCCAACTCGTCCTTCGTCCCGCGGACCTATGACCTTCCTAATGCAGTAAAAATGCGCCATCAAAACGGCCCGTGGCGAAATGCGCCTTGGAGCGGCCTAAGCGAGACGTGGGGCTCCGAGACCCCAGCATTCATATTCGAATATCCTTCCTGTTGGACGTCCGTATACTCTGCGGGTCGGCTTTTGTGGAGAGAGATAACCCATGGGGATGTGATTGCATGAAGCCGCTGCTCCGCCGGCAAGGGGTTACAGTATATGCGGACATCTAGTCAACCTCGGGTTGATCCTTCCAGTCACTGAAACCCAGATACGGTTTTGTGGCCGTAGAATGAATGTTAAAAAAGCTTAACTGCTGCCTGGACCTTCCCTGCCAGGTGCTGGATATGACTCTGTAGCAAGGTGAGTTCATCCTGTTCGGTTGGACCTTCACCAGCTCCCTCTCGCTCGTATGCGATGAGAGCCATGTCTGCTGCGTATAATCTCGTCATCGGCTTCTATCTGAGCTACAAGATAAGCATGATAGGACATGTGTACTGTGGACGAAGCCCATCTCTGTGCCTGATATAAAGTCTCGATATACCTCAGCCGGACGGCACTGGGCCCTAAGCAAAGGACCTCTTCCTCTCCTCAGGTGTATGTATGACTTGTATGACTTCCAGCACCATGACCTTCTTATCTTCCCTCCTGCCCTTCGACAGGGACATCGACGTTCCCGGGACCGAGCAGCTTGTCGACGTTCACCACAATCTAGACGCTGTCCACAGCGGCTCGGAAATCGTCCTAATTCCACCACCGACGGCCTGTGAGGGTGATCCGTTGCGCTGGCGACGATGGAAGAAGTACTGGCATCTCTTCCTCGTCTCGACGTATGCCTGTATCTTCTCCTTTGCCGAGAATAACACGGGAGACGCCTGGACGACCATCGTCGACATGACGGGCTCCACGATGAACATAATGAACGGTGGCGGCGCTCTCAACTATCTGCTACTTGGCCTGGTCAACATATTCTGGATCCCTGCGGCTATGAAGTTCGGGCGCAGGCCCTGCTTCCTCCTGACGTTGCTCCTCTGTACCGGCTCGTCGATCTGGATAGCTTGTTTCCATACCGTCGGTGAATGGTACGGCAGCAACATCATCAATGGGCTGGGCACCTCAGCGTACGAGGCTGTGATCCAGCTTGTTGTGTTCGACCTCTTTTTCGTACACGAGCGCGGGCGAATGCTCGCCGTGTACATCTTCGCACAGCAGCTTGGGTCCATTATCGGCCTCGTGTCGGGGGGTTATATCGCTGACGGTCCCGGCTGGCGCTGGTCGCAGTGGATCGTCACCATCGGAGAAGGCACCCTCATCGGTCTCTTTTTCCTTACATACGAGGAGACGTTGTTTCCCCGTTTCCTGTTTTCACAAAATCTCCCCACGGTCGAGTCGACATCCGCCGAGAAACAGACCGCTTCCTTGGAGGCCGATTCCAGCAGCTCAGGTCAACCGGTCAAGGAGGATGAGAAGGACGTGGTCCTGGACTGCGAAGAAGGAATCATAGATCCCAGCGAGCCATCCCCTTCGGAGTTTCCCAAGCGAACCTGGAGACAGAAGCTCAAGCTTTGGACTTACTACCCGCAAGACCGTACCACGTACTGGGCATATTTCAAACGTCCTTTCTTCCTCGTGGCTTTTCCGAATGTGGTTATTGTATGTACAAGACTCTGTCTCCGTCGCCTGCTCAGTCAGTACAGTTGAAAGGCTAATATTATGCAGGCCGGTTTCATCTTCGCGTTCGGCTGCACCTCGGGCATTGTCACCTTCAATACCGTCTCCGAGATCCTAACCGCAGCCCCGTATAACTTCACAGATGGCCAAACCGGCCTCGTCTTCCTTGCCGCTCTGGTCGGTAGCGTTATCGGCTGGCTGACCAGTGCCCTCGGCGACTACATTGTCATCTACCTGGCCCGGTACAACGATGGTGTTAAGGAGCCCGAGATGCGGATGTGGGTACTGGGTATTTGCATGATATACGCTGCTCTTGGATACCAGATCTACGGATGGGGCGCCGAGGAAGGGGCACATTGGATAACAATCGCTATTGGGATCGGAGCTATGATTGCTCAGCAGGTAGCTGCTACTTCTACGGTATGTCCTCTTCCTTTTCATACAGCCAGTTCTCTGTCGTTGACTGTTTGTTCTCTATGAAGGCAACGGCCTACGCCATGGAATGCTTCCCCGGTGTGGGAGGTGAAATCGTCGTCATCCTAGCTGTGTGCAGTTCTCTGGTCAATTTCGCTGTCTCAGAATCCACCCAGTACTTCATCGATGCAGTTGGCTACGGATTCGTGTTCTTGTTCTACGGCCTCTGCGTGATCATGTCCCTGGTCAGTGGCTTTGTCCTCTATGTCTGGGGCAAGCGCTGGCGGAAACATTGCACGCCACGGTATCATCGGTTCCTGGATGAGAGGAATGGGAATATTTAGATTATAGAATCGGGTTGGAGAAGCTCACTCCGTGCTTTTTTCCTTGTATATACACCTCGCAAAGTATTCACGTTGCTTTATGAATGCCAGTTTTGTGAGTACGGATTCATCAGGACGGTGCGCTTAGGGCACATTGTTCTACACCATTCCAATAAACCATTCCGCCGTGGCCATATTCAATATATGGGGCTTATGAAGGGGTCATCCGGATGGCACCAGGGCTCCAAGAGGTTCAAAGCACGTTAAGCGCAGGTTGACAACAGCGAAGCCACCGGTTCATGCCGAGAAAGCTTGATGCCAACTCCATCGGATACCTCATGATAAGGCTGTGCTTGGCAAAGTATGATAGCCATGCTGATCCTTAAATCATATCTGCCTCGGGGGATACCAAGAACGACGGCGGCCAACATGCCCAAACAGCCGAACAGATGGAACGGAAAATGAAGCCGGTTTACAAATGCCTCGAGCAAGTGATATTATGCGAGCGCTGTATACCCTAGTCCGCAATGAAGTATCTGCATGGTTCGATTCATTCAGCTGTCACTTTGCCAACAGAGAAAATAGCTATGCCCAAAGTTCGCTCAAGCCAAGTAGACCAAGAAGCCGTTCTGGTTTGAAACCCTTTCATCCAGCCTCACTCGTGCACGATTCCACCCCCCTTGTCCGTTGTTCAACTCTGCCTCGAGCACTCTTCCTCCCTTGCGCAGCCTCACATTCCGTGCGGATTGGAAAAAGTTCCCCCCGCGCACCCAGCTGAATTTTCCCCAGACGTTCTCGAGCACATCATTCAGATCGATGGAAGATTGCTTGACATGGCCGGAGAGAGAGTTGCAATGGGCCGCGAGTATATGGCCATGCTCGAGTCGGATCCCAGTCGAAGAGGAAGAGAAGTTTCCACGGTAAGTAGACCTCTCATCGTCCGACGATGAGGAAGAGGTAGAGTTCCGCCGACCCGGGACTCCCCACTTCTTCCTTTTCTCCTCCTTCTTTCTGTGTTCCTTGATGGTGTTCTCGGCGAGTGAGCCAGCAATGGCCCCGCCTACCGCTCCCAAGAAACCGTGGTTAACTTTGTGGCCAGCAAAGCCACCCGCGGCACCACCAGTCACGGCGCCAAGGACACCTTTTTCTCCTTGTCCTGCCGCTACAGGGTGTGGCGGGGGGCACGGGGAAGATGGAGGCGGTCGTTGATACTGTTGCTGGCCCGAGTATTGGTAATGGGGCTGTGCATATTCGTGTGCATCATTCGGAGAGTATAGCGAGTGAGGTCCGGCTTGGTTGAGGCCGTAGGGACCTTGCTGGGCATACGGAGGCGGTCGCTGTGCAGTATCGAAGTCATTGTAATTCGGATAAGGTGAATAGTGGTTGCCAGACTGCGGCACTGGCCGTGGAGGGTGTCCATAGCCCGGAGGAGGATATGAACCTTCAAAAATGCTGGAACTGGGGGTATGCAATGCTGGAGAAGTACTCCATTCTCGTGGGGGATTGCCCTGTTCGCTGTTCGGCGGCGCTCCATAGTAACCCTGTGCTGCCATCATGTACGGTAAGTCGAGATACTCGATTATGGAAAATAAACTGTGGCAGACAGAACATGCACGGGGCAATGCTGCTTAAATACGATGGTGATGAGACTATGCTACATGCGTGGCGCTCGTGTTCAGCGATAGTAGGTTTTATCAGGTGGTATCACTAGGCAAAGGCGGATAACCCTAAGCCAGCTCGGAGATTGTCCGGAGGCTTTCTTAAAGAAAGCCTCGTTGCCCACGACCAAGGCGCAGTTGCATGTTCGCGTGCAGATCCGTTGCTGACGTTGGACAAGAGAATGGGCAAGGATAGCTATCTTTCGAGCCAGCTGAAGCTTCGAAGGAACATAAGCTCCTTGGCTTATGCATCTCTGCAGCCAATCTCAGGTAGACCAGACGAGTATCAACGACCGTGTTGTGACTTGTTCGGTCGCCATCTTCCATTCTCTGGAGGATTATAGACTGAGTACTGCTTCAGGTGGATTATGAATAAGTAACTAGAGCAGCACCTTCTCCTGCAGTCATACTTATTCGGCTGCCTACTCTTTCAGCACGTTATATTTCCATCTCATTCAAAGTGCCCATATCTCACGAGTCCAACGACATCCTCTACAAATAAGAATGCATATATTGCTGTCTAGGAAAATAGTAACTGGGGCTTGGTATTTCTGTTTACCACATAAACGACCACTCAGTCGAGCAATAGGCTCTCTTGGTGCTTCGCCGGAAAACGAAAGAAACCCGCGGATTGGAGCAGAGATATTCAAAGGCCTAGCCAGCAGGCTCCACCATGCTGAAGCGGCTGTTCGATTGCTGCCATACTGGAAGGAGTTGTCCTAAGAAATGCAAGACGGACAGAGAAGAGGTAATCTCCACGACAAGATATCATGTAATAGGATTAGCATTCTCCATCAAAGCAACGGAGCCGACAATGTTCGGATCTGACGCATCGATCGCTTGAACTTCTTGGTAGTTTTGAGAAGACACAGGGTGGCAGAGGAGTGATGGATTGCAGAGAGGTAAATGAGAAGAATTCACCATTAGGGTCTTAGGGTTAAACAAGGCAGCAGCTTTATATGCTCTACGGTTTGATCGGTGGCCACTGGAAGACGTCTTTCCGTGCGGCCTGTATTCTGAAACGTAGGAGAGAACATAACCAAGCTTCAATTAATGCCATTCTACAAACTGTTGCGAAGTATGCTAGTGTGCTACCAATTCATGGGAGTAGATGCCTCAACAGCACGCCGGCCACACGCCTCGACCATCCTAGCCCTCCGAAAAGAGGTCGATGACCAGGCTCTGCAGTGTTGTATCTGCGAGTGGCGAGTCGTAATCATCAAACTCATCACAGGGTGTATATTCGTGGAGAGCAGCCCGAATGGCTGCTACTCAGGCCTCCGGCGTGGTGCATCTATGTACTTGCCTGGGAAGAGAAACTCGGGTTTGAACACCCTTCCCCTTCTCTCGACTGAAGCTGCTCATTCCGCCGGGCTGTCTGTATTCACTGGTGTGATTTGTCGTTTGGATGCGCCTCATGGAGATACTCCATTCAGTTGGCTCTTCTCTGATTCAATTGCCAGCAGGTATTCCACGCCAACGGACGCCGCGTCCGCAACAGATTCGGTGTAGTAGAACCGGATTCCACGCTTCTCTAATGCGGCCTGGAAAATATCCTGGTATGTCTTATGGAGCATCACACCCCCGGACAGAATCAGCCCGCACTGCGCAGGGGGCACGTATCCGGACGACTGGGGGTCAAGCAGCCGAGCGAGCGTGGTGTCAACGAAATCAGACGCCTGGTCCGAGACAATGGCAATTGCCTCTGCATCACCGTCTGCTGCTTCGTTGAGAACAGTCTGGGTGACGCCTGCGATGCGGCTCTTGGCACTTTTCTCGTCCGTCGGGGCCAGTACGCTGCTCAGCAAGTCGATGTCGTCCACGTCGTATTGCTTACCCAGCGATGAGCCGTGGAAGTGAGCGACAATCTTTTGCTCGAGGGGACTAAGCGTCGGCGAGGGGCGGTGCAGTTTGAGATTCTCAATCGACGTTAGAGCCTGGCGGATGGCCTGTCTTCCAATCGCATACCCAGCGCCTTCGTCGCCCAGCAGATGGCCCCAGCCACCGGAACGGGCGATGCGCCGTGGAGTCTGTCCATCGGCGTCCTGTGCATAGCGGATGGCAATGCTGCCCGTGCCGGCGATCACAACAATGCTGGAAGACGTTTCGGGGTGTCTCTTCATGGCCGCAGCGAGCAGGTCCACATCATTCGTTATGAGGATTCGCGTGGATTCGTCCAGCCCTAGTTTCCGAGACAATGCTGCCCTGACACGCTCTCGCATTCCCGGGCGATCCATGCCGGCAGTGCCAATCCAGACCGTGGAGAAGGCGGGCCTGGAGTCTGACAAAGGGCGTGATTCCTCTGCGGCTTGTCCATTCATGCCATCCTCAGCGTGAGAGAGGCTGTCCACTGCGCGATGGGCCGCAGTGACTACCGAGTCCATGGTCGATTCGAAGTGGCCGTCAGTTCTAATATGGTATAGGTGATTAGTGATTAATTATTGGAATGCAGGCAGCGATAGACGCCAACACCTACAAATTACATGGCCCTGCAATTCCTCTGCTCGTAACACCTGTGGTGGTGCCCAAGACCGCTGCACATTTTGAGCCTCCGCCGTCGATACACAGGACAGGATCCTTTGGTTTGGACGCGTTCACTCCATTGACCAATGCCTTGTCAGAATGGACGCGGCCGTCGGTTGCAAGTACCCTAGCAAGGACTCCCTGTGCCTCTTCCAGACGCCGCTTACTTTCGTCTACCGTCAGCTCCTTCTCCGCGACGACGAGGGCGAGTTTGACACTGCCCGCGCATGATACAAGGAGTTCGTCCAGCGATGCATCGGCCATTCCAGCGCACCGTTGGCTCAGTTCCCGGAGGATATTACGCGACCGCTGCTTGAGCTTCAGGTTGGAAGCGTTGAGATCGACCATCTGCAGCTACGAGTCAGTGCCGAAGCGTGAAACTACCTGGCGCTGGCGTTGGACTGACCATGTTCCCGTATGTCTTTCCCACCTTGATCATGGTTCCGGTGCTGAGCATGTTCAAGACCAACTTGGTCGCTGTGCCAGCCTTGAGTCGAGTGCTCCCCGTCACGATTTCCGGCCCCGGTAAGGGCGATATCATCACGTCCACGGTGCTGGGATCGTCCATGGCGGACGGTGACACACATGCCACACCGAGCGTGAGACAGCCCAGGCCCTTGGCGTATTCGAGGGCGCCCAGCACGTACGGGGTGCGACCCGAGGCAGCGATGCCAATGATGCTGTCCAGCTCCGGGTCCAGGTCCAGTGCGACCAGGTCCTTCTGGCCTGCTTCCGGACTATCCTCGGCTCCCTCTTGTGCGCGGCGAATGGCCGCATCGCCTCCTGCGATCAAGCCAAGAAACTGGGTCGGGGGCGCCGAAAAGGTGGGAAAGATCTCGGAACTGTCGAGGATTCCTAGTCTAACGACAGCTGTTAGCGGCGACGGCTCGTCCATAAAAGCAAGCAAACAAAGGCAAAAGCCGTACCGTCCACTCGTCCCTGCACCGACGTAGACAACCCTTCCACCCTGGCGCACACGAGGAGTCAACAGGTCAATTGCCCGCGCAATGTGCGGAAGACATGGTGTGACACTCGCAGCAACGGTCAGGTCCTCGTTGTTGATGATCGTGCACATCTGCAGCGTCGACACACGGTCGATCTGGCTGGTCCGGCCGTTGATTTCCTCGGTCTGCAGACCGGAGAGGTCGAGAATGTCCCGAGCCATAGCCGTTCGTATAGCTTATCGGCAGCAGCAGGGGTAGTGGTGCTTGTTTGTTCTCTGTAACCGATAAAAGGATATCTCTCCGAGAGCGATGTTAATCTTATATGGCGCGCGTGGCCAAGCATTGCAACGCTGCAGCGCCGAGAGAAAGGGGACAGCCCTGCGTCGGCGAGATCGCAGTAAGGAATCAGACTGAGGGCACCGTTGCCAACAGGCCGTTGTCCGCGATGCAGCCAGGAGGCAAAAGAAGGCAAACTCCGTCCATTGAGGGCGAGAGTTCTCGCCGGATACTTATCTGCAGCCCCGTATTACACCGAACCGGGGCCCATACTACGCCGGGGCTATTGCTCATTATCAATTCCCTAGGCTATCTGCTTTTTTGCCCCTGCTTATCTCGTAGCGTCGTACCACAAGGTGTCCCTTCTGTCTCCGAAGTGGATCGGGCATGCGCTCCACGGCTGGGGTAGGCATGGAGTAGCGTGCAGATAAAAGTCATGCATAGACGTGCCCGGATTTGGAATATTTTACTTCTGCTGTTCTCTCTGGCAGAGAAGTGCATCGTGACTCCTCAAATTGCTCTGGATTGTGTGCTCTACCTGGCATCATGTCGTCCGTCTCAGTCGATGAACAGCCGTCCGGGGGGGTGCTGTCGGTCGTCAAACGCGCATATACGTATTCGTGGACGCAGATCCTCATCACCAGCTTCATCTTCTTCTGCTGTCCGGGCGTACGTTCCATTCCGTCGTGTTCGTTGTGCTTCCGTCGGGCCTCGTTGCTAACCAGAGTTGCCCAGATGTACAATGCCCTCTCCGGCCTGGGGGGATCGGGCCAGCTTGACTCGTCCGTCGCGGCCAATGCAAACGTCGCCTTGCTGTCTGCAACCGCCGGCACGGCTTTGTTCGTTGTCGGGCCCATTTTCAAACGGGTCGGGCCTACGATCTGTCTGCTCATCGGCGGGTGGTCGTACGGGCTGTACTCGGGGAGCTTGCTCAGCTACAACCGTATGTCTTGTCTTGCCGGCCACCGGCAGAGCGGCCTCGCTGACACGCTGTCCCAGATAATCAGAATAGTGGATTTGTCATTGCCTCCGGTGCCATCCTGGGCGTGGGCGCTTCGTTCCTCTGGGTGGCGCAAGGCGCCATCATGACAACCTACGTCCCAGAGTCGCAGAAGGGCCGCGCCATCGCCGTCTTCTGGATCATCTTCAACTTCGGCGGCGGCATCGGTTCTCTGGCTAGCTTTGGCATCAACTTCCACTCGAAGAAGGCCACGGTGTCCGATTCGACGTACATCGCCCTGATGGTGATCATGCTCTTCGGATGGGCTCTGTCGGTATTCATCTGCAGCCCATCGAAAGTCCGCGTCAGCGGGGGCAGGCATAAGATTGAAGAGGAAAAGGGGGAGAACTGGCGCGAGGTGGCCCTCAGGACCGTCCGCACCCTGTCCGACTGGCGTGTGCTCTGCATGATCCCCATGTTCTTCTCTGCGAATGTCTTTTACTCCTACCAGCAGAACGAGGTGAACGGGATGACCTTCAACATCCGCTCGCGGTCCCTGAACGGCGCGCTCTACTGGTTCGCCCAGATGCTCGGCGGGTTGATCATGGGCGTCTTGCTCGACTTGCCCATGCTGACTCGCCGGTGGCGCGCCATTGTCGGCTGGGTCTTCCTGTTCATGACGGGCTTTGCGATCTGGGGAGGCGGCTATGCCTTCCAGCGCTGGTCGACTCGGCGACAGGAACGCGGACTGAAGCAGGATGTCGACTACACCAACGGGTCCGTCTCTACCGGGCCCATCTTCCTGTACATCTTCTACGGCGCGTACGATGCGTTCTGGCAGTCCTTCTGCTACTGGCTGATGGGCGCGTATTCCAACTCGCCGGCCACCACGGCCATTCTGGTCGGTGCCTACAAGACCTTCCAGTCCACCGGAGGCGCCATGGCATGGCGGATCAATGCACTGAAGAGACCCGCCATGACGCAGTTCGCCATGGACTGGGGGCTCTGCATGGGTTCGCTGGTGGTGGCGCTTCCGACGGTGTTGACCATTCTCTCGACCAACATGAGCGCGGAAGCCGATGCTGAGGAGGATATCCAGGAGCAGCCGAAAGTCAAGGAGGATTTGAAGCGCGATTTGCCGTGAACGTACCATGGCCATTCGCGATGCTTTTATCTGTACAGGGTCGTTTAGTCATTCAATAGGTTACACTCTAGGCTACTAGAAAATGCCCAACGAGGCAGATCCACTGCAACCTCATGATAGTGTGCCGCTCATCCTCCTACAAATTAATCCAGTAATAATCTCCCGGATGATAATCAGAGTACACGGATCTTGACCGAGGCTATGGCTACTTATCAGCAGCCACTGGAGAGACCCGCTCTCTCCGACCCCGGAAAATGCACCCTGGATGTTGAAATACGCCTCCTGCCCGACCCTCTGCCCTCTCCCATCCCGCTGCCAGACGTAGATTGGACACACATGTCGACCTCATCCGACTCTACGAAGCGTCCGGCGCGCGAAATCCGCACCAGGGTCGCCTCGTGCGAGCCCTGCCGCCTCTCCAAGCTCGCGTGCGATCACCGTCGCCCGGCGTGTTCGCGGTGCATGAACCGCGACATCACATCGCAATGCGTCTACCGGAAGAACCCCTTCAAACGGGGGAGGCCGATCGTGCTGTCGAATCAGAGCCATAGGTCAGCATCCGACCAGATCCTGCTGCGGGATGGCTGCTAACACGCTGCAGACTCCAACCGGCTGTTGTGGCCGCATTGCCGGCGGCCGGCCCAGTGTCCACGTTTCAGATGAAACCGTACCCGAATCCAGGCTACCAGGGATCGTCTTCCTTGAAGACAGTGCTGGATAACCTCGGGGACCACCTGGCCGTCAGGATTGACCCACCCGGTTCCACGCCCGGCGGACAGCATTCCTCCCGGGACGCCGTCTTGCGCGCCGACAGCTGCAAGATGGTGGACGAGGGCGTGCAGCTCCTGGATACATTTCTGAACTACCTGGCCGATGATTGCTTCCGGCAGATTTTCTCGGAAACCAAGGGCACTGCGCTCGAGTCACATCTCGGCGCCTTTCTGATCTTCCCCTTTTTCGGCAGTCTCGTCAACGAGGTTGACCTCATCCGCCGGTCGCAGAACCGACAGGCCAGCTTGTACGCGCTATCGCAGCGCATCTTTGAAAAAGCGAATCAGCCGGTGGAGATCCATGAGTCTTTTACGCTGCAAGACTTCTCGGCTCAATATACGGGCCAGAATCTGCGGTGGGAGACGGTGGGCTTGATCATTACGCTGGCAGGGTGAGTATTCGTCTGGCTCTACTCCGTATTTACCGTGACAACGGCTGATGAAGATAAGGATTGCGTCTACTGAAATTCGTGTACCGCATGCTGTGTGCAAGACGGACGAGGAGCGACAGGTTCTGAGGACGAGTTTGGTCCATCTGAGCAACAAGTGCATCGCATTTTGCGATTCCTTGGACACGCTGAATGATGTATCCATGATCTTCCTGTTTGAGAGCTTCCTGCTCGCCTCTGCTTTCTACGGCGACCAAAGTAAGTGGCCAGGCTACGCATTGTTGTCGAGAATAGCCGGTCTGACGCACCATTTCTATAGGCTTCAAGGCTTGGAGACGGCTTAATCACGCATCTAGCGCTCTGTTCGCAGACGGGCTGCATGAGACCTTCAAGGAGAGGCAGCACCAGCCCTTTTTCTTGACCCAGCTCCGCCAGCGTATCTTCGCCCGGATATACGAAACAGACATCAGCTTCGCCGTGTTCCTCGGACGGCCGCCGCGTATGAGTAAGCGCTTCTGCTTTACCAACATGCCGCTGGATATCGAGGAGGATACGTACCATTTGACCGGGGAGGCTCTGGACAAGGCACTGAGTCAGCTGGATCAGAGCGGTTGGAACACGCTGGGCCAGGTCAGGAAGAGCGCTGTGATCCGGTGGTCCTTGATCACGGCGATGATTCAGGAAGATACGCTGGAGACTCTACTGGGACGGAGCGTGTCGAATGTCGCGCATCGGATCAGGTTCGACCGGCTAGTTTTCTAATCTGTTTTGCTTCCTCGCTAATGCATTTGTCTACAGTGAACTTCGCACGAAAATCGAGCATGCATGGAATGACCTTCCATCGTTTCTCACCATGCCCACGCAGGACCTATGGGTCAAGGGACGCCCTTGCGATGAAGTCGACACTCTCCATCAGATCAGACTGCTCTATCTGCACACCAGCTTTTTGGTCGAATGGACGGCATCACGTCATGGTCTATACCATGCAGGGTCCTTGTTTGCGAGTGCCAGCGAGCTCCTGGCGTGGGTCAATGAGGCTCTGGTCCGGCGGGAACAGCTGTCCAGTCTGGGACTCATCTCCCTGGCATGGCGAGTATGTGGTTCTACCCGTTATTATTCCGTGCTGTTGCGTGCGCTGATGCAATATTTTCCGGACAGGTTTCCTCCTGCGCTCTCCCTGCTGCGGGTGCCCTCGCCTGGTACCTCCTGCAACCGCCATCGCGTGACGGATTCAAACAGCTCGACCCCTCATCTCGACGACACAGCATCGAGAATCTGTCCGTCCTGATTGCTCACATGGGCATCCTGCACGATCCCGGGGATGGCAATTACCAGCTCTTCTTCCAGGCCAAGACGGCCCTACAGTCGGCAATGGACTCGATCCTCAACCCGCCGGATCCCAGCCAGCCGGAGAACTCGCTTGACATGCTCTCCACGGCTGCGCTGTCGCCGGATCTGATGTTTTCGGATTATCTCGGACTTGGAGTGGATTCTTGGTGAGTTCATCGGGTTCTTCTGGGCGCTCTACTGGCGGCTTGCTAACTCGTTCCAGGATTGGACTGCCGGATCGCGGATCATTTATGCGGCTTGACGACAACATGCCGTACTGAGGAAGGGTATCCCGGTTAGCTTTGCTCTCGGCATCGCCGATACGAAAAGTAAGGTTATTCAGACACGGCTATTGACTGGTTCATTCCCCGGATACGAAGAGCCCTAGCGAAACACGGAGGATTTAACCTTGAATTATGAGGAAATTCTACCCCCACGGCCGTGCGTGGGGGTTCCCCGCGGGGCGGTCTGCGGGGTATATCACGTGTAACAGGCACATGACTGGCCTGGAGAGGGAGATCGCTGCGTGGGGGTCGATCCTCCTCGTGGGGGCGCATCACGTTTAAATATTCTGCATCGCATCGGCTCTGCTCTGCCACTAGGGAACGCTCCCAATTCCTCCACCACAGCCAACATGGAGCCGTCAAAACCAAATGTCAACCACAATGAAAACGCCGAGGTGGTTGTGAAACCGGCCGACATTGACTCTATCAACCTCATCCGGGTCCCTCTGACCGAGGAAGACAGCAAGCGCATTCGTCGCAAAACAGACAGGACCATCCTCCTTGTCCTGGTCTGGGTCTATTTCCTGCAGATATTGGACAAGTCTGTTCTGGGATATGGCGCGACATTTGGATTGCAGGAGGACACCCATTTGGCAGGGAATCAGTACTCGCTGGTCGGGTCGATTGCCGCCATTGCCCAGCTGGCCTGGCAGCCTTTCTCCTCTTTTCTGATCGTCAAAGTGCCATATCGCATTTTGATGCCCTTGCTGGTGCTGGGTTGGGGTATTGCGCAGACGTGCATGGCAGCCTGCCACAGTTTCTCGGGGCTCATGGCCACACGGTTCTTCCTGGGTCTGTTCGAAGCAGGCTGTCTCCCGCTGTTCAGCATAATTACCAGTCAATGGTACCGTCGCGCAGAGCAGCCCTTGCGAGTCGCCGCGTGGTATTCCACTAATGGCCTGGCAACGATCATCGCGGCAGCGTTGAGTTACGGACTGGGTCATATCCAGTCGGGTGCCCTCAAAGAATGGCAAATGTGCGTATCCCATTGTTGAGTGGATGGATGTCTTGCAGGGAATGTGGAAGTCATGCTCACTCCATGCAGTATTTTTCTCTTCGTAGGCCTCTTGACTATAATCTCATCCCCCTTCGTGTATTGGCGTCTGGACAACGACATTACTTCCGCTCGCTTCCTCACAGAACACGAAAGGCTGCAAGCCATGGAACGCCTAAGAGCCAACCAAACCGGCACTGGAACCCGAGATTTCAAGTGGCGACAAGTTATCGAGGCCGCACTCGAGCCGAAGACCTTCCTTTGGGTCGGTATGGCCTTTCTCCTGAACGTCGGCGCATCAGTGACCAATGTATTCGGCCCACAGATCCTGGGCGGACTCGGCTTTGACAAGTTCCGGACAACATTGCTTAACATGCCCTTTGGCGCTCTCCAGTTCATCCTCATCCTTCTCGCCAGTTATCTCGCGCAGAGGGCTCGACTGAAGGGCGCCATTCTCGCCTCGTTCATGGTCCCCGTCGTCGCGGGACTGGCAATCCTCTACGCTGTTCCACGGAGTAAATCTGCGCAAGGCGCATCCATGGCGGGATATTACCTGCTGGCCTTCCTGTTCGGCGGAAACCCGCTGATCGTGACGTGGATCGTCGGAAACACAGCCGGTCAGACAAAGAAGAGTATCGTGCTGAGTCTGTACAATGCCGCATCTGCAGCGGGGAACATAGTGGGACCACTCCTGTTCAACGAGAAGGACAAGCCCGAGTACCTCCCGGGTCTGAAGGCGTGTTTAGCTATTTTTGTGGCCATGGCAGTTATCGTTCTGATTCAGTGGGTGGACCTGTTCGTGCTCAACAAGATACAGGAGCGACGGCGTGTAAGGAATGGGAAACCGGCCAGGATCGTGGATGCTTCGATGCAGGCCCAATACCGCGGGCTGGATGAGGAGACTGTTGGTGACGAGTCGGAGAATCAGGTTGGGAATCATGCGTTTCTGGATCTGACGGATCGAGAGAATGATGAGTTCGTGTATATCTATTAGGTTTTGCGGTTTGTCAGCGTGGAGTTTGTCTGATGAAATGTGTTACGATTCTTGATATGCTATGAACAATGACTGGGACTTTCTGATTATAAAAGTAACTTGTTCCTTGTGGTCTATGAATGATTGGGTATTATTCTAGGTGATATATAAACCACGACTAGTCGTCTTCCCCAACTGTCTCCTCTTGACACTCGTCGTATTCATCTCGTGCCATCGGGTCAATCAGTCCTTCCGTATCCTTAGTAGCGAGTATTCCTATCCCGTCCAGTCTCTTCGTGGTATAAATCTCACCGGAGGATCCGCAGAAGCAGCATCCTCAAGGTCAAGGATCCAGCCGGAGATGGTGCAAGAGTCAGCAGTGGTGAGCATATACATCGGAAAGAGAAGCCCTTGCCACCGATCTGTACACCCGTCCCAGGCTATGGTATGTCTTTGGGTGGCCGCTAATCCCCATAACAGAGGCCCAACGGCATCCGGGACAAGCCATGCGTGGTACCCATGAGAGAAGAGCTGGCCCTGCCCAAGAGGACAGATGGAAACATGCAGAGAACGGGGACGCAAAAATGGATTGTACTGCCAGTCACTCATTTTAAAGCTATAACAATAATAGGTCTCGTTGGATGGGACGAATGCCAGACACTTGAAGTCCATGTGGTTGATGACCACCTCTTCTGTGCCCTCGAGGACAAGGACGTGTCGTCATTGTGTTAATACGAATTTAAAGGAGCATCGCCTAGCTACTATACTTCCTCGGTGCTGTGCCTATTTTGCCCCAACCGGCTTCTGGGCATTGGACGGTCTGGAGAAACCGAGAGCAGCGGGGACGGCGAAGGGACGGCCAAGGAAATCTGATGCTGATCTCTTGCTAGTCAACGTTAAAACGAAGTTTATTACTGCGTAACTAATTGATTCCGGTGGGGTTTCTTACCAGAAAGTCCGAATTAATATGCATCGTTATTCCCGGCTTTCCGTTCATTGACAACATCGCCATGTTGCCAGCCATGCACACTCTCAGCCCTCCTCCACGATATGTGCTCGCCAGCATGCTCACCTCTTTCGGGGGGCTCCTTTTTGGGTATGAATACTGACGCTATCGGAAGTAAAATGTGCTGACATGCGAGATCCAGCACCGACACGGGCATCATTGGGCCGGTGACCGTCATGAAAAGCTACCTGGCACATTTCGGTCCCCTTTTCTCGACAGTCCACGGCTTGATTGTGTCTTCCATCTTGATACCAGCGGCTATCTCTTCCATATTCGCGGGGAGAGTTGCCGATCGTCTCGGCAGACCCAAGGGCATCGCTATCGGCGCGTCGATATTCGGGTTCGGTGCCGCTCTCCAGGCGGGTGCAGTTCACCTGGCCATGTTCATCGTCGGAAGATGTATCGAGGGTATCGGTGAGGGTTTGTATCTTGGAACGTTGGTCGTGTAGGTTGCATTTCATTTCATTCCACTACACCATGCTGCTGGCTGAACCGGGTGTAGTTATATATGCGAAATCTCTCCGCCGAGTAAGAGAGGACCGCTGACAGCAGGCCCTCAATTGCTGGTTACTCTTGGCCTGGTGGTGGGATTCTTCACCTGTTACGGCTCTGCAAATCTTCAATCATCATTATCCTGGCGGCTACCTTTCATTCTCCTAGCGTCCCTGTCTTTCATATTTGTCGCAGCGTCTGTGATGTGGCTCACCCCGTCTCCTCGATGGCTCACTCTCCGCGGCCGTTCATCGGAGGCGGCTGCCACTTGGGACATCCTCGAGGTAGGCCAAGCTGAGCGTGAAAAGGCCGAAATCGAACAGAATCAGGGCCCCATCGAGCTTCAAACGCAGGGACCTTCCCAACTCCCACCGGTGTCAACTGATGGTATGGTAGACCCTATACTCTCCGGTCACAGGGAACCAAAGAGCACTTTCTGGGATCTGTTTTCGCGGGATGTGCGTATGCGGACCGCTCTAGCGGTCTTCATGATGGGCATGCAACAGTTCAGCGGTATCGACGGCGTTCTCTATGTGAGTCTAACTGCGATGTGTGTGCGCGTTGTGGATACTAACGCACAGTGTAGTACGCACCCCTCCTCTTCCAACAGGCGGGTCTTGCATCGTCTGAAGCGTCCTTTCTAGCTTCCGGCGTCTCTGCCATTGTGATATTCGGCGTGACTATTCCCGCCCTCATCTGGGCCGATAAATGGGGTCGGCGCCACAGTACCATCTACGGTGGTCTGGGTCTCGCAACAGTCATGTTCTTAATCGGGGGCCTCTACGCCGGAAAGGCCGTACATAGTACGTGGGGGGCGGGTCGGTGGGTTGTCATCGTGTCAATCTACATCTTTGCAGTGATATTTAGCGTCTCCTGGGCTGTTGGGTTCAAGATATACGCTGCGGAGATCCAACCGCAACGGACGCGCGCGAGTGCAACTAGCCTGGCGCATGGGAGTAACTGGGCGACCAATTTCCTGGTGGCTCTGACAACACCTATTCTGCTCGCCAAGAGCAGCTATGGGGTTTACTTTCTCTTTGGGGGGTGCACTGTGCTGACGGCGATCGTCTGTGCGGTGTTCATGCCTGAAACGAGAGGGAAGTCATTGGAGGAAGTCGAAGAAGCATTCAAGCAGAGGAAGTCTGCGTTGAGCAAGCTGGGACGGATCGTGCGGAGATCCCTCAGCTGGGATACCCTTGGTGTGCACGACTAGATATCATTGTTCCTGATGGAGACGGCGACTTCTCTGGGAACTTTTGATATTCTCTTGGTGGTATTCATTATGGCATATATCCTGTTGACTGCTGGTATGTTCTACCAGTAGAGAAACAAAGCATTCGTCATACATCAATTGTTCCCCATTAGAAGGGATGTCGGGCTCGTTCGTAGTTTAGCCTACGTCGCATTCTAGGACTTCTTAGGTAGTTGCACCAACTCAGATGGTCAACTCTTCCTCCATAAAGATACACCCAACGGCCAGTCCATGCTGATTCATACAATGCGCTGTAGAGTTTGAGGAAACGCCGGGCAGGCGACTGATGTCTTCATGGACCAGGGCGCCAATGTCTTTCACTGATTCTTTCCCTCTTTCGGGCAGGCCAGGAACCCCAGAATAGATCTTGAACGCTCCCGCATGGGGCAGCTTTCTTGTAGAGGACACCACCTGTTCACGCAGATCAAAGAGATTCACCACCATCTCCACCACATGGCCTCTTGGATTGTAGAAGAATCCGCCAATGTCTTCCTAATCTCGCTGCCAGGGTTCATCCCCGACACTTCCGGGACAGCCACCGTGAAATCGAGCCAGGGTGGTCTGGTTAAAGAATCCGTCCCGCAGAAGCCTGAGCAGAACTCGAACATCTCCAAGTAATTAAAGATCGAAACCAAGTTCAAATACGATATTCTTGCTTGCCATCCGTCTTCCAGGGGATATAAATCTTCTGGATGGGCCACTCCGGGCTTTTCGAGGAATATTCTCTCCGTGCCATGAACTATTGCAAGACGAAGTTAGCTTGCATGTACATTGGGGCGACCATGGACCATCACTACATTAAAGTCCAGCTCTAGGAGCTTGAAGCAGTCTTCGTACAATGGACAACCGGCATGTTCTTGCATGCGCTCGCTATTTGCTGGTCAGTATCGTAGTATCCAAGTAGCTCCACGTCCTTGTTTTCTTTCAGGTATGCGCAGCGGTAGAAAATGTTCGGGTGGCATGTTCCAAAGAGGATAGCCTTGACTTTTCTGGTCTTTGCCCCAGCAACAGCTTCCGATTCCACGCAGTCAAAATAGAGAGACGCAAAGAGGAGAATGGCGAATGGAGCAGGGAGAAAATGCAGAGAGAAAACGTCCTGGTCATGTGATGGTCCCTTTCGCTTAGTCATTTAAAAATACTGAAAGGGCGCAAACTGGTATGATTAGTCATCCGCTTGACGGATTCAGATCTTGCCGAGGTCATTAATCACTTCTCTATCACAACTAGAGTGTAGATCAAAATACATCCTACACCTCGTACTTCTCGACGCTGATCCTGGCTCCATCCTCCGTCACAGCAAGAGAAGTGCTCAATCGTGCGGTCCATCTGCGCAGCAGGTATCCCTTCCAAATGATCAGTGCCATGATAATATCGACAAAGATGATGAAGAAGGCCCCCATCCCCCACATCCACCCAACACCCACCGCGGACTGCCACTGCGTTACAACGAATACGGACATCAAGCCGAAGGAGACTCGATATGCATTGAGCGAAACAGATGCCTCCACTGGATTGTGCAGGAAGCATTCCACGACATAGTTGTAACACACGGGGAGAGCCAGCAATGCGGCAAACCAAATCAGGAATGATCCCAGGGCTAGCACCATGTAATGCAGATGGTACTGGAGACAGGCTCCATAGATACCCAGTCCAATTGGCAGGATGATGCTGGGGAAGATAGTGTTCGCCAGGCGGTACTCCGTGTGCCATGTCCCACCGCTGCGACGCGCCACCCACAGAGGTGTCTTGTCATTGAAGAAGAAACCATACACCTGGGCAGCGATCATTCCGATCCACGCTGTCATCGTGAAGAAAGCCATTTGCAGGGATGAGAAGCCATATCCACCATCTATCTTGGGTGGCTCGAGATAGGTCGCCAATGTCGACGCTTGCATGATCGGGAGACCGAGGGCTACGAAAATGTACGTCCCTGTCAGAAGCGTGATGGGAGCAAAGGTGATTTGCAACGGGATAATCGCGCGTCGGACCTATTCCAGTCAATCCCAATCCTCGTTATGGGCGAATTGCGAGGGAACGAGCTTACCATCTCTCTTGTTCTCCCTGCCGGCTGGGTTCTGATGCCCGGAAGAAAGGTCGCGATGCGATTAGCAAGCCAGTTCGCGGGCAGAGGATTACGACGAGGCATCGAGAGATTGCGAGGGTAGGTGGTATCCTCTACGAAACAGAAGACCGCGACGATAGCCGCGCCCACGGGGCCAAGAGTCCACCAGAACACATAGTTCCATGGCTGACGCTCGGCTACAAAGCCACTCAATGTGCCACCACCGACGACAGCAAGGATTATGAGAATCTCGAAGATGGCAAACGCCTTGCCTCGCTGGTGGAGGTAGAACAAATCTACTATATACCCGCTGCCCAGGATAGCGGGGACACCACCGAAGAAACCGCAGAAGAGCCGCGAGAGAGTAAACAAAATATAGTCGTTCTGACCGGTCATTTTAGAAGCCCATATTTGGCACGCGAAGACGGCAACCAAACTCCACAGCACAACTGATCCACGACCCACGACTGCCACGAGAGGAACGACGAAGAAGGGACCCGCGACCCATCCAGCAAGACCAGCCGCCACGGAGTTGAGTAGGTCTTTCTGCGTTTTATGATACGCGGGGATCTGGTAGACGAACGTGAGCTGGTTCGAGTTGGGGGACATCTGACCGGCGAAACCGGCCATGCAGATGCAAGCAAAGATGAGGATTTTCTTGCGGAGCGGCCAATTCTATGATGCGATTAGTGGCAGCCTCGTTGATCACTGTGTATACGCACCAATGGATCTTCCGGGTCATCGCTTGGCTGAGGAATCAAGACAATGCCATTGCGGTCCTTTTTGGGATTTTCAGGAAATTCTCCTGCCGGGGACCCTGCTACGTCCCCGTCAGGCAGTTTTCGATCCTCCAGGTACGATGCAGACATACTAGAGCCAAGCAGGTGTAGGAAGGAAAAGGAAAAGAAAAAAGAACAAAATTAGCGGAAGCAGGATATGGCTCAGGACTTCCCTTGAACTGCCCGAAGATGCAGAACGCTACAGAATAGGTCTACGGAATTTAAAATCTGCATGCCGGATGAGACACGGACCCCTGCGGATAAATGCAACGTCAGGAACTGCAAAGCAGCTGTCAGTATTAATTACGAAGCTATCCAACGCAGCGCCGCATGCAGCGCGGGCTGAAGGCGGCTTCCATTTGATAAATTAGGGTTTACTGGTCTGTGGACCATGCGAGCGAGGGTTTCGGGACTATATTAGCTTATTGCCGATCGTTTGCAGTGGATTCTGGTCGTATTCCGATGTTCATCGAATGCAAGTCTCGTCCGGCACCTGCGGTTATCATCGCCCATGCTTGCTGGATCCCACTGGGAGTAGCAGTCGTGTCTGAAGCCGTCAAGCTAATTACAAATTCGTATCCACTACTAGTTGTCTCCATATTCATAGGGTCCAATGGAGTGGGTATATTCTAGCAAATAAACAACTGGCGCCTAAAAGTCTACTGAAATTCTTCAAGGTCCCAGTTCCCCTTCTCCGGAGGTACCCTGCTCTGCGACGAAACCACCTCCACAGACATAGTTTTGACAATTCCTTGTTCATCCGGTACCCAAAGCTGGGACTGGCTGCCCTCTCCCTCCCAGCGTCGGCCGGCCATTTCTTCTCTACTCTGAAGTAGACTGTGTCCAATGTCGCGTTTCGAGCTCCTCCCTGTCCGCAGTGAGTGCAGAGGCAGAGAGTGTGATTTCGAGCGGTATTCGTCCGTAGTCAAGGAATTATGGCCCATCAGGGGACGCACAGAAGGTGCAGCGGCTGCAATTACTCCAAATGTAGCTTCCAGCCTGTTGGTAGAAATTGTAAGCGTGTCTTGTTCGAACAGGGTATGAGGAACGACATACTCGGCCCAAAGGAATAGGTCCACTAGGTCCCCTGGATCACATCGTAACCGCGTTGTTAGGGCTTGTTCTACATGGCGAAAGGGCAGAAATAACTCACAGGTCGGATCGTCGGTTGCTGTCAATGTCGGAACCAGCACAGTGCGAACAAGGGCGAATGCACCACTCCTGGTCAATCACAGTATATCAGTCATAGCTTTCCCGCAGTGTTTTGTGTCTGTCTACTCACGCGAATCCTAAAGCCATAATTCCACATGTGCCGACTTTGACTCGGGTAGGAATCCGGATACACCAGAGGAAGAAAATCGGCAAGGTCGAGAGAATGAAATCCGTGGCGGCAGCAATCGCTACAGGATTGATTCAGTCAAATCTGAAAGCACGGCCAGAGTAGATATAAACGATGAGGACAACCGTACAGCCCTGAGCAATCCCAACAGCATTAATAGCAGTATCCGACCAGCAGTGCCCGGGCACAGATTTGTCCCAGTTCAGCTCAACGGGCGTACATTGCGGGAAGATGACGGCGGCGTCCAGAGCACTGGTGATGGAATTGAAGGCAATAAAACACCAGAAAAAGACCTTCCACTCTCGACTCGTTAAACTGCCTCTCTGTCAGTTTCCGCACCGGCTTACCGGCTAGAGGTCAATGTTTGGATATCAAGCTTACAATAGCCTCTTCAGGAACAGGCTGATGGAAATCTTGAGGAAGATGGTGGAGAGGATCATGATGAACTCGCAGATTCGCAGGAGCTTGATACTGTAGGCAGCGCGAGCAGGGTCCACGTATTGCATGTGTCGTCCGAAGCCATATTTTGATGCTGCGAGGATCAACCCTAGAATGACTATTACACACAGCTGGCTCCTGGTCAGTGAAGAAGAGCAAGACGATAGGCATGGAAACAACACCCACAGTGGCGAGGACATTAAAGAAATCATCCCAAGACATCATCCTGATCACATATCTGCGCACATAGAGTCGTAACAGCGTAAGAACAACGGCGATTATCGTCGTCACGACCGTGGGAATAGTGACCACCGAAGCCCTGGAGGCATCCGGAGGCATTGGCGATGCCATGGCATGAATCCGATTGTGAGAATAACAGTCCTGTTGGTTTGTTCTTCGAGTCAAGGCAGCCATGGGCCTCACTGAACAACAAGCCCTGGAAGGGACCTTGGGTTATCGGGTTCACATCCCACGATGCAGGGCTCACCTGCATCTGGGGAATTAGCATGGCGAAACATCCCTTACCATACCAGCGGAACGTTGCATTACTCTGTACGCTTGCAAGAGAAGAAAAATTTTTAAGCACACGATTACACAATTACTACCACTCGGTCAATTTCCCAGGACCCCGGATGCGCTAACAGAGCAGATTTGCTTTTTCCCATTCTCTACCGGGGCCAAACCACGAACCGACTCCGTCTTCAGCTGGCCACTTCGTCCACCATGTTGGGACCTTCATCAAACTCTGCAGATCCGAGCAGACCTGGTTGGCCGGTGCTGCAGCTCGCGGAAATATCTCAACCGAACTGACGGAAGCTTGGTGGAAACTCCATTGGCAAGTTCGCATGTGAATTGTGGACGGTTTCCCCCAGATAGCCCTAGGTCCCTGGAGGAGTACCCCCGGGACGGCATGCACTCGAAGTGATACACTGCGCAGACTACAGGATACGTACCACTCAATAATGGGCATGCTCGGCTGCACGACGGTTAATCAATGTGGGAATAGAATCAAACCGGGCCGCAAAGTCCGCGGGAATTGCAGATCCCGCAGGAGCTTACAGCTGTCCCTTGTGGGCTGGAGACCGTCGAACTCAATCGGCAGCACTTCACCACTCACGCAGTGCAGAGCCGGCTGTGTGGGCTGCAGGATGATCCTGGCTAGTCCATCTCCGTCGTGAGCTGATGTAACCCGACTGCAGCTCGAGAAGAGTCAGTAATACATGAATACTCCGTAACAGTGTTAAAATTGCCCTTTGGTCTCTTCTCTAGACTAGCCGAACTTTCCGCAGTAACACATGGGCAGCAACTCCAAGAACTTCACCGTCACCATCGTCGGTGGTGGAATCGGTGGTCTCACTCTGGCCGCCGGTCTGCTACGACGTAATGTCCCCATTCAAATCTATGAAGCGGCCGCTGCGTTCACGGAGATCGGGCTGGGCCTGTCAATCGGACCCGCTGCGCACCGCGCGATGCCGCTTGTAGATCCCCAGATTCGCGAGATCTACGACTCCCTGGTCACCACGCACGCAGACAGTCCTGGATACGAGAAATTCCGGCAGACATGGTTCGAGATCATCTGGGCCAGCGGCGCTAAGGAAGGTGATTTGCTCCTCGATCTGAAAGCCCTCCCTTCCGGCCAGACTACGCTGCGGCGATCAGATTTCTTAGATGCGCTGGTCAGCTTGATCCCGCCGGATGTCGTGTATTTTGGAAAGCGGCTGGAGAGTCTCGTCGAAACGGACGAAGGGGTGAAGCTGCATTTCAGCGATGGGACAACCGTCCTGGAGGATATGGTTATTGGCTGCGATGGGATCAGGTCCAAAGTCAAGGAGTCCATGTTACCGGAGGAGTCTCGGGTTAAACAGCCACGGTACAGCGGCATGTATGCGTATCGCGCGGTGCTGGACATGGACGATATGGTGAAGGCCGTTGGTGACCAGCGCGCGCGGGTGTCCACCATGTACATCGGGAACGGAAAGTATGGTATTTCCTATCCCATCATGCGAGCCAGGAAGGTAAACGTTGGGTTATACGTTCTGAGCGACGCCTGGAGCCATGATACGTGGGTTCGACCGGCAAAGAAGGAGGACATGCTGAAGGATGCCGCCGACATGGGCAGATTTGTCCGGTCTCTGGTTGAGGTACGTCAAGCACGTCCCTGATTGTTCAAGGAGTGCTTCGCCTAATGTCTAATTACCCAGTGCATGCCTGATCCGTCTCAATGGGCTATTTTCGAACACCCTGCTATCTCCACTTTCTGCAAGTCCCGGGTTGCTATCCTCGGGGACGCCGCTCATGCCTCGACACCGCATCAGGGTGCTGGCGCGGGTCAAGCAATCGAAGACGCGCATGTTCTCGTCGAGCTGCTCAGTGACCCCCGAGTAAAGAACCCCGAGGATGCCGTGGCGGCGTTCAAAGCCTACGATGATATCCGACGCCCTCGAAGCCAGCGGGTCGTCACCAGCAGCAAGGAGAATGCATACCTCCTCTGCCTGTGCCTGGAGGGTGTTGGGGACGACGAGGACAGGCTGAAAGACACGTTCCAGAAGCGGCTTCGGTGGCTGTGGGATCTAAACGTGAATGAGCAGGTGGAGCAGGCGAGACGGAAGATGGTTGAGTATCTTGCTTGAACTTTTTAACGAGACCATTGAGACCATTGATACTATTGGAATCATCGACATACAAGGTATATAGTCAACTGTAGCATAATTGAGCAACGTGTGGATGATTATGTTCTGTGGCTGCTTAGGAGAAGACAGACCGTATTTCCTATCTGAAACGTCAGCTTCAGGGATCCCTAGAATAGAACCATCCAGGGCCATGCTGCGAGTTCCTGCATCGGCAACCCTGGGCTCGGGTCAGGGCTTTGCTCCAGTTTAGGCACTGTTCAACAATCCCTGTTGGCTACAGACAGTCTCTTCTCTCTACGACTTGTGTAACTCGATTCTCTGAGGATGCCCGGCGCTGGCCACCTCGTATCCAGCGTCCAAACGAGCCAAAATTTGGGATATTGCTAACGGCCGCGCTGGCCGCGAGAAGAACCTTGGGGCTTGGGAAGACACTGTCAGTCTCTCCCCGTACGAACGGTCGAACAGTTATCCGGCCGGGCTGTTACAAGCGTGTATTTCTGTGCCGTGCAGAATACTCTTCACATTCTAGGCAACCCTTTTGGTCGAGCTACTCCGTTATTAGGGCTCAAGCTATAGTGGACACACTTTTTCCCCTCCACTGTCAAGCGTAGGATCGATCGTCCTGAGGGTCCATTAATTTCAAAATAGTCCATGATCAGCCAGAAAATCCCTCGTAATACCGTTCCGGACAGGTCCATCTCCCGGGTAGGATCTGCTACCGTGTTCTCGCTTCTCCCATTTCCGAAACTCCTTCAGGGCGCCTATGATTATACAGCTGTCAGATTCTCTCGGGTTCTCCGTGATCGTCTTGCTCTAGGTGAATCGTTCCTGGCCAGGGCTGAGTGATTGTTTTTACATTGCTGTAGACTAATGCGCTATCTAAAGCTGCATGTTTCACCCACTCCGATGTAACCGTGCAAAGATTTTCTTCGGGCCAGTGTGCCGGTGTTACTGGAAGGTTGCTAGAACTGTATACCTACCAGGCTGAAAACCATGTGAAAGGCAGGTCATAATTGAGCATTATACGCCGATTGCGACACCCTCACAAAGAAATACACATGTCTCAGAAAAAGCGATTCTGCGGCCTTGGGAGACCGAGATGCTCCCGCAACGTGGTCCCCTCATAATCTCGGCGGAAGAGACCACGGCGCTGCAGTTCAGGCACCAGTCGCTCCGTAACGTCGTCCAAGCCCTGGGGAAGGAAAGGGAAAGTAACCGTAAACCCGTCAGCGCCTCCTTCGGCCAGCCAAGTCCCCAATTCACCTGCGACTGTCTCGAGAGTCCCAATAAATGCAAGCCCGGCGTATCCACCGAACCGCTGCGCAAGCTGTCGGACCGTCAGCTTCTCCTCCTCGGCCAGTTTAAGCACGCCGGCACGACTGGTCTTGCTCGCATTTGTCTCCGGTAAATCCATTGGCAGTGGTCCATCTGGATCGAACCCGGATGCATCGGTTCCTAGCATGACCGACAACGACGCAATGGCGCTGTCGTAGTGGACGAGACTATCAAGCTTAAGACGCTTCGTCTTGGCTTCCTCAACCGTGTCGGCAATGATAATGAGCGCAGCTGGGAGGATCTTGATATGGTCGGGATTGCGTCCTGCAGCAACTGCGCGTCCCTTAATGTCCGCATACAGAGCCTTGGCTGACTCGAGGTCCCGCGGGGAGCAGAAGACGGCTTCGGCCGTCTCTGCAGCCAACTGTCGCCCTGGCTCGGACTGTCCAGCCTGAACGATGACAGGCCAGCCTTGGACGGGCCGCGCAATGTTAAGCGGGCCCCTGACCTTCAAGTCGTGGCCTTCGTGGTTCAGGACGTGCAGTTTGTCCGGGTCAAAGTAGATACCGGTCTCTTGGTCACGGACGAAGGCATCGTCTGCAAAGCTGTCCCACAGACCGGTTACAACGTCGTAGAACTCCCGTGCACGCGTATAACGATCACTATGCGCCATGTGCTCGTCGCGACCAAAGTTCTTCGACGAGTCGGGATTGGCCGTGGTGACGATATTCCACGCCGCTCGGCCATTACTGAGGTGATCCAGAGACGCAAAGCGACGGGCAATATGATAAGGCTCATCGTATGTTGTCGATGCCGTCGCAACAAGTCCGATCTTGTCTGTCACCACGGACAGCGCAGAGAGCAGGGTGAACGGCTCGAACGATGACACCGTGTGGCTACGTTTCAGCGCCTCGACCGGCATGTTCAACACGGCGAGATGATCAGCCATGAAGAAGGCATCAAACTTGGCGGCCTCTAACTTCCTGATGAATGATTTGAGGTGAGCCAGGTTAAAATTGGCATCCGGATACGCCCCCGGGAATCGCCATGCGCCAGTATGCAAGCTGACAGGCCGCATGAACGCAGTCAAATGCAATTTCTTTGAATCGGACATGGTTTATTGATACTCAAATTGCTTCAAATTGCTAGGAAGCGGTTTCTGCTTGAATCTTCTATCACGGAGGCATGCACCTCTTATTTGGAGACCTTCACTGTCGATGATTACAAATGCGATAAGACACGCAAACTGAATGGGAAATCACGACATCCAAAGCACATGGAGTCGTGTTTCTGACGGTACCTTGGGTGGCATGAATCGAAATAGAAGGGAAATAGGATCGTTTTCAATGCCATTCCAGTAGCCTGTAGTATCATATGGGGTCAGAAAGCCAAGGCATTTGGCCTAGTGGCACGGGAAGCATTGCATTGGGCCTGAAAAATGCCCTCGAACGACCAATCCATCGATCATCTTCCTAGACACCGCGGCAGCCCTCTCCATCAAATGAGGCATCTTCCGGGGGATTTTGCAATTGCTATGCAAGTCAGATAGAGCGGCTTCACTTTTCTTCACCGTTCTTTGCAAGGTAGGCCGGGGTTATCGCAACCCGAGACAGTTTCGGGCCCTAAAACTCAGCGTTGTCGTCCCACGATATCGCTTCTTCTAGATCATGGTAGCAAAATAAAAGGTCAAGCTTCGCTGGCCTGGTCAGACATACTACAAGACATGGAAGATATTCATTGCCATACGATGAATGATGGATATTGCAAGTCGACTCGACTCAGCGAGCTTCACAATTCCGATGCGGCAAACTTGGATGTACACTGTCTTTTCCATATATATAATCTGCCGATAGAGCCATATTCTCTTGGGCAGTATGCCTCTTTTGATAAACGTGCCCCTCGAACAATGTACAGACGAACATGACATACCACAAGCTGTCGTTTAATCCACTCCAGCGTAATTCCCTCCCTGATTTGCCCTGGCAGGCCAAACAATAGTCAATGCCACTTGCCTAACGTGAGCAGAATGACTTGCAACAGAATGCGACTTACCTTTGTGACAAGACCTGTGTTTCAGCTTGGACAGTTTGAGTACCGCCTTTGTCTAGATCCTGATCAGGTTCTCTACTCTTGTCCATTCCGACTCCTGTAGGGCCAGAAGTAAGAATAACATCCGGATCAGATGGCTCCTGTCTGATATTGTTGAATCCCTCTTTGGTATGCTCCAGCAGAGTCTCTTGAAGTTGACGATTTGCCACGAGGTTAGCCGTATACCAGTCAGGTTGTGGGCGAGGGGACGGGGCTCTGGACTTACTTGCTGAAGGTTCCTTCTTCGATAGGTCAGACAATTTAGACATATTCTTGATATGATTGAGACTATCGTTCAGTCTGCTGCATGGATGGATGTCTAGTTGTCGTTGCATCGAGCATATGCACTGTCGAGCATATAGATGTAATAGATCGACAGATCATATGACGTCATAACGCATCGGAAAATGAAGTGATTACATAATACTCCCACGTGCGTTCTGCCTGTGCTGACCGCCAAAAGCCTTATGTGACGGCATCACTTCTTCAGTGTCCTGGTTATGGACAATGCATCGTTTCACCATTCTGAGCATATTGCACAGGTGTGCTGATGCAGATGTAACTGTTGAAGTATAGGAAACTTGCTGCAGTTGAACTCCAGTTTACCCATTACCTACTTCCGTCATTGCCTGCCAATTCCTGTTAATGATATATGTTGGTGGTTCCCATGGTTCAGCTCCTTCCTAGTCAGCATATCATGACAACTAATTAACTCCTAGCTAGGTCAACCAACTCAGTGAGTTTGACCCCCTCCGACATTTTATGTTACTGCCCTTCTTTGCTGATAATCAATTAGATTTGGGATCTGTTCGAAGGGCAGCATCTATTTGGAGATATATTCGACTCCAGAGATTGCCATGATCCGTTCAGGCATCTGGCGCTTATGGTAGCTTTGGTTGGGCCACCACCTACCAAATTCGTGCGGCGTAGTGAGACGACGGAGCAGTGCTTTGACTTGAGTGATTGGTACCCGCTTCTAGTACACATTTTTTCCTATTGACTCCGAGACTGACATGGTTGCAGGTGACTGGATTGCTCATCATGAAGCGTCTGTCCCCTCTTCTTCACTTGAGGCCCTAGAAACCCGGCTTACGGGCGAGGAGAAAGAGTTATTTTTGGCATTTATTAGGTCAATGTTGAAATGGATGCCAGAGGAACGCAAGACAGCCAAACAGCTGCTTGAACATCCATTCTTGTTCTAACCTGCCGGTTCCTTTCTTCCGTAACTACGTCTCGTATCGAGTCAATTCTGATTGACCAACATTTTAGCCGCCACTTGTCCCAGGTGAGGACATCTGCACAAATTGTATACACAGTGAGTGAATATGTGCCAGGGGATCCTTCTGAGTATCGGACATCATCGGCATAACATCTTCCTACTTCCCAGCGCAAAGGATGGCGCTAACAGTCAAAGTAGGCCATTTAAACACGATCATGTCGCGCACCATACAGGACTCTTACTCTTTCCAGATCTACCTGTTATTGTATGAATTCTGATGATGCTCTACAGGCTGTCACTCCAAGACTTTAGTAATGTTGGTTTGCTTTTCCGATTCAACATGATGGATATAGAAGCTGACATACTAGGAGGGGCGAGCATGATTTTCTAGACAGGACAGATTTTTAATGCGTCACATCTTCTGATCAGGGTGATATTTTCTTCACTGGTCTCATAACTGATACGGATTGTGTGATGAAATGATCCTCAACGGCTCACTAACACCTCGAAATACAGGACACTTTTCCGGCGCCGGCCTGTCAGCACTACAACAGCACGCAAACATAGGCTTAGGTTTTTGCCGTTGGCTTCTGCTGAGTTATATTCATATTTCTCTTTGAACTGTTGCTATCTTCAATTTCTTGTGAACATGATACCTGAAGTATCCCTGCAACAAGAACAATGCCGCTTCTCTGAAGGCTAACTGACGCAGGATAGGTTATGAGAGGCAAGAAATGAGACATTTGGGTGAGTATTTTGGTAAGGATGAGTTTTATCAATTGAAATTCCGAGATCAGTTACTTTGCTAATCTGCAAGGCATCTGTGCTTGTTACTGCTCCGCACTTTATTTTTTTTGAAAGTTCGCTGTCTGCCCCAGCTCTCCTGCGCATACATAAGCTCTGGTTGCCTTTGTGAATGTACAAAGGGAGAGTGTGTCCTACAACTGAAAAGCCAACACAAGCACAAGTATTGTGCCGGGGCACTACGGAACCCTAGATTCCTCATATTTCCTATCTTAGAACGCCGTAGGGCCGCGGCCTCTGGCATACTAATGTATGGTGGAGTCTGTGGCTGAAGAGTACTTAAGGAGGGTTTCCTCCCAGATAGTTACAAGAAATTGAGCATTCTTTTGGTTTTAAGGTTGTTTCACTAGTATCGTTGTCGTCGTATAGGAGCGAGGCTCCATCATCATGTTTCTTCTTTTGTTATATCGTTCTTCTATTAGAACGTTCAGCGCCGTGAGGTATAGCGGCATCGTCTTGTATATCCATTCCTGAGATCCCTCGATCACAAACCAGTTCCTGTCGCAGGGAACAACGCACGTACGGCCCCCCTTTACATATTGGCGTCCCCGGGAAGGCTTGTGCTTGTTGGCGCTTGCGAACTTCGCTTGGGTTCTAGGGAGCGTGGGAAGCACCCTAGCTGGGGACTCTTGGGAAAGCACTCAACGGAGAGATTCGCCTAGGAGAGATTAGGACACGGGAGAGTGCGGAAAAGGTGAAAAGCCTGAAGTCAGCTAAGTTAGCATTTCCACGGTTTTGTCACAGATTTCCTTTGGAATTACCTACTTTGGTAAAGAGATGTTGTCAGATAGTGACCCCTCAGAGCATCGACCCCTTCTGGTGCATGTGGAACATGGGAGCTCACCCCTAACTCTGGGAGAAGCAAGGGAAGCTCCGGCTCCAACGGCAGTGCCCCCTAATCTGATCTTGCTAGGAATGTGGCAGCCAGTAGGTCGCTTAGTTTTTCCCTTTTCTCTTTGCAACACGGCGCATACGAGCGAATGCGCCTAACATATAGTTCAAAACCCCATCCTTTGAAGCCCACACTGAGATAAATCGACGTTAGCCAAGGATCCGCTAGTAATTCTTTCGCAGATGCTCGATTTTCCGGTTGCCACTGGAGCATTTTCTGCATGAAGCAGAGAAATAAACTTTGTTGTGTATCTCGCAGATTACTTTCCAGTCTCTCCAAAGATATAGAAGGAATTTTGGTGGTACCTCTCCAATTGCCTAATTTTTATCCATCAATTATGCCTGCTCAGTGTAAAAGGAAGAAGAGAAAACATAATCCTACTGTCATCATCGAAAAACTTCATCGCATACTCACTATTTTAGAGCATTTCCTTTGGCAGCGCGCCTATGATTGCTATCATCCCAGCAAGGTGGTGGCTGTCTGAAACGTTCCTGTTGGAGTCACAGGCGTAAAAGAGATAACACTGCTCAAAAAGATCCCAAGCCTATAGAAATAGTTGGTTTGAGGCAGAAATAAGACTGGCATATGAGATATACAGATAAGGACCCCTACATTCCAAATACCAATCTTTTCATTCCACAGTATCTGTAGTAGAACCTCTGGAGCCCTATAAATCAAAGGTTGCACATCCTCCCACTGCTTTCCCAAGCTTGAGCTAAAGCAAGCCTCCCCAAAGTCTGACAAAATAGGACGGCCATGAACCTTTAGGATTCCCAGGTCCTAGGAGGATATCACGGTGCTGGACCAACATACACCGTATGACGGCCCGGAGGCCCGTTCTGCCTGTACTGACCGCCCCTGCACGTGCCTGCGAGGAAATATCTCGAACTTCTGTCTCGATCTTGTTGTAGCTCTTCGAGCTACGTTCTGTCTACCTGCCCGTACGATAGCTTGCCTGCCTGCCTGCCTGCGTGTTCTTTCCAATCTATTTCTGTTTCCTGATCGCCTGAATCTGCACCTTGACACTTGTGTGATGTGCCATCAATGACTTTCAAATCAGTTCTGTGGATAGCGTCCACTCTATCAGTGTCTCGTGCATCCTCCTTTAGTGGTGAGTTTATGAACTACGTAATTGGACTATAGAGAAGGTGCTTCCAGAGGATATACTTAAGCTAACTTTGATCCACATACTTCTTGCTCTCAACTTCCTTCACACAGAAGCCAAGATTGTTCATACTGATATGATATCTCTAATCCTGTGAAACCACACACATTTATGGAATTTCTTACTGACCTAATATCAGATATACAAGAAAATAATGTCATGCTTAGCGTGGAAGACGAGTCAATTCTTGTCAATTTTGAGAAAGCAGAGGAATCCAGCCCTAGCCCCTGCAAAGTTGTAGGTGATTGGGTGAACTATTCCTCTGTCAAGGTGCGGATTCAGGCGATCAGGAAACAGAAATAGATTGGAAAGAACACGCAGGCAGGCAGGCAGGCAAGCTATCGTACGGGCAGGTAGACAGAACGTAGCTCGAAGAGCTACAACAAGATCGAGACAGAGGTTCAAGATATTTCCTCGCAGGCACGTACAGGGGCGGTCAGTACAGGCAGAACCGGCCTCCGGACCGTCATACGGTGTACGTTGGTCCAGCACCGTGATAACAAGCAGAGAGCCTGTGTGGCTTAACTTGATATTTCTTAAACGTTCATACACTTCTTTTCTCTTCTTCCATAGCTAGAGCCATGCTCGTACACTTTCAATGTAACATAGGCATTTGCCTACTGCTTTTCAGTCCTCACTCTGAATGTCACCTGTGCTAGAACTTACTGTAGGTCTCTACAGAGCCACACAGTAGAATGATCCTCATAGCCAAGTTTTCCAACCACCTGGTACCTTGAGCAAAATACTTCACCAAACTCCACGGGGTAGAAATGATCTGGCGAGTACCCTTGTAGCGTTTCCTCTATTTTGTCATTTGGGTTGAGAAGAATGCCTGTCTGAGAAAATCTCTGAGCTGGAGAAGGCGCTCGCCTAAAGATGGACTGTGTCAGTTGGTACGCAAGGCATTACAACATCATTGGACTATTTTGCACAGCTTGGAGATAGTAAACAATAGGGATGATATGCAGGTCACTTAGACGATGGGCGACAACATTGGGACAGCAAAAGTAATCATGTGGTCTCAATGTCGGAGGTCAGCTCTTCCAGATGGGCTTAGTGCAACTTAGTCATGTATATTGGCCCGACCAATACTTATCCCCTGCCCCGCCGGTCCCCGTGAGTAACAGGCCAATGAAAGCTCAATTTTCGCCACAGAAGACAACCGCCTATCTCTTATCTTATCGATATCTATCCGCGCGCTTGTACAAGGCGGTGAGGCGGGGCATTTGTTCCGTCCGAACTGTGCCTTGCTCTATCCTTCCATCTTCCCTGCATTTGCCATCTTATATCCCCGATAAAGCTCTGGCAATTTCAAAGGCCATCATGTCTGCGCATTTCTCTGGAAGAATACTTGGACTAACCGACTTCCACGGACGATCACCGTTTGATCAGTCCCATAGTGGAGATGGCTAGCAGCAGCTTGCCTGATTACAAGGCACTCTTCCTGAGGGAAGCAGAGCTAAGGAAACGAGCAGAAGAAGAACAGAGGCCGGCAGAAACGTGTCTTAGACCAACAAATTTTAGGGAGTTTATCCAAGCCTGTCACGATTTACTCTCCCGGTCATTGAAAGTCGGCACATCACGTAAGTCCACGAAAGGAAGCATCCCGGCGCCCACTGGAAAATACTGCCAGCACGACTTCGCCCATGGTCAGACTGTTCAGTACAGCAGCGGGAAATCTACAATGCTGTCCGCAGTTATCTGCAGCTGACAAATAGCACGGCTATTTGTGCCCCTGCAGAGCTGGAAGGTCTTGGTCGGCGGTTGTCTCGTCGAGTGCTGCGAAGTGGAAGGGGTCTCGGGAGCTATGAGCGGTTTGCGGTTGAAGACAATGTCTATGATATCATAGCTGAACTATGCAAGATACCTGATGCGTAAGAGAGATTCCGGCTGGGAGATTGAGTCATGTTTGATGAGCGTGCGAATAGCCTAGAGGAGCCAGATGAGTTCGAAGATGATGATGCAGAGGCCGTCGATACATCGAGCACACAACATCCGCAACCAGATCAATCTTGTATCCATCGAGTCAACGGCACTACCAATACCTTGCTGACCACAGTTGAGTACAAGCCACCGCACAAGCTCTCCATCGAGAACGTCCGAGTGGGTCTCCGACCGATGGAGTTCTGGGAAGAAGTCGCCCACCGGAATGCGATACCTGCTGACAAGGATGAAAAGCTGAGGTACAACACGGAACGGCTGACTGGCTCGGCGCTGGTTCAGTAATATCACGTTATGGTCCAGGAAGGACCGGAATACTCCTACATAACAAATGGAGTTGGTTTGGTTCTTCTACATGTTCCATACGACGATCCCAGCACGCTTTGTCACTACCTCTGTGAACCAAACATGGACGTGAATGTGAAGGACCCTGACGTCTTCCAGCAACCGAACACAGCTGTCGCCAGGGTGTTATGCCTCTGCCTAATGAGTTTCCATTCCAGTATCCGCAGTCTGGCCTGGCGGAATGCTGCCAGGTCCAACCTGCACACGTGGAGGACGAGTTTTGACTATGAACAGTCGCAGATTCCCGAAGAGGAGCTGCAACAAACCCCTCCAGACTCTGATTATACAAGTTCGGAATTTACGGGCTCGGAGTACCTGCCGTCATCCCCATCACAGTGTACCGAGCAGGGTCGTCGAATGCCCACTCGGTCTCAATCCAATCCATCCAATGGCCAATACCAACGCACAGCACGTTTCTGTACGCAACGGTGTCTACTATGTCTGCAACATGGGGATCTATTTGATGAACGCTGCCCTAACGTCAATCACCTTCGGCTCGGCCAGGACGGTGATCGACACCGTATTGATGCAAAGACGCTGGTACGGCTGCTCAAGAAGCAGCTTGACCAAGACCTTGATCATAATTGTACGCCATTCGGGACCTGTGGATTCTACGGTGCACCGTTCAAAACCACGTGTGCTGAGTATGGCTATACCGTGGTTGGGAAGGGGACAACATCACGATTCTAGAAGACAGTTTCACGTGAAGCAGAGATATACCAGGTTCTCCGGGAGGTACAGGGTTCTACGGTGCCTGTGTTTCTAAGAATGATTGACCTAGAACCTGGTATATTTTCTCCACGGAGCTGGTGAGATTCGACATATGTTACTGATGGCCTGGGGTGGTGAGAGCATAGGGACAATGGAGGGATCGCTGAATCACGAGATTAGGCGGTCGAGACGGGAAATCCGCATGTCAGGAGTTGTGCATCAGGACCTGCGGCTGGAGAACATGTTATGGAATGGTGAACTAGGCCGGGTCCTGATCATAGATTTTCACCGGTCTCGATTAGACCACCGTCCCGCAGCAGAATGGGCTCGGTCTTCGAAAAGGTCACTCGATCTACAGGGGGGCCGGTCAAAACGATCTCGCCTCCTTTCCACGTGAGCGCGCTGTATTAACAACATGGATCAATTATCACTGGTTTGGGGATGGTTTGCCCCTATAGACGGTCGTGCCCCATTACTCACAACTTGTACTTGCTAGAATTTCAAACTATCCATTGCTAATTAATGAAGGTTGGGTTGTGATTCTGATTCTGATTGCATTGTCTTTGCTTCACTTGTGATGTCGGGGAAGTCGCCGATTACTGGACTCGACAGATGCTTCGGGTTGGGCTGCAGGAGTGGCAGGCAATGCATGTATGCGGTATCAGCTTCATATGGCTGAAAAATATAAGCAGGCTATATTTCCTACTGCAAGCTGAAACCAGGCAGACTTCTCCAGAACACAGGGCTCCCTTCCAGACATCCTTTCACTGCATGAATGTCTATAGAACCGCGTCAGCGACTTCTACGGGCCTTGCCATTCACTGGTAGACAGATAGCCAACCCCGGATTTCCATCTATATAAACCCTCATCCCTCTTTGAATATGTCTAACTCCAAGCTCGTGTCGTGCTGACGGCTCCTGGAGTTCCTGTATAATTTCGTTTTCTATAGCCGTATCGGTTCTACAATCGGTGGAATAGTAGCAAGGACAGTCTTAGTATTTTTACGGTTTCCTTGAGGCCAAAGCCATCTATCTGATATTCATGTATATCGATGACCACTCAACGTCCACTGACGGCACTCTCGTAGCAAGGGTAATCCAAGTAGCCATGACTCATAGGATGCGCTTCGTAGAACGTCTTTTTGTCATACTCCGCGAAGGGCTCCCCATTCTCAAGACGGTTCGGCAGGTCCGGGTTCGAGATAAACAATCTCCCGAACGCTACAAGATCGGCCTTGTTGTTCTCAACCTTCTGAACGGCAGTGTCTCGGGTAAGTCCACCGCAGGTAATGAGTTTGATATCCGACCCTTCCAGAGCCTTTCGGAAGGGATCAAGAGTGAAACGGGCTATAAGGTCCTGATCGGACAGTGACCGTGCCTTTTCCGCAGATACGCCGCTCAACCGGACCAGCATGGTTTCCAACTTCTCTCTCACTCCGATATCAGGCTCGAAACCGGAATCCGCTTCAATCATGTGCACGTAGATGGGCTTGTTCCTTGCAGGCATGGATGCGAGCTGCTTGCAAATATACACCCAGTGTTCGACTGGATTCGAATCATGGGTATCCTGGAAGTAGCTGAACGGGGAAAAGCGCACGCCAACTTTGTCGCCTCCAATGGCTGAAGTGACGGCTTTGATAATGTCCAGAGGGAAACGGCAGCGGTTTTCGATATTGCCACCGTACTCATCTGTGCGCTGGTTGATATTGTCATTGAGGAATTGGTCAGGGAGATAACCGTTTGCGCCTCGGCTATGTCAGTATACAACAGAACTTGAATAGAACAGCAGACAGGAAGAGGGAATATACAATGGACTTCAACTCCGTCGAAGCCAGCCATGATGGCGTTCTTTGACGCATTCACGTATTGCTGGACAGTCTCTTTGATATCGCGCACGGTCATCTTCTGGGGAGGATTGTTTCCGTAAACCGTCCCATCAAACGCACTCCCCTTCAGAGCCACATCCGTCGAGCTAAGTGGCTTTCTACCATCAAGCCATTTTGGCAAGGAAGCACGTCCGACATGCCAAAGCTGGCAGATAATAAAAGCACCTTTTGTGTGCACTGCATCCGTCACCCGATGCCACCCTTCGATCTGTGACTGCGTGAAGATACCTGGAACCCTGGGATATCCTGCGGCCTTGAACGAATCATTAGATGAGTTTATTGGCTGAACTTGCTGGCTCCAGGAGGCTAGGTACTTACATATCTGTGGATTGGAGAAGCTTCGGAAATCAGAAGGCCGCCATCGGTTGCACGCTGTGTGTAATATTCCACGGAGAGACCATTCGGAACGTAAACACCTGGGGACTCTTCAGTAGCACGGCATCGAGTCAAGGGTGCGAGGACAATTCGATGTTTCAACTGGAATTTCCCTAGTTGGAGGGGTTGGAATAGCTTTGTTGATCCCAATGGCCGGACGGTCATTTTCACCGTGCTTCAAATGTGATGCTTGAACTGAAGTCAAATTACAGCAGGGTTCAAGTAATCCTGGGGGGATGCGGATAGCTAAATACAGATCTTCTACGGCAACGTTGGGTAGTCCATTACAGGCTATAGAATCATCCCCGAGCCCCATAGTCTAAGCTCTGTTGGCTGATCTCGGGGAGGACCGTTTGGTAAAATAGTCTGTTCAACCCTACTGGTTGGCCGACCAAGATGTGAACAGGGCACGATTCTGAGAAACAATGACGCCAACACGGCGCTGGAGATCAATACGTCATATGCGTCATCGAACACTTCGTACTCGGTACTCTCGGAGAATGTAGAACGACTGATCTATTCTTATGTATCAGCGGGACGACCCTTGTATATCTTGAACTTCATTCCGTCTCAGCAGCGCAAAAGAATCGACATATTCAACTGCTGTCATCCTCCAAAAATGCCTGTAGGATCCTCTTCGCCTCCTCCACATCATCGTCGTTCCAAGGTTTCAGTCCAAAGCTAGCCATGAACATTGTCCATCCGCCGTAGGATCTAACAATTGCCCGCTCAGCGGGAGTCAGTGGTGGTTCTATTCCTGGTTAGTATTCACCATGCATGTTATTGTACTGTGGCAAGCAAGTCTCACGGAGGCAATCGGAAGCAGACATCTTATTGGGTTTGTGGAGAGGCGCAAAGCTATCTGGATAACTTTGTTTCAACTTCTTTGAGTTGAAGGAGAGAGATGGATGCTCTGTTGATGCGCAGCAGTGCTAATGGGCTTGAGAAGCAGCTCTAATGACTTAATGAGTGTATTGAGTAGTTGGCTAAGCTCTGCAGCTCAGGGGTGGCGGCTGCTGGTTCCCATGGTTCACCTAATTAGCTAGGCTTAAGCCACCTTAGTCATCATAGGTGTAGTTAGAGGTCACGTGTTTCGTGCCTAGTTAGACCGCCCTCGCCTGGCCCTGCTAGTCCATATCGACTAACCGCGTTCGGTCTCCTTCCCGATTGAGTCTAGTGTAGCTAGGATCTCTTAGGGCTGCAGCCTGAGGCAGATTATTACATCCAAACACAAAGGCGTTTCTATATAGATCCATTGACAGAAAGTATCCTCTTAGGACTATATTCGCTTTATACTAAGGAATACAAGAGGGAGGTATGCTCTGGATATTACAGATCTGCAGCAAGTATAGCAACAAGGTCTTGGGTGTCACATATTCCCAATCCGGAAGTTTCAGTCGCGACCTCTGAGCGTGTTTACATTATGGAAAATTATAGGGAGACATCTACCGACTCACTGAAAAGTACCTGGGCGGTTATTTAGGCAGCAAAGGCCAATACCAATCTATCCACGTTTGAGGAGCAAACTCTCGTGTATGGATGGTTTTCCACGCCATGACTGTACGTCTATTAAAGCAAAGTTTTGATCCTTGCTCGGAATAAACGTATGGGAATACGGGCATTTTGTTAGTTCCAAATATAAGACCTGTATATAGCCTTCCTGAAAGAGGTACATGCACTGGGAAGTATGGCATAACAAGCGGAAGCATAGTCACCGAGAATCTCATTCAGAGTAGTCGATTGCAAGAGCAATCTATTCATTTACATTTCATTTGAGGTGATACATAATAACAAAGAATAGTCCGGACAGAGAATCTCCTCTACAAAAGAGAGAACATGATCAATTTCTCCCTCATCTCCTCTCATTCTTCAGTCAGTAGAAGCACGAGTGCATCGTACCTCTTCACGCCTGATCCACCATGAAGTCCTTCTGGTTTATTATTTCTCTCCTTGCTGCTACAACTAACTCGTATCCTGTATATGAAGATGGAGATTGGCAACGCCCGCCCGGAAATTGTACCTTGACCAATGTCCAGGTCAGAGAAGACGGCAACCAAAACCACATTGGGGTAATTCCCAAGTCGTCTTCCAGCACGATATTCGAGTACTGAGATTGGTCACTTCTGCCTAGGTATGCGTCCTCTCCAATGATTGTTACCTTTGCCACGGTGATGAGGCCTACAGCCGCAAGTACACAATGCAACATCAGGTGAGCTCTTGAGTGTGTCTTGGCGGATTATAGCTAACTAGGTGCTGGGAGTACAGTGTACTAACAATGGCAACCACTGTGAAGTGGTACCTGATCTGGAGTATGCTATCTGCAGTTGATCGATCATGTTATGTCGTTGGATGTCTGTTGTGCTTGGAAATAGGGAGACTGGATTGATCATTTGCTTGCTACTTTGTTCAGCAATGATTAAACAGTTTCTTCTGTTCTCCACTGGAACACCTCCATTGGGAGGACTTTAAATTAAGCAAAAAGAAAGAACGAGTAAGATAGATAAAATCAATCAATCAATTCCTCTCTCCTTGAATAAGCTTCCGTCTTCTATCCCGATCCCCTAATAACCAAATCCGAATAACATACTCCACCTCGGCGGGATATGCATCAGGTCTGCCATCTTCAGAGCCGACAGGTCAATTCCCTTGTTGTATCGAGCGGCTAATCTCTCAATCTCCTCGTCCGCCTTCCCCTGCTGCCGAAGCTGGGCAGCCATAACTTTCTACCACTGTCGAGAACGCCCAGGATATTGACACTCTGGTCCTCTGTCCAGCCCGTAAAGACAAGTTGCTCGTATTTCTCTTTGTCTCGAGGAGACAGCCCAGTTAGAAACTCGGTGATTCGGGCGGGGGATGGTGCCTTTGATTCTTCTTCGGGGGGGTAGTTGGAATGCGAGCGTTTCTCTTCATGTCTCGTGGAATGGTCGTAGAGCCAGGGGCCTCTTCCGTGATTTCATTTGCAGGGGTGTTCTCGGTCTGGATGGGTTGGCTCATGATTGTCTTTGTCTTTGTCCCGGTTGAGCAATGAATGAACCGGAATAGTCTATTGAAGGATACCTTTTGTGAACTTGCATCCAAATTCCATGGGATATCTTGGCTGTTGGTAATCCTTGACAAGGCTCGCATTTTTCTTACACGGATTCTGAGCCTTGTCAGGATGCGTCTATAAGAACAATACCAGGCTGATTCCTATCAATTCAATAGCCTATTAAATAGCACGTCTCGAGGTGGCACAGCACTAAAGGCAAACATACTTTGCACATAGCGCCTATTGTTCTTTGTTCTGTAGATATCTATGCATTCAATCAGATGCGGACATGCAATAGAGCCATGCCGGTCTTGTAATTCCAGGGCGTCTGTCCGAAGATGATTAGGAGGAGCCAGAAGAGTCCCATGGTGTACTGCATCTCCAGTCAAGACGCGGTAGTACAATCCCTGGGGAGCAATTGCAATTTAAGTTGCAACGAACATTGAGAGCCGTGCCACCCTCATTATGCAACACGTGGTGAGATATGTCTGGATCTATGCAACCATGGCGAAGACTATTGCATTAACGCCCTATGAATACGTGCTTGGATGTAAGACCTCGACAACTAGCACATTCCGTTGTGGAGCATCTCCAGAAGGACAGTAATAGTAGTAATAATTTAAACTTACTCTGATTATCATAGTAATAAAACATGTAGACACTGTATGCCAAATGACTCAGATACGACAACAGCTAATTCGAAACGAAATAATTCGCCGCGACAATCTCTCCCAATCCCAGCTGCTTCACCATAGCATCGACATCAAATCTCATCCGCTGCATTAAGCTCATCGGTTTCTCTTTCAGATTAGGCGAAACGGTTGAACCGGGAGTTTCGTTGTAAAGAAGGAATACATATCGATGCGGTGCAGCACCAGGCGGGGGACCAGCAGCAACCCACGGTGCAATTGCAGGTTCATCGCTGTTAAGCTCTTGTTCTGGCTGATTAACCTTGAAGCCAGTTTGGATCCAGTGAGCGACTGGTCCCAGGACATTCCACGAGATGAATGGCGCGTCCAAGTCGATGGAAATGACTGTGTAGGTACCCTGGGGGAGGCCAGGGGGCGCCGAGAGAGTTGGGATTTGTTGGGTATCTTTGAATACCATTAATCAATATATTCTGAAGCCCTATATTGTACGATATATGGATCGATTGCCTTACCTCCCTTGGGAATCTTCTCCCCTGGAGTGACCTGGTGCGAGCCAATGCTCACGCCAAGGGTGTGGTAGGTGTCGTTCACGAGGCCTTGAAGGACAGCCTCGTGCTTGGAAACGTCAGGCATTTTATCTCTTCGGGTATCTAGTGGGATAATATTCAGAATATATCATGTATCAATATCAATCATGCGTGAAGATGAAATGCAACTGCGGGCAGCAGAACCTTATGCCGGTCGTATGCCGGTTCCGGCAATGCAGCCACTTCGGTTGGTCCGTGTAAGCGAAAGCGGCATGCTTGATAAAGTGACCTTCGAGATAGAAAAGTCACTTTTAAGAATCCTTTGCATGTCGAAGAAGACGCTGTGTAACCTGGCTCTCCTCTGCAGCATGGCTTCTGTGATACCTGAAGTGATCAAAGGGAGCCATGTACTCCCGGCTCAAGCTGAGGACCATCCGCAAATAGATACCATCAGCGCAGACTCACCAAATACCCCTGGCATCGAACATGAAAAAGACACCCTTGCCGACATCGAAGCTCAGAATTTGACCAAAACGGCGACCGTCAAAACTGATAAACCATACACTGCTTTCTCCGAATATCAAAAATGGTTCATTGTCTGCATAGCCAGTGCCGCCTCGTTCTTCTCACCACTTTCCGGCCAGATATACTTCCCCGTGTTACCTGTGCTCACGAAGAAGTATAATCTGAGCTCTTCTCTACTCAACGTTTCTGTCACTACGTACATGATATTCCAGGGACTTGCGCCGAGCTTCATGGGCACGTTCTCAGACGCCAGTGGTCGACGGCCGGCATATGTACTCGCATTCATGATCTACACCGGCGCCAATATCGGCCTGGCACTGCAGAATAGCTACGCGGCATTGCTAGTGTTACGCTGCGTCCAAAGCGCTGGTAGCAGCGGCACGGTCTCATTTGGCTACGGCGTTGTCGCCGATGTAGTGACCACGGCGGAACGAGGCAAGTTCATGGGACCCATGGCTGCAGGTGCCATGATGGGCCCTGCATTGGGCCCAGTTATCGGAGGTTTACTCGCGCAGTTTCTCGGTTGGCGCGCAGTGTTTTGGTTCCTGGTCATTCTATGCGGGTCATTTCTCGTGGTATACCTCATTTTCCAGCCCGAGACGCACCGCAAGATTGTTGGTGATGGGAGTATCATGCCACCGGAGATTTGGCAACTGTCCCTGGTGCAGTTTGTTTCCGTGAGACGGAAGCTGGCTCGGATGAGTTCCGAGGAAAGACAGGACTATGACCAGACTCGGTTGGAGCTGAAGGCACAGCGGGAGGGAATGAGAATAGGGTTTCCAAACCCATTGAAATCCTTTCTCATGTTGCTGCAAAAGGATGCTTTCATGCTGATCGCCTATTCTGGATTGATGATGTTTGGTAATCTCGTGCTCATGACTGGAACTCCAACCCTTTTTCCAGAGATATACGGGATGAATGAGTTACAAGTCGGCTTATGTTTCCTGTAGGTTCCTACCTCGATCGGATGATGTGGCCACTGAGGAACTGTGAATACTAATGACAGCAGGCCTCTGGGAGTATCTGCCGCCATTGGCGCCGTGGTGAATGGCAAGTTTCTCGACTGGAGCTACAAACGCCTCGCCAAAAGAAACGGGATGGCCATCGACCGGAAACGAGGCGAAGATCTCACCAACTTCCCCATTGAACACGCTCGTCTGCAAATGGTCTTCGTCTGGGCATTGGCCCAGGGGCTGCTTTTCCTGCCGTATGGCTGGGCATTGCAATACCATGCTCACCTGGCTGTACCGCTAGTGATCCAATTTCTCATCGGTTTCTGTCTAGTCTGCACCATGAATAGCCTGACCACGTTGCTTGCGGACATCTTTCCCGGCCAAGTAGCCACGGCATCAGCAGCTCAAAATCTTCTACGCTGTTTACTCGGGGCTGTTGGTGCGGCGGTTGTAGATTCAATGCTGGACGGAATGGGTATAGGATGGTGTTTTACCTTCACGGGCTTGATGTTGATTGCTGCTGTGGCGCTATTATGGGTTGAGTGGAAATGGGGGATGAGCTGGAGGCAGCAGAGATGGAGACAAAAAGCGACACAAAAGGCTGAGAAGGAGCGGGCAAGGGAAGTTGACAACACCAAGGAAGTATAGCATGTCTTTGCAGATGTTCAATGTTCAAGGCCGACAACGGGAGCACCAACTGTTTGGCATGTTTGCAGATACCGGGCATTACTGTATTTGGACGTGGAGATTACCCCGCACGCTAGTACAAGTTAGGCTAGACTATTATCGGACATAAAATTAAATACGCTGTATGTATCTATATAGGCTTTTTATGTATCACCACGGAGACTTTCCCTTCGGGATGCCACCACTTTCATGATGGTACTCAGGGTAATGCTCAGTGCGTATTTCACTTAATCACTAAAGTAGTGATCAGTCACGTACCAATGAGCTGCTCACCTCTATTTTGACTAGTGTGGGCGACCTAGACCAGGGCGGTCTGTTATCGCAGAACCCATTATCCAAGTTAGGTTAGTTGGGTATCGCTCCGCCTACCCCTTTTAGATAATCAACCATCTTCCTACGAGGTCTCATTCACAATCATGACACCCCCGTGGCAGCAGAGGACATGCAACCGCATCAGCCGGTCCCCATAGGAAGAATCTCTAGGATATCCACGCGGAACCGCATCAACCTGGAGACGATCTTCGACCGCTCCATCGGTATTCTGCGATCACTAGCGTATGGGAGGGGCTTTCCCGACACACGGGAAGGTTGTCCTCGCAGCTCTGCGGTGGCCTTTTCTTCCCTTCGTCTCCGACCAGGATAGTTTGTAACACGCCGTTTGATAGTGAGGAACACGAGGCATCGGTTTCAGCTTCTTGAAAACAGTCTGTGTCGACAGTCAATGGATCTACCGAGTTGTACTCGGGATATACCGATGTGACCAGAACACCTCCATTTTGAATCGAGAATGGCGGCAAACTTTTACTGGGATGCGTTTGAGCATGAGAAGAACAGGCATGATTGGAATCAGGATAAGAGGAAGATTTTGGAGGAGGTTATTTTGACTTTTCGCTAAGAGCTTGGCTGGTGTCTATATTCATATTGTCATCGTATTCCTTAGGTGGTAAAGGGTAAATAATGAAGCTACCCAGGTAAGAATGAATAATGTATCAAGGAAGAACCCAGGTCGTAACAGACTTGCTAGGGATATTCCCACTCCACTTCTGCCCACTCTTCGTGCTAACAGTCACATAGACATCATTGCCAAAGGTATTCTCAATGACAACGGTGCGAGTTCCATCAGGATTCAAAGAAGCCACAGACTGCACGCCCCCATTATCATACGTATAACTTCCACTACCATCGAGCACAATAGCACCAGGCGGCATAAACTTGCTAAACTGCGCCATCATATAGTACGGCGTGCCGAGTGTGTAATCGCCATTGCTGACGGTGACAAGGCCGATGCAGTTCGTGCACGCAGCTCCCTCGGTGAGATGGGGACCTGCGTTCTCGTCTGTGCCTAGCGTCCAGGCTGCTACGCCCGAGGCCCAGTTCTGCAGCGGTCCCATGGTGAATTTTACGGCTTCCGTCCAGGGACCGTTCTTGGAGGTCATGCATTCTGTCATGTATTGTGAGACGGAGGGGTTCTTGTTGTGGAAGTCTGTTAGGACGGTCCAGTTTGCGCCGCCGGCTTGGTAGCAGTGCCAGGCGACTGTGTCAACGTATTGGCCTGCAGCGTTGATGACGGTCTGGGGGTATGAAGGTTGGTCTGAATGATTATTATTTACGATATTTTTACTCGACAGGGTTGGTTTCGGTACATACCAGTGTTGTGGTCATATGCCCAGATCTGGGTGTCCAAGTTGGCATTGGAAAAGGCAGGACCGATGAACTTCTGGATGAGATCAGCAGCCTCCCAGTCATAGACGTACATGGTCGGCATGCCACTGGCACTGTGCAGCGGTTCGTTCTGGATAGTGATGGCGTTGACGTGGGCGCCCAAATTCTCGTACGCCTGGATGTACTTGACAAAGTACTGTGCGAACTGGCTAGAATACCCCGTGCTCCCAGTGCCTCCACTAGTCAGGTAGCCATCGTTTAGGTTATTATTCTGTTCATTGCCCTGGATAACACCGTTCAGCTTCATCCATCCCGGGGCGCTCCAGGGGGAACCGAGGATCTTGAGGTTCGATTGGACGGACTTCATCTTGGCAAGGAGCTTAGCCATGGCGGTTCCACGATCACCGAGGTTGAAACTGGACAGGGACGTGTCGGTATTGCCTCCATTGTCATCGTACGTGTAGACAGGGTCGGCGGACAGGTCAGAGGCTCCGATGGTATGGCGCATGAAGCTGAACCCGGCACCGGCAGAGGTCATCAGGTCGTTGAGGAGGCTCTGGAGCTTCGAGTCCGAGAGGGAGTTGAAAACGGAGACGGTAGCATCGGTGACGGCAGCACCAAACCCGGCAATAGTCTGCTTGTGGCCAGAGGAGGTATCATCGATGCTCAACTGCCAGGTTGATTCCGAGCCAGGACTGCCGTCACCTTGGACGGGGGCGTCAATGGGCGAGAGCTTGTAGTTGTTCCCATTGGAACAGTATGCGGAAGCCGAGCCAGCACGTTTCCCGGGGGCAGCCTGGCTAAGAGCAGCCAAGGCGAGAGGAAGGAAGACAAGACGAACCATATTGGATGGATTTTTGTCTGTCCAGGTCAGTTTGAACGAGAAAAGACTTGACTAATCCGATTACTCGGGACTGTGGGCGATTTTATATCATTCTCGTCACCCCCCTTCGCTGCGAGTGAATATGGGAGATTGGCTTTATTCCTACATTCACTGATCCTGCGCAGTGAAGAGTGAATTGATCATCACCGTGAGCACCCAGCGGGATCAGTCACCGATCAGTCATGGCATTGGAGCAATGTTTCATCGAACACCAAAATAGGGGGGAAAGCTGCGAGGAAGGCACATCACATTGCCATTACTAGAGCGCGCCACACACGGCAGAGAAGGCAAGCAAGGAGGACTGGATAGATCATCCAACGAGATCGGTGGGCAGATTGCGTCCGATGCTCTGGCTGCAGCCGGTCTGGCTGGCCGATTACGCCTGTGCGCTGGAGATTTCCCTTCAGGACGCATTACAAGGATCAATGAGGAATGAGGATTGAGTGGGAGTTACTGCGAAGGGTAATGGGATTACCATTTCGGGCACGTTCATGCATGCCCTAACTCATTCCGTGTTGCAGGGCCGTTCTCCACCGAAGAACGGTAGACTCCCGCAGACAGCCTGATTATGCACGTGTTCTTCGAGTAATAAAAGCTGCCACATCCTTGTGGTAATCATAATCATTAACACATAATGAATGGATGACGGAGGATTGCCGGCTCCGCACGGGTTCACCTTTAATCTCCGCGAATCGATCGAGTATCTCACAGCGGGATGATCTTCTCACGACTTGTTTATGTGTTGAAGTGAAGAACATTCATGTGTTCTGAAGTGAATAACAATGGCAATGGCAATATATGGGTGGCATTCTGCTGTGTAGTCTGCACGGATACAGGCACAGCTGACCCTCGGATAGATCATTCCAGGGGACACTCTCTTGCATCACAATGTTACCTCACATTTGCCTATTTGCTTTGGCCATGGCTGAGGTGGACAATGCGCATTGGACGATTCGGGTCTCGCGGTTATGCACGATTCATTTCAGGTTAGCTGCGTAAAGGTGGAGACTATGTACTTCATTATATCGGCAAGGCTTCGGTCGAATATCCCGCCCATGGTAATTGCATGTGTAGTAATGTAACAGTACCATTCTATTATTCTATTAACACTGATCTGGTAGTTCATTCAATACAGTCTACCATTTATCCCTAAAGCCGAATCACATGGTTCCAGACACTGGAAGTGTTCGCAATGTTGACGCTCTGGTTTACTATGAAAGGAAATAGAAATTAATCCTCCGACGGATCCTTCAGCACCGAAACTGCCCTCTGTTTCACCTGTCCTGATCAATCCCCGTGGCCCAAGCCGGAAGCGTTTGAGCAGAATTCCCGTTATTCCTTCGTCAGCCTCGGACAAATCCCGCTCCCATTCTCCATACTTCATCCCGAGGATTCAAAAGCTGCAGGATCAGGGGCATGGTGCTGTTCATTGGACGCCTCCGATATGCCGTTTACTTGGCAGGAACATAGGGAATACTACTAAGTAACTATACCCATAAGCGAAAACGTATGATGCTGTGTTTAGGAAGTGTACTATGTGGTAGCATTTCGATCCTGTAGGGCCATGTAGGGTGGTAGCTTTTATATTGAAGCTGTTTCCTGCATTCTTCGTTAAGTAGCGTTGAATAACATTGAATAGCAAAGTCTCTAGCAGTTAACCAGATCAATGAGATACACAAGGCATACTGGTTCATGGGAGTATATGCACTTCCTCTGATGATACTAGTCAAGCAGGACATCAACTCGCAGCTCGTGCAGTGATAGACTGATAGGAAGAGCCCTGGGGGCAGGACTGCGTTTCTTGAAGTGAGAGGATGTCATAGTCAGTATATTCAAATGCTCCGTGACGAACATCCGTGACAAACAGGTACTCTGTAGCTAGGAATACACCTCCAACTCAACTAAACGGACCCCCTCTCTGCGACTTCACGGCCGCTGGCTAGTCGCTTCGACCTCTTGAATTCTGACATTTTCAAAGTACGCAGGGCTGACCTGTTCAATCAGATAGCCTTCTGGCCGGTAGCGAGGGCCGGATAGTCTTGACCGGAGAGGCGATGTTCGATGGCTTGGAAGTTCCGGCGCCATGTGAACGAGTCGGGGACATACATTTCCCAGTATTAATTAATAGCATAATAGCAATATGAAAAAAGGTACATACATGGCTCCATCGTGTACACAGTCCAATGGCATCGACCCGTCTTTGGATCCTTGTCGGACAGCAGCTGCATTTCCGTAACCCGGAGCAGGGCGATGCGCAGGAGATAGAGCCTGCGAATCCCAACTATCGTCTTTATTGCTGTTGTGTATACCAAGGGCTATCTTTCCTGTAGCGAATCAGCAAATATGCTCGCTGTATGAAAGATGCGAGATTCATGCATCATGGCCTTTCTTAACCGATCGTCAATCACCGCAGCTATAGCCTTCTTAACCTTCTTCCCCATATTCTGCATGGATGTCGGCTGTTCATGCAGCAACAACTCAACCGTCTCCTTGGCAATATGCAATATGATCATTCATATCGGCGGGAGCTGGATATCTGCATTGCATCTCCGACGGATTTCCAGAATACACTACTATAGTCGTCAACGTCGTACTGAAACCGTCCAAATCAAGTGAGCTTCCAGAGCACATTGTTCCATATCGGTCAGCTCTCGCCATTTGTGGCGTTGGATGCCCCTGCTCGGCTCTAGGGCAAAGAGAGATGTCGTTGTTGCTAGTTTTTCCTGTTCTCTGGTACTATTTGCATTTTTATCAGTGGAAGGTCCTCCGTTCTGTTTCCCCGGCGTCCTACTTACGCAGAAAGTTCATTCTTGCCATTGCCGTCGCCTGTCTAACTCGGGAGGAGGAGAAGTTATGAACTCGCCGATCAGCACAGAGGTATCAACAACGCGCTGTTGTCGGTCAGTGGGGGACGTATTATAGTTATGAACATGAATTGACATCCCTTCCCAGCAACCGCTTTATCCGGAAGCTGCCTCGTCTGCGCAAGCAATTTGCTGATAGTCGGGATATCGTACGTTCTATGCGTATTACTCTTGTACCCTACAGAAGGTATAGAGTATATAGGGCCAGCCAAGGGCTGAAGAGAACTAGACTGAAAGGGCAATCATGATGCATACAACATGCAGCCGTAGGTTCGAACAGATACAGATAACTCGTCTCAACAGATGGATGCCGTCCAAACAAGACATCTCATATTCTGGAATTCAGCCCTGGATATCCTTGATGCCGAACCATTTGTGCTGAAGGTGAAGGCAACCACTACGGCACCTGCCCCAACTCAGGATCCTCCGGCCACACAACCGGAAATCCCAGCTGCTCCCGCCGGGCTAGAGTCTCTTTCTTCCACTTCCAAAATGCAGGCACCCGGTCTTCATGGCCAAATGTATCCTGAAGGTGAGTCCGCCGGAGAGAGGCCAAGTAGGAGGCAATATTAAACTCACGGAATGACTCCCCGTCGACAAGGAAGCGGATTGTTCCAATGCGCTCGTAGAGAAACCCCCCGTACCATGAAGTATGCACGGAAAGAAGGCCAGAGATCTCCTTTGCAAGGAATTGTGCAAGCCACTCCGGCCTAGCAGTGTACTTTTCCAGCTCGAGCGGGTCTCCTACATACCCAAGATCCGAATAGACATGCCGCACCATCCACCGGCGATAATCAACGCTGTCTGGCGGGAACGGCAGCTCAGACTCGGCAGACTGAAAATTGAGAATCAGCGTCCCGACCGTTACATCGCGATCCTGCCAGGAAGGACCCCGTATGTCAGATTCCAGCGGGGTCCCTTTCTTTTTATCCACAGGACCATATCGCACAAAGCGCTCGAGCAGGGCGTAAAAGCTCCAGTGCATCCCGAGACGGTGCCCATCCCTGCTGTGCCGGCAAGCGGTCTTGAAGGAGATGATGTGGCCGAAAAGACGGACATCGACGAAAAGAGTAGAGACACGATTGGTGATGCGAGGTACCGACAGCCAAGTGGGGAAGAGGTCGAGGTCATCCAGGACGGAGATGTCCAGATGGTAGTCTGTACGCGGTGGTTGCACGCGGTCAAGGATCGACTGAGTCTCGGCGGAGATTTGACTGTTTGTCAGGAGAAGGGGGAGACAGTTTGAAGGGCAATGCGTGCTGCGTTTCTGGTGGTATATCTTTCCATTGCCAGCTAGATATGCCTTATATGCGATGTCCTTATACTCGGCTCGATCCAACTTGGATGGTGCAGCAGGCGGCGCGCGGGAGGCGTTCAGAACGTCTTCGATTATGAGGGCACGGAGCTCTGGAGGGAGATCCAGAAAAAAAGGCATGATCCAAATTGTATCACCGATTGATGATTTTGCTATCAAGCATTGTCGCAGCGAAAAGTTGCAACGTACATTTGTTGACTTAGAAATCACGTGTATATGCACCCCCCCTTGTTGGCGGGGTCAAACTCGCTGAGTTGGTTGATCTAGCTAGGAATTAGTAACCAGTTGTCTACGATATGCTAACTAGGAAGAAGCTGAACCGTGAGAATCATCAATGCCTTTTACCTGATTAGCCTACCCCTTTTAGAAACCAGCCATATTCCTCCTCGTCGTCAACATTGTACGGAGGTGGGGTTCAAAAGAGATTGACATGCTAGTAGGACTGGGTGTAACTGCAAGACAGGCCACCCTAGTAATATATGTGTGCCAGCACTTAGTCCATGCTGAATGGCAGGTTATTCAAAATATGAAGCTATTCCCACCATATAATCACCAAATTTGATGGTTTTGATGGCGGTGAGGCTAGTCCCCAAGATCCTCACGTCTAGGTAATCTACCTCCACCCTCAAGAACTATATCTGGCTGATCAACCCGACATTCCTTGGCAAAAGAGTAGGCTTTGGATCAGGACCTCCTAAGAGAAAACAATTGGCTAATAGGGCCCATATAAAATGGTAGGAAATCTGAATATCACCCTTTGATATCTATAGTATACTATCTGTAATTGTCCACAAATATCTTCAAGGTTGATAATAGTTTATACTAGTTTATACCTATTTGTAAGGGATATAGCTGTATTACCTACGCTCACCGGCTGTCTCACCAGATTCAGTTGGGCGCAGGGTGAAGTTGGCAAGTGGTGTCTGACCTCAAAGAACAAGGCTGCTTAGGGTTAAAACTCGCAGTCTCCTAAAATTTGGCAAAAAAACACACGAGCACCTCTGACGTAGACAGCGTACCTGGCAGGAACTTTGTATGGTAAGTATTCGGTTGTTTTCTTGTCTTTGTGTGCTTCGTATTCCCGTGTTTGCTTATTGTATATTGAAAGATAATAACCCATGAAGAATATCTTCCTCTTCTTGTCCGGCTAGACTTTATTGCCTCTCTAACGAGCTTGTATTATTGGTTATCCATCGGCAGAAAAACAGGCTAACACGCGAGAATCTCACAGCTATGGTGAATATCTCAGGGTGCGAGTGCAAGGATAAGTTGGAGTACTCGCGTCAAGGAAAACGGTTTGATTGTAAATGACTCTCTTATCTATCCCTATATCCCCGCTTCACAAGCTGATCAAAGTTTCCTGACAGAGCTCTCAAGATTGAGCCGCAGCGCTGCTTCGGGCTTGATTGAATGTGGCACCAAAGACGCGCGGATGGGGGTCGGCACATATTATGGAATATAATGGCTCTGACGACGCCTACCTTCCAGGAAATCGCGTAGCACTCGATCATGCGAACATCAGATTGCCGAGAAGATCAAGGTAATGGCTTTAATGTTGTATTGGGTAGTTGGTTCAGCTCTGCAGCTCGGGAGCAGCAACTAGCTAACTAGGCGTACTAGGAGCACATTACCTCTAAACCAGCAGGACTATGAGGACTTTGGAAGTAGACTAAGACGCTGGCACATATAAATTACTGGTGGCCTGTCTTGGAGCGTGCCAGTCTCCGTACAACGCATAAATGCCAAGACCGCCAATCCGCATCAGGGAGTCCTATAATTACTCTATTAGGAAGTATACAAGGTACGACAGATGTTCGAAGAACAATCACTGCCTTCTCCAGCCTATAGAGAATAGGGGTCATAGAGAATGCCAATTCAAGGTTCATTCACTGCTCCACAGTTCTTTCCACAGTTCTTGACCCGACCTGTGACGAGAACCACTGTGAGCATGTCTTACCCTGCAACCCTCGCACCAGTAGCATTACCTCACTAAGTATAGAATGGAGCAGGGTGGAACATACGGGATAAATACTTTCTATTCATCCGTCTGCACCCATCTGATCCATACGTCCGTGCCCATACGTCCCTGCCACTGCTCTTGTCAGACACCGGCCCATGCAATTCCAACAAGTGGCGAATACAATGCAAGATGCTGACACCAGACAACCACGATCTCCCAGAACGCAGAAGTTCAATCTGAAGCCTGGAATAAGACCGGGATTCTCCATAGATGCTGACGTGGTGATTTGGGAACAGTCCCCGTCGATTATACAGCGCATCCACGGCTATACCGAGGAATCTCGGTTAGTTGATCAACCAACTATACCACTAAACTTGCTTAGCATCGGTGATATGAAATGGCAAAAGAGATCGCTGCAACGGATGCAACAGCAGATCTCATCATACGGCACTGTCTGACAAGAATAAATAGCCCTCCGGATCCAATCCCACGGTTCCTGGGATGCATAGCCACAGAGAGCAAGCTGCTGGTCAGAGAATATTTTTGGCCAAACTTGGCATTGTCATCGTCTCTGTCGTGCTCTTGACGCAATGGCACAATTCTCCGCTTCCACAATATTGGGTGATGCTGATCTACAACATATCGCATGTCGATTCGCTCGGTCTCAGACTGCATGTATAAATAGCTGCTGGGGATCATCCTGTGGACTCCCGCCCGAACCCGCCGTTTGAGTCTGCAGGTATAAATAGGAGCACTCGTCAGCTCAAAACCCCGATATTCAGTGCCTGCCACAACTGCACAACCCACAAAATGCGTTTCTCCTTCGTCGCTGCTGTCACCGGCCTTCTTGGCCTCGCCTCGGCCCGAATCGATGGCTTCGCCGTCCCGGAAACTATCAAGCCAGGAGAGAGCTTCGACGCTGTTCTCATAGGACACGACTACATCCAAACCGTCGCTGAGATCGCGGCTGCGTTCGGCGTGCAACCCGGTCAGGGATATCCGGGCGCCGTTGGAACGTCTCTTGGTTCTGTGTATCTGGGCCCTGGTATGTTGCCGTTTTCCCGGGGCTGTCTACGTTGTCTATTGCCCAAATACCCCCATTAAGCGTAAACTGACAATGATAGAAAACTCGAACAAAATCGGAAACCTCTCTTTCCCCGTGACGATTCCGGCAGACACGGAAAAGGGACAGGCAAGCGTGTCGACAGCCCTGTTCCAGATCTATGGTGCTTCCGGCTCGCCCAGCGTTGAGGTCTTCAATTTGACTGTCACCCTGGGTGATGTGACGAGCACAGAATATGTCAGCACCTACCAGCCTCAGTAGGGGTCTTGTTACCTGTCTTTCTCGAGCCGGGCGTTTGTATGCTACTCTCCTTGGTCGATCCGGGAGGGAAGCAAGCCGTTTTGACGGTGACTATTCTGGATGGCGTTACATTTGTAATAGCTGCATTGCATGAATATCAAATTGACCACTGTGTTCTACGCTTCTATAAAGGGGTTAGATAGACTCGGGGGCCTCCCCGCGAAGACACTCGCTGCGCCTGATCGTCGTGCGTGGTGCTAACCTGGAATGCATCGTAGTACACCGTGGTCTGCAGATCTTCGATGAAGAGTTCGAAGGTAATCCAGGGATCCTGGCCAGAGGATGATTCTAGAATAGAAGTCTCAGCCCAGCGTCGACCTCGCCCACCAAAACAGCCACTGGCCTGCCTACCAACAGTGTCAATATATTCTTTTACCTGCCTGCTGCTTCGTTTGACAGGCGTAAAACTGTAATAGCGACGCTAGAAAATAGGAAGCTAGAGAATAGGAAGAAGAAGAAACAGCAACTTATGTCATTCAGTATCTACTTCAGCGAATGCTGAACATGAGGAGAGAAAGAAAAGAAGAAAAGGGGAAGGACGGTGAGGATCAGCAACTTCTTTACATAGTGGTTGGCTGGAATCCCCCCGTAGACAGCAATGGAGATTCCCTGCTGGGTTCATGCAGACATGCATCTGGCACAGCGCTGGCAACGTGCAGGGACGAGATAGCCAGATGGCATGAGAGGCATATGCAGACTCCCTGATCAGGGCGTCGATTCAAATAAGCAAACATACAAAGAATGCAGTAGATAAACAATGCCTATACGAATCCCCTAAACAAGGTCAAAGAATCTCCTCGTAAACCCTGTCCCCTCTCTTCGGACGAGCCAGAAAATCATCTGGCACGTTCTCCGGAAGTTGATTCTCCTCTGCCCATCTCCGAACGTCCTCAAAGTTCCTGCACCTATGCTGCGTGTTGAAATCGACGTACGCCTCCGGACGCTGCGGATACAGCCAGACCTGGCCGAGTACGCCGATGTCGACAGTGCACATGAGTTGTTGTCGGATGATATCCAAGCAGTGTGCTAAGCGGCTTAGAACGATATACCAACCGTATGGAGGAGTATACTTACTGGTATGTCGGCGGACGATGAAGTCGTCGTTTTTGAACGCTCCTTGGCCGAGGCCATGGTAGTAATCGTAGTTCCAGTGGAGCGTTTGACGGAGGAGGTTCTTGATTATTGCATTAGCATTGGGATCTCGACTCTTGGTACGTCCACTAACCAGGCAGTGCAGTTGGTGCAGACCCTCAACGTTGGCGGGATAGCCTCCTCCGTACTTCTCATTGATGCTGACTTGGTCGGGTGCGAGGCCGGACTGTTTGGCCTGTTCTACGGGCACTCGGATGCTGCGATCTGTTCAGGTCAGACATTCTATCTTGGAGCGTTCTGCATCTGTGGAAAGAGAGAAAGATTACAGTTGATGCCCAGAGATTCCCACGCAGCGTCGACTTCCGGGCTCGCATCTTGCCGGAAGATATTCTCTTTCAGGAGCGAGCCATTAAACCGCTGGACCGTATACGTGATATCGACATCTTTTATAACAGGAGCTGGTGGAATTAGTATTTTGGATAAAGTCTGTATTCTAGGCAAATTGCACACACAGTATTGGGATACATGTCCAGTGCAGAGATGGTCAAGATCTCCTCTCCACTTATAGCCAGCTGTACTTCCTGTGATGAAAGCAAAAGCAAGAACTATGATCTGCAAGAGGATAATCCCTGTTTTCCGCCGTCGACTGGGCTTTTTCTGATGCAGTGTTTGCTGTCCTTCTTCTGGTAGAAGCCGTTCATCGGGACCTGCCTCTGCGTCCGGGTTAGGGCTGGGTATGCTTATTTTGTCCATATCTCAGGAGAATCTGCTCTCTCCAGAGCTGGATACAGGAGTTGAAGAAGTAAAACAAATCCCAATGCCAGTCTCCAAGAGATGAGATGATATCCATGACGCCAACCCCAGCAGCAGGATCGTGGAATCCCGCGGCTAGAGACACCAGACTCTTGATGTCATCCTCGCTGCGCTGAATGAATTAAACAGAATGTCTCAGATGCATCCGTCGACGATCCGTGGTTATGTCTGGGGTTTATCCACCGGTATTGCATCGTAGACTCTGCATTTCCTTTCTAATTGGCTTCTCTCCCCACTGACGAAGTTTGTTGGATGGGTGATGTTTCCACATCGAAACACCGCCAGGAATGATGAACTGGCTCTTGCACTGAGCAGGGTATAAATAGGCTGTTTCTGTTGGGGCTCTAATTTGGGAATTCACACTCTCAAAGCTCCTTTACCATCATTCACAACAATCCTCAAAATGCGCGCCACGTTCCTCCTCCTCGCCATCGTCCCCTTTCTTACCCATGCCCTCCCCATGGAAGAAAAGAGAGAAGCCCTTCCCGCCGACTATGGCGATTACGGTGACTACGGAGACTATGGGAAGTACGGGGATTATGGCGCGTATCCTGCTCCTCCTGTTACGGCCACTATCACTACTACGGAGACGGCGGTTCCTAGCACTACCACCACTGCCTAGGGCATATCCTGGTATGGGAAAAATGTGAGTGGCTCTACTTGTTTTGTTATTTGAGGCTCTGGTCTGACTTGCGTGGTTATTAGGGCTAGGGCTTAGTGGTGTATCTATCTATCATTCATGCACAGCTATGTCAAGCAGTGTTGAACAGCTTAGTTTTGCGTCTACCCTGGACGGAGACTGTTCGGAATGATGCGTCTATTTGTTTATTGCCTTCAGATCTAGAATAGATATACTAGTAGGTAGTATTCAATAGGATAGAAAAATATCTAACCGGAACGCCATACATCAGTCTCAATTAATTCATTGACCCAATTCCTGCCGTGCCTGGTTGAGTTCAGCCTCAGACGGCATATTAACAATGGCAAGATACAGCACTTTCTGTTCACAAGATTAGATTGGCGCATGTACAAGGGATGGAGAGAAAGATACATACCTTTTGATATACCTTGCTCAGAAGCCCTATCCCCTTCTGATCACCACGAGATAAACCTAAACCCGCTTGCCTACTATTAAATCCCGGAGAAGGATCGTTGCGTCCAACTCCATTCGAAGTAGAAGCACCGGTGGACGACTGTTTCTGACTCAACTGGCGGCCCACGTCAATAGCGGCTCCGAGAAGACCTCCACCTCCGAGAAGGCCTCCTCTTCCACCGAGGAGTCGCTCTCTGCCCCCGATGGACCGACCGTAGGAGCCATTCTGCCCGTTTGAGTAATAGGCGTCTTGGTCTTGGTATCCGTTTCGACCACCACCACCGAGGGAACCACGAAGGCCACCTCCAAGAAGGCCGCCGCCGCCACCGCCGCGGGACGAAGAGACATGGCCGCCTGTTACCAGGGCAAGAAGATCTCCGCTACTGGCGGGGTGATTGGGATCCGCATACCGCGAGGTGAAGGTCGGTTTTGGTCCTTGATTCAACTGGCTGTTGGGGTTTTCCGCGATCTTTTCCTGTCAGCGAGGATTAAAACGAAAAAAAAAAAGGTTGAATGGATGGAACTCACAAATTTGGCCTGTGCCCTCTTGTCCTTATACTTGTCAACAAAGGTCTTCCTTTTCTTTAATTTGGAAAGTTTCTTCTCGGCGTCCTGGTCCGTCACCAGCTTGTCAAGGTCTGGAAACACCAAAGGCGCAACCTCTGGGAAGATATTACCATATCCCTTTCCATCGGATGATTTGAATCTATTCCGGAGTCGCGCGAGTGTGCTGGCGTTGCTGGCGTTGGTCGTCCGGGAGATGATGGAATTCACATCTACCGTCGTGGAGGGGGCGTCCACCAACTCGGGATTCCAGGTCATCACCAGACAGAATAAGCCGCGTGGGATAAAGAACTCTTTATTCATTTTTGCGAAGAATGTGTTGGTCCTGGTATGTTCAGTTTGGCTCAATACGGACAAATAGTCCAACTGCACCGATGTTGACTCACCTTTGACGCCCATCGGCCGCAATGGCAATATCCGTCGCGATCTGAATCGCGATTGAAACGGCCATGCCAGTAACGCTAGGCAGACACATCGTCGCAAGAGAAGCCAGGTTAATGGCGTTCAGCCACTTGCGCGCCAGGCATGCCTTCTCGGCGGTATCGAGGAAGTCAATAAAGGTTTTCTCGTCGATACCAAAGTCCGCGAGACAAGGCGCATAGGCACGGATGAAGCCGCGCGTGCGATCTTTGGGTCGACGCTGTGGTAGAACAACCGGCGCCGTTAACTGGGGCGCAGGGGCATCTGGTGACAGGGTATACGGTGGTGGATGCTCAGAAACGAACTCGCGGGCGAGTCCGGCCTCGTCTAGCGGTTCACACGCGGCATTCTTCTCGTCCAATTCGTCTTCTGGATGTTGGGATTGGGAGAGAAGCTCTTCTTGTGCTTCGTCGAGTTCCCATTGCTCCTCTAGAGTTTCCACGACAGCTCTGTCCGGGCTCTGTGTCCTGCCATCGTGGTGCTCGCTCGGGTAGTAGCCATTGTCTTCAGACAGGCTTCTGTCTATCTGAACCGATTCTCTGGACTGCGTCTGCGTCTGCTGTTGCTGTCTCTGCTGTTTATTGGCCTTGTGGGCATGGATTCCCTCCGACACGAGACCAATGCCGGCCGCTAGGCCCTGGATGGCTTTCTTGCCTATGGTCCCCATTGCGTGGAGATGAATATAAAAGAAGTAAATGAAAATAATGGGGAAACAGGCAATGATGATTTAAGAATGAATTGAAATAATTCCAGTGAAGAAGTCTTGAAAAAAAAAAAAAAAAAACACCCGGGCGAAGACGGTATTTATAGAGCCCAACTGTCCAGGTACAGCCAGTAAGCCGCACAGCATGCCTGGATCGGCAAGTAAATCGTTTTGAACATGCATCAATCTCGCAAGACTATCTTGCCAAATAAGCCGTAGACAAGCAGCAGCCAAGCAGTAAGACTAAAACAACGGCTTACACCTTGGCTTTGCTGTCAGACCTTAGCAAAGCTTAAAAGCTCCGTCCTGCCCTAATCGGGCAACCATTGCGAGCCCCAAGCCACAGCGGCATGTCTGTGGATCTTCACTCTGCTGCAGCTGGAAGCATCCAGGTCTCACGACGGCTGGTTTCGCTAAAAATAGATATACTTCCAAACTTACGCCCTCTATGGAAGGAGTAATAGGAGACGAAATTGTCGACGAGCTCTTTGGCATTAAGCATATTCAGCCTAGTTTCTCATCCTGGAGCGGCTTCAAGACACTCAGACAGCATTTGCAGGGAGCTGCGTTTATTTTCAGTACAGACGGTTCGTCAGGACCGCTCCAGGGTGAAGACAGAGTACCCTCTTCGAAAAGATGGCATCTTGCATCTTGCATCTTTGTAGCTGGGCATAACGATTCCCACCATATGCCGATTATGTATAGCGATTACAGTAGACCGCACTTCTCAACGCTAGAATCTGTTTAGAACCGGTCTCCTAGAGTCCTCACATGGTAGAAGATCCAGGCAGAAGTGATACCGGGCGCAACGAATAGATCTCGGGTCGATATAGTTGCTTTCCCTAAAACTCTGGGGGCACAGATCTGGCACCTGGACAGCCGATGAATCACAGAGTGCTACAACCTGCATTCCGGAGGTTTTGAAGTGCATCTGGATGAGGGCAGAATCAGGGCAAAAGTTCTAGAACGGCAGTATTCTCCTTATAATGTCGCCGTAAGTACAAACAGATAGCTTCGCGTTCCACCACAGCACGAAGTTCGACCCACCAGATCAGAGGCGCAGACGCATCGTACCAAAGTGTCAACAACACAAGTGCGACAGGATCCTTCTCTTCCAATAGCTTCTTGAAAGACGGTTGCATGCCAAAGATGAACCTGAGCGACACCGTCTTGGTACGCTGTTCACGCGGCAGTCTGCGAAGCGGAGCAAGCGTGTGCGCTGCCACGAAATACGGGTTATTCTCTGGCGTGGACGTCCCTTCAAGTCTACAGAGAGATGCCAACTCCGGCGGGATACCATCAGAACCAACTCCGGCGATGGGACCGTGCAATTCCATGTACATGTCGGCCATCACCCGGAAGATGCTGTCTGGGCGCATAGGGTTGGTCAGTCGCCATACGGCAGCTTTCCCCTCGGACATCCGGATCCATTCTAGATCAGATGGCTCATCCGGCTTCAGCGGCCAGGCTTCCTCCGGAGATGATGCATCCAGCGATGAAAAAACAATGATACCGACGAGAGTTGCAGTCGCCCACAATGGATCCTGATCCTGCGGCTGGAGCGGTTTGGATAGTTTCCGGTTAAAGAGCGCAACGGACTGGGTGGAGTGGTAGATCTCCGTCAATGTTCGCCTGCTATGGCCTGGTGTGCTCAGATGGCGATCATGAGCAGCAGTGAGTGTCAGGATGATGTGCATCAAATAGGGATTCTGGCCACATCTCAGTAATCAGGGCGACTCGTGCAACAGCAAAAAGGCAAATGGAGCGCTGACATAGAAAGCCATTTCGAGGATCTTCCCCTGATAGAGCTTCCCCATGGCGTCTTCCCCGAAGGAGAACACGGTCCGGGAGCGAAACCGTTCCAATCGATCGAGGCAATCCGTGTCCAGTTCGAAGGAGGTCACTGCATCCGCGCAGATCATGGCTGAGCGAAGAGGAGATCGAGGCCTCTCGAACTGGATGAGATTGCCCTTGGGCGCAGCAGCGGGGAAATGCAGGCCATGGGCAGACGCGACTTGCAGATCCGGAGTATTCGGGTCGTAATTGCACACAACCCCGTAGACGCTGCATTTCTGGCACTGCGGCCTGGTCTCATCACACTGTTTGGGATTCTAAATCAGCCTTTTGTGTCTACCGGTGCACGAGAAAGGTCGTCGTGACGAACCTTGACTCGCCTGAGCTTACAGTTCCGACAGCCGCGTCGCGACTTGTTGTGAGCTCTGCGCTTTCGGACTGCGCTTATCTCCGAGGGTATGGCCGGCATGATAGTATGTCTTTGAGGAAGAAACAGGTGAAACCAGTGGAGTTGCAGTGGTCGTGGTGAGGTGATGGTTCTGAACGCGAGAGGAGGAAACGCGAGGGAAGATCAACTATTCCTAAGGTCGTATTCGCGGGGCGCTTATTCGTTCAGCATATCTGCTCTATTCACGCCAACGGGGATAATGCGTCGGACATTATGTGATATTTTCCACGGGATGGGGTATAAAAGTCTCCTGTCTCTTCCTGTGTAGGCCAGGAAGATATAACAACCGTCCAGGACCAGATACACAGCTCTTCTACTCTCCGTTCTTCTCAACATGCGCGTCTTCATTACCGGTGCATCAGGCTTCATCGGCCAGGCCGTGGTCAACGAGTTCCTAAGCAACGGTCATCAGGTCCTGGCCCTCGCACGATCCGACCAAACCGCAGCATCACTGTCCGCGCTCGACGGCGTTGAAGTCGTGCGGGGCTCCCTCGACGATGTGGACAGCCTGAAACGCGGCGCCGCCGCGTCGGATGGCGTGGTCCATCTGGCCTTCAACCATGACTTCTCCGACTTCATCGGCGCCTGCGCGCTGGACAGACGCGCCATCACAGCCATGGGCGAAGCCCTGGCCGGGTCCAACCGTCCTCTCGTTGTGACTTCTGGTACCGGTCTCCTGCCGCCTGGTCGCACGGCGACCGAGGATGACGGGGCCGATATGTCGTCGCCCGTAGGTTCTGCGCGTGGCGAGTCGGAGAAGTTGACTCTCTCTCTCGCGGCGAAGGGCGTGCGGTCGTGCATCGTGCGTCTGCCCCCTACCAACCACGGAAAGGGGGACAAGGGGTTTGTCCCCATGCTCATCAACATCGCCCGCCAGAAGGGCGAGGTCGCGTACATTGGCGACGGACTGAGCCGCTGGCCTACGACGCACCGGCTCGACACTGCCCATGCCTTCTATCTGGCTTTTACCAAGGGGACTGCCGGGTCCGTCTACCACGCCGTCGCCGTGGAAGGCGTGCCTATCAAGGAGATGGCGGAGATCATCGGCAAGAAACTGAACTTGCCCGTGGTCAGCAAGAAATGGGAAGAGGCGCAGGAGCATTTCGGGTTCCTGGCTTTCCTGCTGTCGGCGGACCATGCAACGTCTAGTGCGAAGACCAGGGAGGCGTTGGGATGGAAACCTACGCATCCGACTCTTATTGCCGATCTCGAGGAGGGGTTCTACTTCAGCTGAATGTAGGGTTGTGGACGAGCGAGGTACCTTGGTGGGAATGTATATGGATGGTACATGTATATCGTATTCATTCTACCTAACATGGCATCATGTTTCTGGTGGCCAAAACCCTGTTCAGGAAGCAGATGGATATGCTTGGTACGCGGCAAGGGTAAATAACATAGGAAGGCTTGTAAATGCAAAGGAATTATGTTCATGGTGCCATGTACCGAATGCAACGGACTTTTTTGAGGATGGCACGCCCAAAAAGGAGGCCATGCCATTCAGGAGAACCACATTGCAAATTCAAGACAGAGGGAAATCAAGTAGAAGAGAAGAGAAACAAAAGCAACTGACATCGGAAATCAGAAATCCACGCGGTTAAACAAACAGCCATCCGGATCCAATCAGTGTATGGGGCATATCGAAGATGAAGTCGGGAACATTTAAGACAAGAAAACTATTTCAAACAAACCACATTGTGCGCCAGATTCGCCGCGGAAATAATAAGAAAGAAGCGATGGGGGTGGCCGGAGCCACTACACCAACCCATCATACAGCGACAGAGCGCTCACTATCGTCTCGTCTCGTTTGCTGCCTTCCTTGAACTCTTCGAGGTCTAAACTGCCGTTTTCATCCTTGTCCATCATGCGGAAGATCTTCTTGACTCGTTTCTCGGGTGTGTCTTCGTCCTCCGGTAGTTTCACCATCGAGCCGACCTAGCCGATAGTCAGTACCACGTAGCAAAGAGTCATGGTGAGAACGCACCATCTTGTAAATCGCCTCCACGATAGCCAGCATTTCCTCGTATGTGATCTTCCCATCACCATCGATATCGTAAAGCTGGAACGCCCAGTCCAGCTTGTCTTCCATCTTCCCCCGAGACGTGACCGACAATGCACATATGAACTCCTTGAAATCGATCATGCCACTATTATCTGCATCGAACACGCGGAACACATAATTGGCAAAGGCAGAGGGGTCACCAAAGGGGAAGAACTGTCGGTAGATCTTTTGGAATTCCTCCTTGGTCAAGTGTCCGGAGGGGCAGTCCTTAAGGAAGCCTGGAAACAGGGAGCGTCTTGTTAGACATCCGTCAACACGCATTTCATTCCATGCCCACACAAACACACCTTTATACCATTGTTGCAGTTCCTTCTTGTCAAAATGCGTCACCTTCTGTAATTCGTCTAACTGAGCGGGAGAAAGCTTTGATTGCCTATTGCAAGACTGTCGGTTAGAGTACTAGATTGGTGGGCATATTGAAGGACCAGCAGGAGAACAGCAGCACCACGGCAGAGAACACCACAGCAGAGGACAAAGAGAAGGAAAGTCGCATCCCAAAATAGAATCCATCGATAGTGACTGGAAGAGCAGCGATGTCCCTCCCATCCTTTACAGATTCTGTGTCGGGCGTTCTCCCACTTGCCCTGTGTGACTGGGCACATTTGTGAAGATGAACTCAATGCACTTACGATTTACCCATTTTTGTCACAGAGACACCTTCAATCACCAACCAGAACAATGCAAGGGTATAGTAATCTCAGCGCCAGTCTAGGCAATCAACGCTTCTCCTTCGAACAGCGGAAAGGATGGGAAAGGAACCGGTCACGGAAGGGGGACGGGCGCGGGGTAGGCGGGATGGAATTGGACAACAGAAACGGGTAGATAAGATGGCTGCGCCGCTTGTTACTAGGGGTCCAGAGAGAAAGGAGGCTCGGACAGAGAAGAAAAGTATAAGTTGTCGACGAGCAGGGACAGAGGAATGGGGGAATGGGAGACGAGAGAACAGGAGAGAGAGAAATGCGCAATGACGGCACTGTCTTGCCTGTGCGGTTGCATCCAACCAAGGTGGCAACCGGAAGATTAATAGAATAGTTATTTTATTTGGTTATTTTAGTTATTCTCAATATTATTTCTGCGGAAGACTGGCATTGACTCCAGTCCAGACCTGGCCGTTTTGCGGCTATGCTTGCGCCCATACAAATTTGCACTGCGCGATACAGTCGGAGAATATCCTGTTACAGCTTGCTTATTCTATCCAGTCGAAAGGCTTGGGTTCTGCAGGAGAATCTTCTCGTCGCCGAGAATTGTTTCCCCCTAACTCATGCATCTTATACATATACAATACACGCGACAAAAAGCAGTTCCACGCCTCCGAAAATGAAACCTTGAAGGAAACCATGGAAATGAAAAAATTTTTTTTTAAAAAAAGAAGAAAAAAGAAAAAAGAAAAAATAATAAAAAATAATAAAAAATAATAAAAAATAATAAAAAATAATAAAAAATAATAAAAAATAATGTGCCACATGCAACGGGTCCATCCGGCATCAACCAAATGACATACATCTCTCTGCAAGATGTGACGCAGACCACTATTTTAGACCAACCTCTTTTGGGCCAGACGAGAGTGAAGACGGAAAGAAAAAAAATGGGGGGTATAGCATGATCGGCCTGCGGGAAAGTCTGGCCTTTGACGAAACACACTCCAGTTGTTTCAAATACCCAGTCGTGAGCCGGGCTGTGGATCCCCAAGAGTGCAAGAACCTGGCAGGACGCCGGTGGCTGAAGCCAAGTGAGAAACAGAAAGAGGCAAACCCAACTCCACATGGGAGCAACGCTTAGTCAACTTTTATCGAGCTGTAAATGCGATGCACAAAGGCCCAGCTGGCGAAGAACCCAATTGATCCTATATATTACACGGTCAGCAACATGCTCAACAGACATGCACATCGGACAGGATCTCCATACCCGTCAGAATGAAAACAAGAAATCCAATCAATGCAGAGTATCCCACGTAAAGAACCGCTCCGGTCAAGCCGCCAAAGCTGACCCTTGTCGCCCAGAAGATGAGCGCATTGAGAAACACGTAGCCTCCCGTCATCCCGGCTCCGATGAAGGAGCGCCATTGCCACCGGTAGTTCTCTGCGCACAGCAGGAAGTACACCAGGAGGATGGTGGTAGCTGCAGAAGTAATAATCATCAAGCCGTAGCACAGGAACAGGAATCCAAACATGTAATAGATTTTGTTGGTCCAGAGAGAGGTCATGATGAAGTAGAGCTCAACAAAGATAGCCCCGAAGGGAAGGATACCCGTCAGCAAGAGGGACGGGACCGTCCGGAGGGTACCGGTCATAGGAGGAACCTGACGTGGGATTTGATTTGTTTTGGTCGGTCCTTCAATAGCCTATGTCCCATGGAGTCAGTAGGTAACCCCAAAGGCACGCAGTGATCTCTCGAAATCATACCGTTTTCTTAAACCCGAGCCAGCTACCCGCAAAGCTGAGCGGCACACTGATAACAAACCAGATAAGCAGAAGCGCCAGCATCGTCGTGAAGGGTACGGCCCCGCTAGAACCTTTCGCCCATACAAACAGGTTAAGCAGGAAAAAGATGGCAAATACGAATCCTGGTATTAGCACAGGGGTAAGGACAATATTCCGCTTCCAGGCCTCCCCGCCAAAGGATTTGTAGACGCGTGCCGATACATAGCCCCCGACAAAACCAAACAAGGTGTAAATGAGGAGAATAGCGGTAGCCAGGAAACCACGGTTAGCAGGGGAAAGAAGGCCGAGCAGCGCAAAAACTAAAAACGAACAGTTAGTATAATTTATTGAGTGGGTCCAAAGCAATAAATGAAAACACCCGGTCTATCGTACCAACTGATACTCCGGTCATCATAAACAGCTGCGCTCCATTGCCCAGAAGTACACTCAGGAGCAAAGGGGCCTTGGGGGATCGGAAAACATCGCCGTGAACTAATTTCCATCCCGAATCCTCCTGGATCCCATCCTCAATCGCAGCCGAGGTCCCGTCAAGGTCATCCAGATTGATTGCATCCAACCGGTTATATCGCGCAATGTCCTTCTTGAGGGCTCGGAGAAGGATCATGCTGACCATGCCAACCAAGAAAACCACAAAGACAGCCGAGTTTATGAGGGAGAACCAGTGGATCTTCGGATCGTAGACGTGCAGATACTTGTCCCAGCGCGTGGCCCATGCAGTTGACGATTCACGCCATGTCACACTGTAAGTCCAGGTAACCGGGGTATCACTATCCTCGCTCAGCACCACGGGAGCACCGTCAGTGCCACAATGCGCGGATCCATCCTCGAGGAGTTTGTTGTCGCTCCGGGATCGCGGTTCGACGAGCACTCCGACAACCCGATATTTATCCTTGCCTCCTGTGCTCACACGGTGGTATTCGACCAAGATATCGAAATGGTTGTTAAGCAGCGGCTGTCCGCTCTCTTCGCTCAACGTTCCCAATGCAAAACCAGGGCTGTAAAACTTGGTCTCCGTCACAGCATCCAAGTTCAATTGCGCTGCAGGCAGGCCATCAACCAGCCAGTTGATATTGTAACCTTGCGATATCCGGCGGTTCGTAAACGAGGCACTCCGACCATCAAACACGACCTGCTCACACGGTGCCTTGCAGCTTTCGTTTTGCGCCATATATAATTCGAAGGGTGATGTGTGGATCCGGTCACCGAAAAGGATACTCCCCAAGGATTCACGGACATCTTTAACCCCATCTTTCGGACGACAGAAATGAAGCGGTGGATAGTAGTAATCGTAGGAGAATACAGAATGAAGCTGGTCATCTTGCCGCGCTAGGCCGGGTGTAAGGTGGTTGACGTAGAGAGGCACATTCTGACCCTCATCGTACGAAGTGGGTGCTACACCAGGTAGATAGAATGCGGACGAAAGCGATGAGATGGTAAGGAAGAGGGCAGATATGATATTCGCCCGGTCGGTCAGCCACATGGTGGATGTTCTCTTGAGGTTTCCTCCAAATCTCATATGTTAGCTTGAGCCGCTCAGAAATACGAGACACGTATTGCAGATACCTTAGCCTAAGGCACGATTTGTCTGTAGAGCACCTCACAAGAAGGAAAATGGTTCACCATCAGTCCCTCCCACTGAAAGACTCAAACAAAAAACCCAGACAGAACAGTTCCGCAGCAGAAGAAGAAACAAAAGCTGATGCCTGCAGCGAGGAGTGAGGCAGGATTGTGTTTAGGGATCTCCGGCTACGTGGTCTGCGGTCACGTGGAACACACACTGACTGTTGACAAACCAGCTTCAGTTCAACTGAGGTGCTGCTTTATACAGGAGTCGATTGACAGTAGCAGGGATAAGGACAGGGGGCATACTACAGGGGGAGACATAACAAAATCCACGTTCATTCCTGGCTTCTCCTTTCCCAGGACTGCCCTGGTAACCTGATGACTAATCTATCATCACGTGTTGATAGACAACTCAAAAAAAAAAGAGAAAAAAATACCGTCGACGTCGACAGAGCAAGAGGCAGCGTCGTCATTCACCATGGCAGCTGCAGCAACACAATTACAGCCATCGGGCACGCGAGATATACTGACCCTTCTACAAAACATCAGCAATTCTCTTTCCAGCGCAGAGCCGTCGCTCCCCAGCGCGAAGAGGGATGAATCTGGCGGTGTCTCCATCGAACCTCCACAGGATGGTATTTCGCTTCTGGATACGAAGAACGACATTCTCCTCTCCTATCTGCACAACCTAGTCTTCTTAATCCTTTTCCAATTGCGCGAGATCTCTCCATCGAAATCTGGCCTCGGTAAGGAGGGTAACAGTGCCGTCGGAAACAAAACACGCGAGGAAGTCATCAAGAAACTGGTGGAGCTACGCATCTACTTGGACCGTGGTGTTAAGCCGTTGGAAGGTCGACTGAAATACCAGGTGGATAAAGTCATCAAAGCTGCCGAAGACGCAGAGCGGGCGGAGCGTGAGGCTCAGGCTGGCACGAAGAACAAGACGAAGAAAGCTTTAAAACCGAGCCACGATGACGAATCTGCATCCGAGGATAATAAGGACGACAGTGAAAGTGACAGCGAAGATGAGGATGAGGATGATGAAGAAGAGGAGGAAGATGATATTGATGAAATGGCCTACCGACCCAACGTTTCTGCCTTCTCCAAGAATGTAGAACCCCAAGCAAAACCCGACAAATCAGCCAGCAAAGCCTCATCGGATGGCATTTATCGTCCACCCCGGATTATGCCAACAGCACCGCCCACAAATGAGCGTCGCGAGCGCGAAGAACGCCGCCAGGTCAAGTCGAATGTTATTGACGAATTCGTCGCGTCAGAAATGTCATCCGCACCGATGGCAGAGGCTAGCATTGGCAGCACCATCCGTGCCGGTGGAAGACATACTAGAACCAGGAAAGAGAAGGAATATGAAGCGGAGCGACAAACATACGAAGAAACCAACTTCGTGCGCCTACCTAAGGAGAGCAAAAAGGAACAGGCTAAGAAACGCATCCGTGAGAGTACATTCGGAGGCGAGGAGTGGAAGATACTTGGCGAAGGTGCGGATCGCATATCGAGACTCACGCAGCGAGCCAAGGGGAGTGGCAGCGCCCTTGAAAGAAGCCGGAAGCGGAAACTTACTACTGAGGACCGGCCTCGGTCTGATGGAGTGGGCAATGTCTTCGAAAAGCGACGGAAGAAGGTTGATAGTTGGAAACGGTAGTGGCTGCAGTTTTGCACTCTGCATAGGATTCTTTTGGTTACATACGGGTTTGGGGACAGCGCGAAAATTTGATCACTTCCTACATGTTCGAATGCAAATCGGACTCCGGTTTTCTCGTAAATGTCTTTTTGGAGCATTAGATTTAATTGTACGCTGCGATGAATGCCTGCGAAGGCGTATCTTGATGGAGCAGGGATTTACTCACATTCAACTACATGACATCATCGCCTTCACACATACAAATCCCTCCATTTTCGCCTTCGTTTCTTTATATGCGTTATATCACTCTTTGGAAAGAACCCATAAGAAGAGAAGTGCGATGTAGATTGAACTGCATCCACAATGGAGGACCCAGGTAACTACGATTGAACCCGAGTGCACCTCCGATTTACTACCTATGCTGCATAATTGTGTGGAAGAACTGATCTAATTTAACTTAACTTCCCATACAGTGGCCGAGATTTCCGAGATCATTAACGGTCTCATCAAGGCTCGACCGTCAATCCAGCAAGCGACAGTTGAGAAATACTTCATTCCATCCCTCTCCTTCCGCCATCCGCTGTGCACCGTCCCAAGTTTTAGGGGAAGTCGGTGGGTGTACCTGAAAGTGCTGCAATGGTACAAGATTATGTCTCCGCGGATTGAGTCTGAGATTCATTCCATCGGTGGGTTTGAGGTTCTTTTATATCTCATTGGCATCGGACTAATTGCATCACGGACCAGCTTATGATGAGAAGAATCTCAAACTATACGTCAACATGTCTCAGCTCTTCTCGGTCTGGTTATGGCCATTTCATATGGGGTCGGCGAATCTCACTGCCATGTTAGACCTCACTACAGACCCCGGCGATTGGCGCTCTCAAGGTCAAGGTCAGAAGCGCTACTACGTTCGCAGACATGAGGATCTGTATCAGACATGCGAAATTATCAACTTTATTCTCCCTCATGTGGGACATCCATTCATGATAATGATGATGGGCCTAGCAACGGTTGTCTGCGTCATGGGTGTATTCGTACTCTGGCCCATTATGTGGGCAGAGGATAAGCAGCTCCTGCCCGAGAGGTTCGTGAAGGGAGGCAATCTGGCCTGCGACATGAGGAAGAGGGTCCGCGAGCTTAAGAAGAAACCCTAGCTGGGGGTGGGTTGCATGTGTAAACATATGAGATAGTCAATGTATCATGCATATTGTGTCTTTTGACATCATACTCTCTTCATTTTTTCCGATGCTTGTTCTAGTGTCCTATTGTCGTCAGTTTCCGTGCGAGGATACGTCATGAAAAAGCAGCTCAGCTCCGTTATACATCACGGCAATGCTCTTCATCCGTTAGCGATCTTCTTCTCCAACAGTGTACAGACAACCAGTGCTGGTAATTTCATGAGGCAGGAACTAGGATGAACCCAGAAATTCACAATGAATCAGTCTGGACAAAGGCCATTCATCATCCCATCCTTCTGACCTTCACTTTGTTCCTCCATGTCTTCCAGACCATTATCGACTGGTTCTTTTCTCCAGTTCCCCCGCCGCCTATTAACCCGAAATCCCCTGTTTGCGGCAAAAGAATAGCTGTCATTGGCGCTGGTTTAACGGGAGTATCCTCTGCCAGTCATTGCGTTGGTCATGGCTTCGAAGTGACGATATTCGAAGCGCGCTGCAGAGAGAATGGTCTTGGAGGTGTTTGGAGTGTACAGACAACCCATCTGCTCTTCAGGCAAGCAATTGCTAACAATCAGATAGAGGGTAAACCCTTCTTCGGGTGTGCAAATCCACGGCTTGCTCTATCGCTTCCACCCTGCAGTACGTTATGACAGTCCCTATCCTTCCCAACGGGAGGTCCGGCGGCAGATATACAACCTGTGGAAGCGGTATGGTCTGGAACATCGTACCATCTTTGATACCACTGTGCGGTCTGTCAGAAGGAACAATGAAGGCAAATTCGTCATCAACCAAGACGAGGGCAAGTATGGGTCTTTTGACGGTGTCATTGCCGCTGTTGGGGTTTCTGGGGATGTTAACATGCCGTCGATACAAGGCCAGGAAAAGTTCAAGGGTAAAGTATCCCACTCATCGCAGTTAAACGATAAAATCTGTAGGAATAAGAAGGTAGTCATCATCGGCGGAGGAGCCAGTGCTGTGGAAGCTTTACAGGTCGCAGTCCAGGCAGGCGCCGCGCGGGTTGATGTGCTGAGTCGAACAGACAAATGGATCATCCCACGCAACATCCTTGTGCAGACCTTGGTGGCCAGCAATCTATGGGGAGAGGAAGGGTTTGTGGCCTGGATTCCAGAGTGGTTGCTGAGGAAGTTCTTCTACCGCGATCTCCAGGATATGGTGCCGTCAACCGGTCTTTACACTGCTTCGCCCTTGGTCAATTCCGAGCTCTTCTACCTGATCCGCCAGGGCAGTGCGACATGGCGACGGGGTGACGTCCTAGGCGTTGAAGAGAATGCGGTTCGGTTTAATAGCCGGGGTAAGGGTGCACCCAAAGGAGGTCCAGGGCGAGAGGAGCTTGTAGCTGCCGACATAATTGTCATGGCCACAGGCTGGAAGAGGGCCTCCCTGAGCTTCTTGCCATCCAACTGCTTTGAGGATGATTTCAGACCTCCGAATTGGTACATGCAGGTGTTTCCGCCCGGTTATCCTGATGTCTGCGCCATCAACAGCACGTATATCAATGCCATAGGTACCGCCGGCTACCTCCACATTGGGATCTACACACGGTTCCTGCTGGCGTTCATCATGGACCCAATGGCCCGACCCACGGAAGAGCGAATGAAGGCATGGATTGACTTCATGCGGTACACCAAGAGGTCAGATATCCCTGCCTTTGAATTTCTGACGTACGCCGAGTTGATATACTGGTGCATCTTTGTCCTCTTCCTTGACCCGTTCCGGTGGAAATGGGTGTTGTTCGTGTTGACCGGCAAGGGAGGATCTTTTCCAGAGAAGATAATCGAGAAAGAAAGCATTTTCCGGCAAAGTCAAGAGGAGAGAGGAAAAGAGTGATAGCATTGACGATATTGGGTTGTCGGTAAATCATTATATGCAGCTGGATATGGGGGCTTTCCCTTTGCTGGGATGGCTTACTGAGCCCCTGTACTATCATCCCTGCTATTTCCAACTGGGATACCGTAAAAATAAGATTTATCAATTATATTATCATCATCATTCGTGTCTCTGTCCAAATCGGTGGTAGAACATTGTCAGTAGTATGGAGCATCCGTTCACTCCAAAAGGTGCGTACCTGAGCCGGTCTTCTTTGTTCTTGTTTCGAGCATCCATTCATCCATCCTCCACCAGAAAAATATGGGCAACCGCTACATTACTGTCCTGCGGGCCCTCCCAAGGTGTGGCATCTGGATGAGCACCAAGTGTTGAAGAAATCAAACTAGCAGCTCAAGTTTATCGCTGCAAACACCTCTATCCCTGTTCCCCGAGTCTACACAACAAATCTTAACAACCAGAAACATAAGTTTTCTGATACGATCATGCAGTATATGCCTGGGGACTCACTTGACAAAGCATGGAGGAAATTGTCCCATGATCAAAGGCTGTCCACTTGCCATCAACTTTCCGGCTATCTTTCTCAGCTCCAAGAGCCGAAAGGGAAACGTATTGAGGCTGCAGATGGTGGACTGGTCACTGTTGGACTGCGATATCCTCGCAAGGGCGGGCCATTCAACACTGAGAAAGAGTTCAATGAATTCCCAGTCAAGAAGGATGATGAATCTAGTCTATCATTTCACAAGCATTATGCAAGAGCTGCACTGGCAGACAACCATGAAATCTGTTTTGTCCATAGTGATGTCTCCCCTCGCAACATTCTTGTGGATGAGAGGTCGATTAACTGCTGTTCTAGACTGGGAACGTGCAGGCTGGTACCCTGAACACTGGGATCAAAACAGTATGCTCTCTGAGACTCCTGGTGTAGCCAACTATCTCCCATATCTCGGGTATATCATTCCCTTAAAGTATATCATGAGGTGGTGGCATCAGGGTACTTGTCGCGGGTTACTGATGATGGGCATTCTGGCTGTACTCTGCAGTTCTTCCATAGAAGATGGTAGACATTCTTTCCATGTCCAATACCCGAGTATCATTTTCTCTCTGAGAAGATGCAGAATCCTTGATCATAAACGAAAATGTTAGCTTGAAGGCTGAACAATGAGGATGAGGAACAGGCCTGGTCATACTGCTAAATATATATCACAAAGAGCACACCTACCTGTCCCACACAGTAGGAATTGGATGGTCAAAGAATGCGCGTCTTCTCTCCTAGGCCCTTGAGTAGGAGAAACAGAATGTAGATGAGCATAGAGAGCCAACATGGCCAGACGTGCAGCAGGCTGTCGTGGACGAGCAGGAGGAAAAACGCGGGAAACTTCCCGCGAGACTTTCGCATTTCCCGCTCTTCCTCCCTTCCGCCCAGCCCACTCGACCAGCTCTACGTCTGCTATCGAGGCTAATTTCGACGAAATACTTGCAGAGCATCCGTCTGCACCTCTTGATCCTGCCAGCAGTCAGCCTCCAGCAGCATGCGTGCCTCACCAGCCTAGACCTCCGCACAACGGGGACCGTCCCGCTCAGCGATCTGCTTCACACAATCGCAGGAACAACAGCAACAATTCCAGCTCGCGTCGATCAGATAGAAACCAGGCATATTCCGATCGGTCGTCTCAATCTTATTATCCCCCGAGTGTCCCCATGGCAGCCCAACAGACCCCCGTCCTGCATCGGTTCTTGTCGGACGTTGCGGACCTAGTCCGGGACCACAACGGCGTCAAACTGCAGGATTTCCTGCAGATAGAGCCTCCCTTACCTCCCATATACTCACAGATGGTGGATGAATTACGGCGATTCTATCCCAGTGGACAACATGGCGATGCGGAGCTGCTCCGTAGGTGTGAGGGTCTGGTTCCGCGGACAAAAGGTGGCAGCTCGTGGATAGCCTTCCCTACATTCATGAAGCTCTATCTGTCGTTTCTCCGTGACGTGAATGTCGACAATCTCCTCGAGACGTACGATCTACTAAAGGGGCTATTGAAGTAAGTCTCGTCGTTCGTCGACCATCGTGCGTCGACCAGGGAATCTCTCGATAGCATTGGCGACAAATTTCTATCCTTCTTCGTCGCACCCTGCGTTGCGGACCTAGTAGCTGATTTCGACTTCTTTCATATTACAGTCAATGTGTCTTGGCGTTGGGAGACAGTCAAATGGGCGTTATTGTCCTCCCCACCGTTCTCTATCTATCCAAAGTTCTTGCGAAATTGGCCATGGGTCTCGACCGTCGGCCGGAGCTCATTGCGCATCTCCTGAGATTGGAAGGTCGATCTAGCCAGGAAGAGAGCTTGGAGAAGGTGACGTTGGTGGAGCAGTCAGCGAATGTGGTTCGCGAAGCATTCATCAAATGTTTGACAGATCGTAGCGGCACTCCGGGGATTCATGGGAAACCGGAAGGCAGACGCATTGGAATCTACCTCATGGCAAACTTGTGTCTGAAACTACTTTTCCAGGTACGGCTTGTCGAGTTTTACGATCTACTTGATTCGCTTCCGCTTCTGACTTGGAGCCCTGTAGTGCGGCAAGCTTCGAAATGCTGAGCAAATGTTCGCCAGTATCAGTGCACAGTCGCCTCCGTTGGCGTATTTCCCAGCTTCCCAGAGAGTTACATATCTTTACTATCTCGGACGCTATTTGTTTTCCAACAATCTCTTCTTCCCTGCTCAGGCCACCTTGCAAGCGGCGTACGACCAATGCCACCGACAAGCGCTGAAACAGAGGCAACTCATTCTCACATATCTCATTCCGTGTAATATGATCATGGGTCGGTTTCCATCCCGGGAGTTGCTCCAACGGCCGGAATCCCAGGACTTGGCGGAGCGCTTCGTGCCCATCTGCCAGCTGATCGTTCGCGGGGATTACATTTCCTTCCGTAATTATCTTTCCATGGACTCGCCAGAGACCGAGTGGTTCGCGCGGAAGGGACTGCTACTTCCTCTGCGCAACCGTTGTGAGATCCTTGTATGGCGGTCGCTGACCCGGAAAGTATTCATCCATGGAGGGTTCCAGGGGGACCTACGCGCGCAGACCCAGCGTGGCCCTCCGCCATTCCTCTATCTGAAAAAATTGGAGATCGCCGTGAAGTGGCTGCAGTCACTACACGCACAGTCTCCTGGAGCGGCTACAGATGCCGACGCGAAAGACTCTAAACTGGGTTCCCAGGTTGTGTACAGGCCGTCAGACAGCGACTTTTCTGGAATTTCCGACTGGGAGAATCCTGATGACGGAGCAGGAGCAGAGGATGTTTGCCTCCGGTCCAAATATGAGGATTACCTGGCACCAGACGGTTATTTTGACGCACAAGGCCGGTCGCGCAAAAACGATCGGGGCACGCCTGTCGACGAAGAGCTCGACACAAATTTCAGTGCGTACGAGTTGGATCCGTATGCGCAACGCACCACGACCGATGGCGATTCTGAAGATCAGCATACACCGGCCATGCGGGAGATCGAATCCATCCTCTCGTCACTTCTGACCCAGAGCCTGATGAAGGGCTACCTCACACATAAGAACCCGCGGTTCGCAATTCCTGGTTCCCGAGCGCGGGGCGCATTGCCTACGGGGTTTCCGAACGTGTGGCAGACGATCTTCTCACGAGAGAGCGACGAGAACAATATCCCCGGTTGGGTGCAGACGCCGTCGCCTATGGCGGCGGCAGCTCCGGCAGGAGGACGGGTGGTGAATCTAAAGGGGGCACGACCCGTGGGAGTTCAATAGGATAATAATGCATTATGCAAACCATATCACAGTGTGTACCATAGCCCGTAGGGTCTTCTGAATGATATCACTGGCGCGAGCAATGCCCCAGAAGGGAAAGATGAGTCAAGGAATGGATAAGCAGCGATGCAAAGACTCACCGAAGCTGTTCGGACGAATCCCGCAGGAAAATTTTCACCGTTACAGCTTCTGATTGAGCTGGAGGCCCACAGAGAAGAAGCATCAAGATAATTATTATCATTAAGCACGGAGTATAATTGTGATATCTTGTTCCAGGCTTATGGCTACAGTAGAACAAACAGGACAGCTTTCCATCACCACCTTGTCCGCACCACAACTTGAAGGGCGCTGCCCGCGAAAGAATGCCCCTACGCCGTGTCTCGTATTATCCCGTTTTCTGTTTCTATTCCTGCTTTGTCTGCTAACCCCGCCCGTTTTCCCTTTGGCTGCCCCCTGCTGGGGCTGTGCCGGTGCGGAGGCGTAACTATTTCCGTCTTTTTTCTACTGCCAGCGCTCGTTCTTTCGCATTAACCCTGCGACCTAGTCGTATTCCTGCAATGGGAAAACCCCCTGCAGTCATCATCATTGCGAGGTACAGTCCTTCTCGACTGCTTTTCTTGCTGGTGGAGACAGACAAACTAACTTTCGGTACCTTGTTGCGCGTCCTCAGGCACGGAGCTCGTCTCGACGCCGCGGATAAAAACTGGCATCTCACTTCTGCCACCCCCTACGACCCTCCCCTGACCTACGGCGGATGGAATCAAGCTCGTGCCCTCGGTGCGCGGATTATCAGTCTTCTGCACGCGCGGGAGGATCGCCTTTCCGCGAACGGTGCGTCGAGCGACGGACGGAACAGCGAGCCAGTCTCCCGCTCGACTACGCCGTCCAACGGTCATCGTGAATCCCACGCGGCGGTCAGCAGACCGGGTTCTCGATCAGCATCCAGGCAGAGACACGGACGCAGGCGTAAACATCAGATTATCATCCATACGTCGCCCTATCTACGATGTCTGCAGACGGCCATCGGGGTGAGCGCGGGCATCAACCAGCATCGCCTGGCTCGCGCTGATTCTGAGAGACGTCTAGCGGGAAAACACCATCGCATGACTGATGATGCGGGCGGTGCTACCTCTGCTAACAACATGACCGGTTATGATGACCATCGCTGTCTTCTCCGCGTCGACGGGTTTCTGGGGGAGTGGCTGACCCCGGACTACTTTGAATATATCACACCACCTCCCGTGTCCGAAAGGATGGTGGCAACCGCCAAGGAGACGTTGCTCCAGCAGGGAGATGAAGCCGTAGAGACGCCTCTGACGGCCGGCCCGCCCCATCCTGGTCACTTCCCCGGCGGCTGGGGTAGCAGCTCCCATATCCGTAGCTCGTCGAGACCCGTCTCGTCCGATACGGATAATGTCGGGAAAGCTCACCATTTAGCAACGTCCCTCAGCAGCCGACACCGCGCTGCAAGCTTCGCCGGCGACATGGCCTCAGTACATCCGGTACACGCACCGCGGCATCCACGGCCGCCCCTGGCAAAGCTCGATACGAACATTGATAGCACTGGAAGTCATTATTCGCCTCCGACTCCTGGATATGCCGTCTCGCTATCCGATCCGATCCCTCCTGGCTACGTGTCGCACGCGCGCGGTGCTTGCGTTGAGTTTGATTGCGGATGGGACAGTATGCGAGGGCCCATGAATTGGGGCGACGGTGGACAGTATGGCGAGGAATGGAGCGCCATGCATCGGCGGTTCCGCAATGGGCTGGGTAAGATGGTGGACTGGTACCGCATGCATGACCGGCCGCGGAAACACAACGACTACCACCCTCAATACCAGTATTACTCTCGGCTATCCCATCGTCGCCTGTCGCATGGTTTTGAGGGCGGTGGCGACGAGGACAGCGGCATGGACGATGACTATACCGATACCGCATTGGTGATCATCACGCACGGAGCGGGCTGTAACGCGCTGATCGGGGCGCTGAGCAGCCAGCCGGCGTTGATCGACATCCCGACGGCCTCTCTCACCATGGCCGTGCGTAAGGATATCGTCGAGAGCCCATCCAGCCTAGGGGGCAACAGCCATCCGCGGTCCTATTTGGATATGCCGATTGCCCACGAATATGACCTGATCGTAACGGCATCTTCCGACCATCTGCGTCCGGGCGTCGATCCATCGAAGCTTCCAGTCGCACCTGCATCTCCCAAGCTGCCTCCCCGTCCGCCGTTTCCCTCGTACCGTCGTCGACTCGGAACGATTGCATCTCTATCGCATGGGCATTTTGTGATGGTGGGCCATAGTGCCAGCACAGGCGGAAAACCCCCGATTGACCGTTCGCCGTCGCCCCGGACCACCTCGCCTGGCCTTTGGGGGGCGCCGCCGTCTCCCCGGATCTCGCCTGGTCTCTGGGGTTCGACATCCATCAGCACCGGAAGTAGCGGTGCATCGAGTGAGGACCTTATCGTCCCTAACTTTGCCGACTTGCAACCGACCAGGTCGAGGGATAGCGAGGGAGGAAGCAGTACCTCGAGCAACGAACTGTGGAATCGACAGCTTCCGTGGCGGACACGCTCCCAACGGAGTCTTTGGGGGAACGCCTCCGTTGACGAGCTGTCAAGACGACGGTGGACCATGTCAGACCGTCGCTGATCACCATCGAATCTTTGTCTTACTTCTACATCTGTGGAGGGTCTAATTAATCTGGTTTATTGCATTGTTTCATGGGTCATATTTGCGGCGTTCCCGTTTTTCTAGTTATGACATGATACCTTTTAACTGTTCTACACGCATTAATTAGGTTTACCTCTGGCGTTTTGGATATTCTAAACGATCTGATGCATAGCGAATTCCCCCTATTGTTTCTGTATTTGTCTTGACTAGGACATTAATGTTGCTTCGAGTTTTCCTTTTATCTCGACCATAATGACCATCTCCGCTCTATTTCTCAGCCATATATCCGCAGTAGAAATCAAATTAATTGACTGCAGCCATGATATCATTCCCATCGGTCCCTGATGATCATCATAAATAAGAATGAATCGCGGTGAGACTGCGGGGAAACCAGCGACGGATCTCACGGCAGAGTTTCATCCTCACCGAGTCAATCTACTTCCTTCTCTTCCCAGTTTTCTCCCCAGATCCCCCTTGAACGACGGAGGATACACGGGGTCTATATAACACAAAAACATGTTCCCAGTGGAAACAGACGGATTGTCCGTCACTTATTCCTCCGGCCGCACAGGGGCCCCGGACCTCCGTTTCCTCCACTACAACGATGTCTACCACGTCGAGTAAGACTGCTGTTCCCCCGTCTCTCTTCTCATCGTTACCTCCATGAACTACTGTTCTTGCGATACTGACGTGAATCTAGACCTGGCTCTGCAGAACCAGTCGGCGGAGTCGCCCGCTTCCAATCCGTTATCAACTACTACCGCCGTTCACCGCGATTCTCCAGCCTGCCTGCCCCCTTAACCATCTTCTCGGGAGATGCATTCAATCCCAGCATTGAGAGCACGGTCACTAAGGGTCGACATATGGTTCCGTTTTTGAATAAGGCTGGTACTGATGTGGCGGCAGTGGGGGTGAGTCTTGTCTGTTGTCTCCGCTGTATGTTGTACCGCGGGATATGACTGATCTGACTGGCAATGGCATTGCAATAGAATCATGATTTGGATTTTGGCGTCGCCCAGCTCCGACATCTTTGCTCTCAGTGTCGCTTTCCATGGTTGTTGGCTAATGTGCTGGATCCGGCGCTGGGGGAGGATGTGCCGATTGGGAACTGTGGGAAGTCGTGCATGCTGGTCTCGTCGAATGGGATCAAGGTTGGTGTTATTGGGTTGGGAGAACGAGAGTGGTAAGTTTCTTTTCTTCGCTCGATGTCCACTGTGTGATACTAACAAGCGCAGGCTAGCCACGATCAACGCCCTTCCCCCAAACCTCATCTACAAATCGGCCTCCAAAACAGCCATGGAACTCGCCCCCTGTCTCCGTGAACAGGGTGCAGACATGGTCATAGCCGTGACGCATCAACGCGAGCCAAACGACGATAAACTGGCCCAATCAATCCCCCCGGGAACGGTGGATATCATCCTCGGCGGTCATGACCATTACTACGCGCACTCGATCGTGAACTCGACACACGTCCTCCGCTCGGGCACAGACTTCAAACAACTAAGCTACATCGAGGCCTTCCGGAAGCCCAACGGCCAGCAAGGATGGGACTTCAACATCGTCCGACGGGACATGGTCTGCTCAATCCCCGAAGACCCAGCAACAGTGGCCCTAGTGGGCAAGCTGACCTCGAGCCTGAAAGCCAAGCTCGAGAAACCAGTTGGCTACTCCTCTAGACCGCTAGACGGGCGCTTCACGACGGTGCGCCTCCGCGAGTCCAACCTAGGCAATTTCGTCTGCGACCTAATGCGCTTCTACTACAACGCCGACTGCGCCATCATGGCCGGCGGCACCATCCGCGGCGACCAGATCTATCCACCTGGTATATTACGCTTAAAGGATATCCTGAACTGCTTCCCCTTCGAGGACCCCGTGGTCCTCCTCCGTATCACGGGCAAGATGATCTGGGACGCCCTTGAAAACGGCGTCAGTCTCGTCCCCGCACTCGAAGGCCGCTTCCCACAGGTCTCAAATATCTCCTTCGGCTTCAACCCGTCCCGTCCGTCGGGTTCGCGCGTCACCTGGGCCAAACTAGGCGGGAAACCGCTGGACCTGGAGAAACTCTACGTCCTCGCAACGAGAGGCTACATGGGTCGCGGCAAGGACGGTTTTTCCTCCCTCCTCGTCCGGTCAGAGGGCGGAGAGGCGGAGGAGATCGTCTCGGAAGAGAACGGGGTCATGATCAGTACGATTCTGCGACAGTATTTCCTCAGCCTGAAGGTGCTGGGCACCTGGGTGCGCTGGAGCCCAAGTCTAAAGGATCACTGGAGTAGAGTTCATAATAATCTCCATGCAGCAGGGTACTTGAGACCTCCCGCCGCGGGATCATCGCCAGGTATCGAAAAAAAGACGCCTGTTGTACCTGTACCAACAAAAGTCTGTACAACGGGATCACGACGACCATCCCTACAACGTTCAAGTAGGAAACAGTACTATTACGGACGATTCCCGGAAGTAGGTGATCTCGCTGGTACCCACCATAACCATGATGACGACGACTATGACCACGCCCATGATACCATGGACTCAGACTCAGACGAGGATCCTGATATACTCACCTCGCCTCTTCCCACGACGAACTACGTGACGTTTCCGGCCACCTCGGCGGCGGAGGAAGAGCGTCGTCTTCGTCTCGCACGATGGGCGACGAGGAAGTGGAAGAAGGCTGCTGGCCTCAGGATTCAACCGGGTGAGTTGGTCGCTGATGATTGTATCACTACTACTACGGGCGATGTCGATGAATTCACGCCCTCGTGGACGCCGGGGATAGCCCCTAGATTGGAGGGGAGGATTGTGGTTGAGGGTGCTGATGGTGTTACTCCGTAGTTCTTGATGTTGAATACTTCGTACCCTTTATAGAAGGATTGATTATAGATGACATGATACGACTGCATGATACTAGATAAATAGAATATAGAGATGATTATATCTATCCCATTAACCGCATAACATTACAAAAGTACATAAACATAAACATAGATCATAAGGAGATAGTGAAGACTTATGCTTCAACTTTCCCCCATCCACCACCACCAGCAGTCATAATAATCACCCGATCATGCGTCTTAGCCGAAACAGTATTCTTGCCACCAATATTAACCGTCCTCGTAGCACCCGTCTCCTGGTCCTTGGTAATCCACAGATTCAGCCCGGTGCCGGCATCTTCACCGCCCTCCAATCCATACGGATGGTACACTCTTCTCTCGGACAGAATGGACACCTGTATCGGTATCAGGAACTCGATATCCCGAATCACACCGTCACCGCCGGGGTGGAGACCCTTTCCTCCAGAGCCTGGGCGGAGAGTGAACTGGCGCAGGAGAGTCGGGTAGCGCTTCTCCAGGACTTCGGGGTCTGTGATGCGCGTGTTTGTCATGTGGACGTGGACACCCGATTCGCCGTTCCAGGTTGGACCGGCACCGCTGCCGCCGGCAATGGTTTCGTAGTACCCAAATGATGGGATGGTCGCGCCCGTTTCGGGGTCAACGCGAGAGTCCATGCCGAAGGTCAGGTTGTTGCAGCAGCCCTGCGAGGCGGCGCAAGCACGGAAGGCCTTGAGAACAACGTCGGTGACACGTTGCGATGTCACTACGTTTCCACCGACGACAGCAGCGGTCTTGGTTGGGGAGAGGATGCTGGGCGAGGGAACGCGAATGTCGATGGGGGCGAGACAACCTTGGTTCAGTGGGATATCGGACTTGATCATGCAACGGAGACAGTAGATGATGGCCGAATGCGTGATGGCAATCGGAGCGTTCCAGCTACCATAGACTTCAGGGCCGGTGCCTTCGAAGTCGAAAACGGCCGATCCGTCTTCCCCGTTGATGGTGACTTTGAGCTTGATCGGTGTGCCGTCGTCCATGTAGTCAACTGCTTCGAGCGGCTGGCCGCCAAATCGCTGGTAGAGTTCCTTCAAGAGATTGCGCACAGCGACCTCCGCTGTCGACTGGATGGCATACATGTATTTTTGCACCGTGTCAACTCCGTACTCTTGGAAAAGTGCCTGGATGAGAGTGATACCACGCGTGTTTGCTGCAACCTGCGCTTTGAGATCTGAGATGTTATCATTCAGGCATCGGGTTCCCGAGCATCCCTCGTACCGGGCCGGCTGGTGAAGAAGCAGGTCAACCAGGCGCTCTTCGTTGAACACACCATTGCTGACCATCTTCTCTCCCTCAATAGCTGCACCTTCTTGCCACAGCTCCGTGGACTTGGGCGGCATCGATCCAGGAAGAATTCCACCAATATCAGCATGATGCCCACGCGACGCCACGTAGAACATGATCTTATCACCGCCGGGCCGATCGAAGACCGGGGTGATGACGGTGATATCGGGCAAATGCGTGCCTCCGCAGCTGGGGTGGTTGGTAACCAGGACGTCGCCGTCCTTCAGCTTTCCGAGCCACTTCTTGTGCTGATAGCGAACGGCGAACTGCATCGAACCCAGATGCACCGGCAGGTGAGGAGCGTTTGCGACGAGACCACCATCCGGAGAGAAGAGAGCGCAGGAAAAGTCCAATCGCTCCTTGATGTTGGTAGAAACGGATGTCTTTTGCAGCGTGCGACCCATCTGCTCGGCAATGGACATGAAGCGGTGTCCAAAGATACTCAGCCTAATAGGGTCGATTTCTGAGGACAGACCAGCAGCACGGCTGGCAGCCTTTGGGTCTTCCAAGTCGATCAACACGCACGTTTCGAGGATGTTGGCTACCGCATTTGGTACGACCACAAGCGTCTGTGTCTTGTCGATGATAATAGCCGGACCGCAGATCCGAGTGTGCTTCTCGAGTTGACTAAGGACGTACACCGGCGTGTCGATGCGGCTGGCGTGCCCATCGAAGTAAGCGCGGGTGACGCTTGCAGGTTCAACGGCCACATCGCGTATCTCCGCCTCCTTCAGCTGGACCAGAGGGCTCTTCTCCGTTCGCGCCTGGGTGGAGGCGATTGTGCGAACTCGGATATCGTCAATTAGCACGGGGCGGTCGGAGTTGAAGTTGAATTCCCGGCGATGACGTGCGCGGAACTCCTCCAGGAAGTCGGATGAACCTTCGGGTTTCAGGACCATCAAGCTTGTATCCGAACCATCGTACCGCATGTTGAGGTACAGCTCGTGGCGTACCTGGTCGGCGGAGAGACCCTGCGAGACCATCTCTGCCGTGGCAGCCGCGGTCAGAGCCTCGAAGCGCTTGTCGAGAATCGACAGGGAGGATTCGTAGTCGGCGGAAACTGGCTCCTGCGATTCCTTGACCACCTCGGCCAGGGCCAGACCGTACGCAGACAGGACGGAGGAGAACTTGTGGATGATGATGCGAGAGATGCCCAGAGAGGCAGCGACAGAGCAAGCATGCTGGCCGCCCGCACCGCCAAAGCAGGCAAGGTGGTGTGAGGGTGTTTCAAACCCGCGAGCTTCAGTGAGGTTGCGAATGGGGCGTGCCATCGACTCGTCAGCGACCTTCAAGAAACCCAAGGCGACTTCCTCGGGCGTGTACTCTGTCTGACCCTTCTCCCTGCGCTCCGCGTTGATCTTCTGGGTAAGGTCATGGAAGAGCTGGGATGTTTTCTCCTTGTCAAGGGGCTGGTCTTCATTGGGACCGAAAATGTGAGGGAAGAATTCGGGGAGCAGGCGGCCGAGGAACAGGTTCGCGTCGGTGACCGTCAGCGGGCCCCCCTTCCGGTAACAAGCTGGACCGGGGTGGGCGCTGGCAGATTCAGGCCCGACATAGAACAGTCCGTTGCGCCACGACAAGATGGAGCCTCCACCAGCAGCCACGGTGTTGATGTCCAGCTGGGGCGACTGGATCATCACACCGGCCACCTTGGAGCCGAAGACATGTTCCAGATGGCCATCGAAGCGAGAGACATCCGTCGACGTACCACCCATGTCAAAGCCGATGACAGGAATCCGCTCCATCTGATCAAAGCTGGTCGCAGCGAATCCGACCACACCGGCCGCGGGGCCCGACAGGATCGCCTTGAGCCCACTGAATTTGCGGAAGTCGACCAGCCCACCATCGGACTGCATGAACTCGAAGCGACAGGCGTGCTCTCCTCCCAAGCCGCCCTTGAAATTCGAAGAGATGGAATCGATGTAGGTCTTGATGACAGGCGTCAGGTAGGCGTCCGCGGCGGCCGACATGCCTCGCGGGACGATCTTAATCATGGGCTGTAATTTCGAGGAGAGAGTGACGGAGAATCCCATGGACTCGGCCAATTCCCCGATCAACCGTTCATGCTCGGGATAAGCGTAGGAGTGCACCAGCGCGACGGAGAGCGATTGGTAGCCCTCCCTCTTCAATCTCTCAAGCTCCGGTCGCACCTCGTCGAGATCCAGCTCCTGTACCACGCGGAACCTCTCACCCGTAACACCCTCGACTACCCTCGCGTTCGTAAAGCAGTCCTTATCGGCAAGTTGGTGGCAGGGGATAACACGCTCGTTGACCTCGATGACTCCCTCGGGGAGCATGCCGGGTCGAGCCATGGTGAGATCAAAGATATCCGGACGAGACTGATCGCCGATGCGGAGGAGATCGCGGAAACCCTTGGTGGTGAAGAGGACGGACCGCGCGCCTTTCCTCTCTAGCAAGGCATTTGTCGCAACTGTAGTCCCCATCCGCAGACAACCGATATGATCGAGTTCCAACGGTTGCCCTCTTGGATGAGGCTGGCCAGTGACCATCTCGAGAATCTGACGGATACCTTCCGTAGGGGCATCCTTGTAGTGTGCGGGGTCGACGGAGAGGAGTTTGAGGATGATGTCGGGACGACCAGGGACGATGGCATGGACGTCTGTGAAGGTGCCACCGCGGTCGATGGAGATGGTGATTTTCTCTGAAAGAGCCATTTTGTCTTGTGGGAAAGAATCCCTGTCTGCTGGAGGGGAGGAGTGGATGGACGGAGGGCACTGCGTCGGTTTAAGAAGACGTCCAGAGTACGGCGGCAGTCAGCCTCCCCCCTCCCCACTTGGGAGACGCATTCCGACTGCGAGCCAGCAGCACGATAAGATAGCCATCGTAATAATCACGTCCGATGGGCATCCACGGCCGTGAATGGCACAGAGCAAAGCAAGACCCAGTGGAGAGAGCGTTGCGAGGCCGGCGCGCTTATCGTGTAGGTCACGTGTCGGGCCGAACATGCGCTCTGTCGGGCCGCGCTGGAAGCTGCTGCCGACGACGAGCATGTATCTATCGATGATAATAAAAAAGATATGGAGCAGGCAAAAAAAAAAATAAATAAATAAAATAATAATAATAATAATAATAAATAAATAAAATAAAGATAAAGATAAGAATAAGACAAAAACAAAAAGGTAAGTGCAAGCATCATAGTGTAATAATAAAGTACATGAAGCTGACTGCTAACTGCAACCAACAAGACCCTTCGCTACCTGCGAAGTGTGCTCTCAATCCATCCCGTGTCCATGTCGATGTCGATATTATCCAGTACCTGCTCCCACAAGCCGGGATCCTCGTTGATGTCAAAGTTAAAGGTCATGTCCTGAATGGACGGCAAGTCGTCGGGAAGGGGCCAGTCCGGCGACAGAATCGGCTGCTGGTCCTCCTTGACAGAGATGGCAGGCGGCAGGTGTTCCGGGGGGCTGCACGATGCTGAAGTCGCTGCCGCCGCTTGCGCATCCGGCACGCGAGCATCGCCCTGGTCCTGCTTCTCCTGGCGACTTTCCACATCCTTCTTCTTCGCGGGCTTGGGGCCAATTGCGGCCTGAAGCTCGAGGAGGAGGGAATGGCGAGCAGCGAGATATGTGTTGCCCCGATCGGCCATGGCCCGCAGAACATTCAGCGATTTCTCCATGGCGCGAACATTGGTCTCGTTATGCGGAAGGGCTGCGTTGACCATCACCAGAAGGAGGGCAGCGCAGAATACGTGTTCCCCGTCGAGATAGCCGTAGGTCGCTGGAGAGGCAAACGTCAGCTGGTGCACACAGTCAGGCATACCTGCGTACAGAATGACCTACCGACGAGATTCTGCTTCATTGCGGCGTCCATGATCATCGTCGTGGCGCGAGCTGCCGTGATGGACCTATCGATCACGGCAACAATCGTCGGCGAGAGTCCGTCTTTCCAGTCTTCGGTGGCTGAACCATTGGCCTCGGCTTCCAGTCGTTGCTGGATCACGTAGAAGACCAGCGGTCGCGCAGTCATGTTGACGCACGAGTAGAAATTCAGGAATATCGAGACGGACTCGCGACTGATACTCCCGTCGAGATTGCTCAGGTCAATGCGTAGTCCATCTGGGACCGCACGTAACCATTCCGTCAGGTTTTCCAGGATACTCTGTACGGAAGCGAGGAGATTCGATCCGGATCGGGGCTTCTTGCGATAGATCTCTGTTCCCCGTCAGCATTTATCGTACCGGCTACGGGGGGGCCTACTGTCTGTCCATCTGCGTGCGTACCTTCGCCCACTCTGCCCAGAATCCGGGATAGTTTAGTGTAATGGATAAATACGATTGACGGCCACGAGACACTCAGTCCGCCCTGCAAAACGTTAGGAAATTGAGTATCATTGGTATTCTTGGGTCATATACCTCTGTCGTAGGCCATGTAGTGCCAATGTCTTCGTCCTGGATGGAAATTGGATTCCCCGACTTCACCGACAGCAATCTGAATACAGTCAGTCCAACACGGTCGATGAGAAGTAGGCCAGTCAACATTACCGATCTAGACTGTAAGCCGACCACCACGCACGCCGGCGACGATCTCGAATGCTCTCGCTGAGATGTGGATCAGAGACTTCCTGATGTAACCCGAGTGAAATGGCCATGCGAAGTGCTAGACCGGTCTTTGGTCGGTTAATCTGTCAGCCGCACAAAGCGGAAGGAAGGGAGGAAAGGTGAGACGCACATAGAGAAATGCAGCGTCACGCCGATTAAGATTCTGCATATAATACCCAACATAGCAGAGCACCTCGACGAAGAAAATAGACCCCTCCTCATGGATATCCGGAAGGAAGCGGAGGGCATGTTTGAAATACTTGAACCCGGGAGGACCGTCATCCCCCGACCATTGATTGACGGAGTACATCAGGCCGAAGGCAATGATGAGCAGGATCTCACAGTATGTCAAGCAGGCCTGTTGGTTCGAGAAGTCGGGCGGGTGGTTGTAGACGAAGTCCAGCCTCTCCTCGAACTCGGAGGGCTGGATGAACGAGAAGATGGTTCCAATGTAGGCGTATTGCACCCAGAACAGGCGCTTGGCAAAGTCATAAGGAGGAAGCTGAGGGAGGGTGGTAGAGACTGGACGACGGAGGGACGATGGATCATCATAGAGAGGTCGCACGTCCCAGGCGAGGTTGGACGACGCCGGATTCAGACGTCTGGCGAGGTGTGTGGCAGATGAAGCTCCCACATACTCTGTCGCGGTCAGTACAGCATTAGTCTCCAGAAAAGGCTGAACATACGATGCTCTCCAGATCGGTTCAGCAGCAAGTTATCTGCTCCCTTATACCACCAGTCATCGCGGGCCATGGGAACATCGCCCGTGGTGTTCGAGCTGGACGGCCCTGAAGAAGCAGAGGGGATAGAAAGACCATCATCTGCATAAACACGCGTATTAGCAACCTGGATGGTCCATACAGCATCCATCTGAAGTCCATACTATCATACGTGCCTTGACGGGCAGCCCGGGCCTGCAAATCGCGCAGGTAACTAGAAAGCCGTCAGCGTCGGTCCTCGGCCGCCACAGACAGGAAGAAAGAAAGAAAGAAAGAACACTCGCCTCTCCAGCACAGGCACTCTTTTCTCAGCCTCCGAATACACGCAGGGCTGCCCGGCATCCTCGCACGCCGCGCAAGGATGGGGAGGATTACCGGCGCATCGGGTCTTCCTACCACGACACCGATTGCAACTGGCATGCAGTCAATATGAGCGTTCTGTCAGCAGTCAAAGAAAAAAGTATGCAGGGACTCGGACTCCACATGGTACATACGCGACTACCGATCGCTTCACACTGGCTCGATCGTCGGATCGACGCCGTGAAATCCCTCTCGACACGCCGTTGACCATCGTGCGAAAATGGCTATCTACAGCACGGGACCGGCATTGATAAGGAGAAAAAAGGCAATTTCAACAGGCAAAAAGCGTTCCATATAACCAGCAGGAAGAGAAGGCGATTCTACAGCAGGCGCTGGATGGTTCCTTATCTAAGGATGCCTGCCAGCCTTGTGTTCTGCCCAGGGTGCAAGAATATGCAGGGCAAGGAGGCACACCGAGTTCTTCTTTTCTTATCTTTTGCGGGGAAACTCCGAGAGTGACCGAGGTCCGCTCATCTTTTATTTATTATCTACGGTACGGTCAGGGAATTATTGAAGGCTTTGCGTAAGTATGCAGGTTGTGATGGAAACGGCGAAGTATTCAGTTGAACGTAGGCGCCCAGTCGAACCGAAAAAAAAAATTAAAAAATAAATAATAAATAATAAAATAAAATTGAATAAAAATTATACAATCTAAGATCTAGAGTGGTGAGGCATTAACAGTCATCAAGTCGTCCTGTCTAGCGGGTGTGTAGATACTGTGTATAATAATCCAAGTCTTTCCCTCGCATCTAATGTCCGTTGGTGATGGTTACCTTTTTTGGCGGCGGTAGACCTAGGCCATTGAATTTGATCTTGCTATTCCGCCTCTTGCTCTTGTTGCTCTGCAGCACTCCGTTCTGAATAACCTGTCTGCTCTGCGCCAACGTCTGCGACGGCTGCTCGCCCAGCCACTCCGGCTCGAGACGGGTGAGATTATCCTCGAATTCCCAGGCGCATCCGCCCTCCACGTACATCGACTTGCCGTTCAGCGAGGGATCACAGATCACGCCAGTCAGGACCTTTGCGACGTCAAGCGGTGCGTTCAGCGGGAGATTGGCCTTGGCCCATTCCTCGCGCACACTGTTCATCACGCCCGCGTCCGTCAGATTCGGGCATACGGTGTTGATCCGGAGGTTGTGTTCGGTTGGAGACGAAATGTACGCCCGCAGCGAGCGCATGAGACCAATCACCCCGTGCTTGGACGCTTGGTAGAGGAACATACCGGGTGTGTCCTTGAATCCGGCAACGGAGGAAATGAGGAGGATGGATCGGTCGGTGTTCGTGGAATGATCGATGATGTTCCGGTTGTGACGGAGGTAGACGCTGGCTACACGGGTCACGTAGAGGGTTCCCAGCAGGTTTACATCGAGGACTTTGTGGTCCGGTTCCTGAGGCATCTTAGCACCTTATATTGAAAATAAGTCATTGTGTAATGACACACACACACACACCTGTCGAACATTCTGAAACGACAGTCCATAGTCGAACCAGTTGCCATTCTCGGGGATGCCAGCGGCGGAGATGACATGGTCGATCCGTCCAAAGGCCTTGAAGGTGGCTTCGAACAGGTCAACGACGGATTGGTAGTTGGTGACGTCGGTCTTGTGGAAGATGGCTCGGGGTGCAGATGAGTGACTGGGGTACAACCGTGAGCACGCGTGGACGATTTTCTCTCCCTTGCCTTCTTCGACGTCGCCGATGCAGACCAGGGCATCGTGCTTGCAACATATGTTGACGAACTCGGCTCCGATATCGTTGGCACCGCCTGTCGGTCGTCAGTCTTTGCAGCAGCAAGGTGGGTTCTGCAGAGAGGTACTTGCCTACGATGAGAACGACTTTGTCCAGCAAGGACTCTTGGGAGTAGACAGGGTGGAACTGAGCCATGGTGAATCTGCGTCTGACACTAGTGCTGATATTAGTCTGGGGAGGTTGTCAACAGCACACGAGTGGGCATCGCGGCAGGCTTATTATTTCAAGGCCGTCTGAGCAAGGCATCTCCGATTGTTCCCGACAAAGGGCTGGGATGGGTTGCGACAGTAGAAGGCATAAAGCTAGAATAGAATCCCCCTCGTCTGGAGCACAGTTATCCGCCATGTAGCGTGGGACCTCCAGAGGAAACGTAGGTTTCATTCGTGCTTCGGGATGCCGTTGACTCGATGCAGCGCACGGCTCATTCCTCGAGCCATGGACGTCAGCGCGCGTTTTAAAGTTGAGCAATCCATAGGCTGTGTGGGCGCCATCAAGGCAATAGACAGGCACAGCCAGGGATGGCAGGGGTTTAGTGGAGAGGCGAGCGTGAAACAGCCGCTTTCGTCTCTGCCACTGTCACGTCGCCGTCCAGTGGCCGTTGGCATCGTGTTGGGACCAAGGAAAGAGAAACGCACCGCCAAAGTCCGTGCATCCGTCATAGCGCATTGACCGGGGATCTATCTACTCATGTATGAGCTTGCGCATCTCCGGGGTTGATGGAAGGGGACGCCTTACCATGGAATAGGACTTGGTGGCCATGATCATACTGGTCTAGTCGCATTCAGCCAGCTGCCCAATATGCCATGCTGCAGCACCATGTACAAAAGGACCATGAATCAAAAAAAAGGCCGGATTTGTCGATAGGTTCATGAATTTATGAGAGGAGTTTGTCCCGGACGAACCTGATCCGTCTGACGTTTCTTCCCCACGATCCACGCCGTCTACGTCGCAGAAACCTCGCATAACAGTAACCTCGGCAACCGGATATCGTATGATCATCTCTACACAGCGACATAAAGGCATGCAATTGTGCTCGATTCCGGGGTAGAAGATGCACGGAAGATGCAACCCTGTCGATGAATCAATGTGGGCCATCCCACGCGTCTCCGCTGGATCGACGAGGCCGTGATGTAACTAAGCCAGTTGACGCGGCGAGACCGGACTACCTTGAGTTCAGCAAACTGCAAGAATATAAGCTGCGCACCGCATTGACCTGTATGATGAGCAGGGTACTTGTTGATAATAACTCAAGTCTTCGTGTGTAAGCCCAGTCCATAACCAGCATTGGTCTTTGGCCTCTATAATGGGGCTAGGAGCCAACGCACTACTGTTTTCTTCGGCGTACGTATACGCGACACATTCCACAAGAAGTATATCTTGTATATCTGCATGGGAGAGAGGATATCAGGAAATGCCGGCCGTGGTCTTCACGGAAATTGGTGTCTTGACCACATCATTGATACTGGTAGATGCTCAACATTGGTGGTCTGCCAGGGGAAGGTGAGTTCCCGGGAACTGTTCAGCAAATATGGCCTCACATCATCTGGATCCAAGACAGATGCCCATTCAACTTTTTGCCGTAGCTATGAACCTGCCACGGGGGAATAATAATGAGCGAGTTCTCAAGATGTTCGATTTCACAAGGGTCATTGTATTACCTAATCAGGAAATGCAGCTGAGTATGTTAGATCACGTGGTATTCTGCCGTCCAGGACCGCCCTCGCAGCCATTTGGCACTTCGGCCGATCTAGTTAGTTCTTCTTCTTTTTCGATTATTTAGCGTCGCTTGGCGGTCACGTGGTTTGTGGCCGCGGCCTCCCGAAGAGCAACCGGACGTGCCTCCCAGGCGTGAACTATCTAACAGGAAGTATCTAATTACATGCTTGAAAGAGACAAATCTGAGCGCTATGTGCCGAGGCGTTGGGGAAGCACCCAGCGCTACCCTGGCTGGGGCTCCGAACGGTAGAAACCTGTTTTGCCTCCCTATAGGTAAGAGGGGGTGCCAACCCCTCTTGCCCAGGAAGATATGCGTTGACTGTTACACTACTCCGTGTTTAGGCGGGCCCAATTTGGGCATATATCCGTGAAGGAGGATGTGTCTTGCATGATGTGGCTAAATTCCTTAGCCCCAGTAGCTGTTCCTAGGAGCCAGTCAGTTGTTTGTGATGGCCCAGCCGTCCCATATTTCCATCTCTCCTTCTAGCGTTTCCTAGTATGCGGGCAGAAGAAAAAGTGTATAGGGGACTTTAGCTTCTTGCAAGAGCAGGTTGCTAGGTAGTCAGGATGGTGGAAGCATTCATGATATGCTGCAAAATCTCCATGCCCAGTACAGGCCATGATGAGCTGACCCAGTACCCAGCAGGGAAGTTTGTGTTCCTGGGCACGGCTGCTCTTCGTGTGGGGTTGGATGTTTAGGTCTTGGTATGCCTGTGGTGCGCTTCGCGCGTATGCTGTGTGGGTGGCCGCACGGAGTTGTTGCTTTGCCTCTCGCTTTAGGACTGCTGGAGAGGGGGCGATATGGGAGCCATCCATTGTAGCACCTTGCTTTGCTAATTTGTCCGCAAGCTCATTCCCTGCAATTCCAGTGTGCCCTGGTATCCAGAAGACCCGTACGGGCCTGCGGGGTGAGGCCAAGATAGAGGGCAGGCTGTCCCATTGGAAGGAGAGCTGGTGGAAGGTGTCTGTAAGTTGGCGCCTGTGAGGCGCAGGCCTGCCCTTTGCGCCTATCTAGCTAGTTATCAACCGCATCCATTAGAGTAATGATGAGGATATACTATTTCGGACAGGTGGATTATCTGATAATCCGGTCCCGGATACGGAGTATGTATGTTCCGGGAGGAAGGATCAACATACGTATATCCTGGAGTTGTAGGAGAGAAGCGATTGGGAGAGCTCGAGGAAGCGCATCGTTTAGAGCTTCAAGATGTACTAGAGACAGCAGTATATCGATATAGATCATTCACCACGATCCTTACGAATCCTATGGTATCCTTTTAGTATCTGGATCCAGACGCCGCACCCCTGATCCTCATCAAGTAACTGTTGGATATCACGTGGGTTCTGCCCAGTTAGACCGCCCTCGCCTGACCTAGTAGCTGGCTCTGGCACCTAGATAGATAACCAATACAACACACGACCTATCTCCATCAGTAACTAGTTAACTAACTAGTGTGGTAACTAGCTAACGTTAAGCTGTGACAGCCTTAGTAAACCAAGTAGTGCCTCAGGGTTAGATTTATGCATAAATCACTCAAAGCATAAATCTAACCCTCTCCAAATTAGGAAACCGGGGAGATCCATGGAAAAGTTGCCACAACATCGAACTGATGACTAGTAGGAAGATGGCTGGTTTCTAAAAGGGGCAGACGGATCTGCATTGGTAATTCAGTATGGGAACACTCTTAATCGGTTCCCGAGGACCCTGGGGTTCCGAGGAGGTTGATTTTGTTATACGGGGAAGGGCCATACCTGTCACGGCCAGCCGCATGGACAACATGCGTGATGCATGGCGGACTGACTGGAACGGAACCTAGGTAGAATAAACTTAGCACCCTGTAAGGCAGTTTCACCAGCCGCTGCCGTTCATGCAGGCGGATAGCAAGTCTGTGCCGCAGATAGCCAGGTTTCTGCAAAGATAAATTACTGTCACGCCACGGCAAGGTCTACACTATTATACTTTGGAGTAGACACCACTGCTGCCCACACCGGCAGTCATAGCAAGAAAGGAAGTATAATTAGGTAACTTCATGCTGCAGAAACGGGAGCCTGCGACTACACTGTGGCCACACTTGGGCTTCCCATTTGCCTGGCTTGTCGGTATTAAATACCTCAGAAACGTTAGCTACATGGTCGATCTCTCACCTGTATGAGTAGCTGCAGCAGTGGCTGCAGGAGACCTGGCCAGATAGGGCCAGGTCTTAAGTTTCCAAACGACCGTTATCAAAGAAGGAACAATGGCGCAAGTCTTTGTGTGGTAATAGTCAATCCTCCAACCCAATGGTCGACTGAATTTTGCCATTCCGATCCGGTGTTCCCTCTTCTGCAGGCGTGGCTTGCATGTTCCGCGGGCGGTTGGTTGCTGATTTGCCCGACGTGCCGTCCCGCAGGATGTGCACTCTCGATCTGCTAAGACCAATGGAGTTGCTGCTAGGTCACAGAAAATGGCGAGCCCCTCGTATTCACTAGGCCGGGCTTCGCCATGGGACAGATCCTACGTTCCCCGCGGGCTGATTCGGTGCAGCAGGTTGGTAAGGTGAGCTTCTCGTCGTTGTTGGATTCCTTCTTTCTTGAATCAAAACAGAAAGGAATAGGCAAAAAAGTAACAAGGAAAACTTTCTATTACTTCATCGTCGATTAGCGGAGATTACCCGGAAGCCCGGAAGCACGTTGAAGTTGATTATTTCCCAGTCATGATGTTCCAATCGGGGTTTTCCAGCGTGCTGCAAATTCTGTCCCCGGGTGCCCTGCACCATTCCTATTCTTCATGGTTCACTGATGGACGGGCTTGTGTTGTGTATCTCGTGTTGAGTGCTGCCGACGGTCTCCCGGAGTCCTTCTTTAGCTCGTCTTATCCTTGCATCGACTTGCGACTGAGCAGGTGGAGAATGGCAGTGGATAAACGATGAGGCACGGGGAAGGCCCCGTTCCCCGTGGACTAAGATGCAGGAATACGAACTCAAACATACTTAAAGTGGATCTATGCTAAAAGCTGACAAGAGTCTATCATGGGTTTGAACCACGGCTTACGGCCTGCAGAACGCAGAGACTGCCGCTTAACCGATTACTTGGGCTCAGGCAGCCAGCCAAATGGCCTGCTCGCACGCCCTGGCGATAAGGGTGCTCGATATAATACCCTGCATCTTCGCTGGAGGCGATTAGGGCCGCGCAAACCGCGGCCCCAACGCTTCTCTCTGTCACATATATAGGCAGTTCGCCTCCCTTATGCAGAACCCGCCCCAAATATCCCGCATTGTTTCTTCTTCAGGCTTCTCCATTTATCTTGGGACACAGCACGCGTTCATGGCGACGGTGGGCTCTCTTCCGGCCTCAGCCCGCAGGTCATCGGCGGCCCCCAAGCTGCGCGACAGTTGCCAAGGGTGTGCAGCATCGAAGCTCAAATGCAGCCGCGAGAGACCGACGTGTGCGCGATGTGCCAAACGCGGCATGGTCTGCGAGTATTTTGTGACAAAGCGCGGGGGTCGCCGGCCGACCTCTCGTCTGAATGCCAACAGCAGCAGCAGCCCTAGGATGGAGAATAGCCTCAATATCCCGGCCCCTGCCACTTCCGCCTCGTCCCCCTCCTCGCTGTCCTCGTTCGGGAGGACAGCAGATTCCCTGACTCCCCCAGGTCTGATGCAGATGTCTCTCGGCAACCACCGTCACTCCTCCTCTCCCTTTCCTGATATCCTTCCGGGTATTGTCACACCGGCAGACCCTACAACCACCCCGAGTCCGGCCAGTTTGACCACCACCCACCTCGACTACTTCAATCTGCCCATCCCCTTGTCCATCCTCGACACGCAGGGTCCCGACTATCTTAACCCGGCCGATGCCGCTGCTTTTTTTCTTCAGGATAATGCATTGGCCGTGTTCGGCGAGGCTGTCTTCGATCTGCCTTCCGTACCGAAACCACAAACTCAAACTCACCCAGCCAGTCGATCCTCCGTGACTGATAGGCTCCACAGTGCGAGAGATTACTCCTCCGACCCGGGGTGTTCTTGCCTGTTACAAGCTCTGGGTTTACTGAAGCAGCTCTTTCCCAATGCCTCGAGCTCCAGCACATACATGGCATCCCTCTTCCCGGGCCAATTCCCGACCATCCACTCGGTCATCGTTGAGAATGAACAGACGATCGCGGTACTAAATACAATGCTGCAATGCCCTTGCTCCCAGGCTCCCAGGACGGCTACCTGCTCGCCATCATTTCCCTTGTTGTCTTCAAGATAATGGGCTGGTATGCTGCCGCTGCCCGCGAAACACCGTTGTCCCATTGCAATTTCAATAGCGGCAGCGGCGACGGCAGCGCCAAGTCACATCTGGATCACGGACGACGGCCCCATTCCGAGCAGGTATTCAAGTTGTGGCCCTCCGTGGATGGCGAGTACGAAGGCCGCGTGGCAGCTCAGTTAGTTCTCAGTGAGCTCCACCGTGTGCAACAGTTGATCAACGTGCTCTCCCAACGACTCACGGCCCACGGGCTGCAAACCTCGTGCCTGGAGTTACCCAGCAGTCCGGATTACTTTTACTTTTTGAACCAGGACAGCAGTGCGTTTCCAGTGACCATGCTGGGTCAATTGGAGGTGGATCTACGCAAGCGCCTACGGACCTTGTCAGTGGAGATAGTCGACATATTGCGACGGGGATGATATAGACTCTTTTGTTTTTTTTTTTTTTCCTCTCATGATTACGAATGTGCACTTTGTTTATACGAGTAGGGTTTACAGTTCCGGTGAAATCCATTGTTCTTTTTATCCTTATCAATTTGTGCAGTCACAGCACCTGCATAATAGTCAACAAAGTCTCGTGCTGCGGATATATTTAAGCATAAAACACCTTCTGTTGTTTATTTAGCCCGACAAATAGCACTCACGGATTGCCTGTCCTTGCTGCAGCCTCATTTGGTTTTGAATTTCCTATTTGGGAAGAATGTAAGGGCTGTTAGGTCATGAAATCTCATATCAATTTGATAGTCCCATAGATTAGTTCTTCAAGAATTTAAATGCTCATTGTGTTATCCCTTCCTCTGCAAGCTCTGATCCACGGCAAAGCAGTCTAACGAAAGCAAATACACCTTGGAACTTCGCTAATCGATGGTGAGCGCACGCTGTCTTGAGAGAAAGACTTCCCAGACCGACTGCCATAACTATTGTGAGAACGTCGCGGTTGGGGACAGAAAGGGCTCCATCCGGAATGTCTATGCTAATACGGAGCTAGCAAAAGACTACAAGAGATTGATAAGACTAGGTGCCTACTACAGGAACCCCTTTCGCAGAGGTACACTCAACTGTATCCTGATACATTATTTTTGTGGATGGGCAGACTAAAGAGTCGTGGCAATGGTGAGAGTTTGTAATTCTGTATTGTGTGTTGTAAGAGTAAAGTATTGCGCTAAGCCTAATCAAGAACTACCTAGGTCAGGTTCCCTCAGCGAGGTCAGGTCAGCTCCTGGTCAAGTCTACTGAGTAGTGGGAGCCCCATTGCCTTTTTGCATTAGTCACTACAGTATTTAACTAATAACCAGTGTCTAAGAGGAACCCTTGATGCATATGGAGCATTGCTGATTCCCATCACAGGACTAGCAGAAGTTGACAGGAGTTTTGTGGCAGCAGACTATAGCCTGTTTGGACTTCCAGGCCATGCTGCGTGGCCCGGAAGGCTGCTGGACAGGCCTCCATGCTGTTTAATAAGAGCATGCTCATGTTGTGGGGAAATATTGTTTTCTTATCTTCTGAGACTGAAAGCGCTGTCAAGAAGCATCAGCATTGAAATGGCCCATTGAATGCAATTTATGGCCATCTTGAAAGTGAAAGGGCTCGAGCCTATCACGGTGCTGGACCAACGTACACCGTATGACGGTCCGGAGGCCTGTTCTGCCTGTACTGACCGCCCCTGCACGTGCCTGCGAGGAAATATCTCGAACCTCTGTCTCGATCTTGTTGTAGCTCTTGAGCTACGTCCTGTCTACCTGCCGGTACAATAGCTTGCCCGCCTGTCTGCCTGTGTGTTCTTTCCAATCTATTTCTGTTTCCTGATCACCTGAATCCGCACCTTGACAGAGCCGAAGTTCATTGATCCACTGCCACCAGCTGGCCTCGCGTTGATTGCTTGCTGCCACTGAGGCTCAAGTGAATTGGAAATGAACTGTTGATTTGCGGGTTCAGCTCAGCCCAGCCCAAAGAAACTTCATGGTAACTACAGCTTGAGAATGGAGAATTTCATAGGCTTGGCATAGCAAGAAAATTTCTGGCTATGCTGAATGTTTCTCTGTCCCTGAGCCATAGCTACCGCGAGGTTTCTCCAGGCCTGCCTAGCTAGATTAGCCAACTCAGCGAGTTTAGCCCCCATCAACATGTGCAGTGCTGCTTGATTAACCGCTCAGGGTCCCACCTCATAGTTCAACAGTAGTAGAGAGGATCTGCAACTCTGGCTAAACACCTTCCTGGCAAACAACTTCCCTAAGGGTAGGTGGTGGGTAATTTAGCATCTAACTACATTAGGAGTCTGAGAACTTGCTCTGGGGGTTATAACAGTTATGTCCCCTGATACAGGTTCTAAATTTTGTGGAAATTGGCGGAAACTGGAAACTAACCATGTTTAGTAAACTCTGGGAGAAATAACTAAGTGACTTGTACGCCAAGAAGATGTTCAGCCAGAGTTGCAGATCCTCTCTGGTAGTGTGCAGCTCTACATACAATAGCCAACAGTTTATGAGCCCAAGACGCTCCACATAAGAAATTAGAAGGCATGCTGGCTTGGGGAAGGATAACTCCTGATTCCACACGGCATTATATTAAACATCGATTTGTGCATTGGCAGAAGCGTTGGCATTTGAACCCAGGTAACTATGGCTGGCAGCCTGGTATACAAGCCCTTGAGCATGCTAACTGTAGCTTGCACAGAGCACAATCTAAGGGGGCATGTTCACCTGAATTACTATAAGGCTAAGAGAGTATCATGGCAACCTTTTTGGTCCAAGAAAAGGTACATTCTGTATACCATTCCTTTGCATGTGCCATCTTATGTGGCCAAGTGCAGGTTTCTGCATTAGTGTGCAGCATATAGAGTAGTTCCCCCTTCATTGTTAAGTAATTAGTACTAGAAGGGTTATATTTATTAAGGGCAGACAGGCAAATGTGCATTGCAAAATCCAAACAAAAGGTTCTAATTCAGCCTCGCAACAGAACCAATTGCACAGATATATATTACTGTCACTGAGACTACAAGAGCTCTTGGTTCTCCTCATCACCGTTGTCAGTATACTACTAGCCTCACTTTTTTTTAGAGAAAAAAAGAAAAGGGGATTTAACCACATCACCAACACAGATCTTTCCATTGTCAATGATGGACTGCAATGAACTGCAGCCACCATTCTAAGCAGGTGTCTGCCCAAGCCATCATGGCAATCCATTGCGGCACATATACACCAGTGATGCTGACCTAGGCTGTCTGTTTAACATGATGCATGGCTCAGTATCCCCCAATTTCGACACAATTCCCGATGAAGACATTTATTCAGCACTGGCTCTTAACATGGATGAGACGTTCAGCATAGGAAATAATCCTGATAAAGCCTCCCATCTGCTGGAAACCTCTCAGCCCATACTGGCAGAAGACCTGGCCAACCGTCCTGTCCAGGTGGACAGACGCGGCACTGAAAATAATTCCGTTGAGGATGACGATAACTTCAAACCAGAAGAATGCATACTTCTGTTTCTGCGAGACTCCAGTTGCCAGATCTGGCGGGAAATCAGTGCCTATTTTGAGTGCGTCTTGGGGGAGAAGGTCCGCACCTCAACACTGCAGATGCGGTATATCCGGCTGCAAAAGAGACTTGGCCAGTGCAAGGACAAGGCCATGCTGGCCTTGCTTCAAGCTCATGCAGAATGGGAGAAAGAAAAGTGGCAATATATTAGCACAAAGGTAGATTCGGTCTTTTATTTTTGTTTATTTATTTATATATATTCATGATCTTGCATTGTAAGATGAAGCTAATCTAAAACACTGTTGGCCATTCTAGATGACTGAGTACAGTGGTAGCAATCACTGGACACCAGAATACTGTGCCTCAAGGTGGTTGGCCTACCACAAGATTTCTTGCAAAGAGAAATAAAGAGGCTACATATGTCCAGCTCTTCATGCCAAAAGCTAATTCATTATATCTATCTGAATGAATTCATGTTGATTTATACACATTTTATTTTAAAATATTGATCTGAATGGATTCTCCCTACTTCCCCATCTTCCATCAATTACCTCCTAGCCACTGAGGCTATTGTCAGGATTGAGTAATCTCAGACATCATGTCTCATGCCATTGATTAGTTTGTCTTATATAAATCTGTCACAGTTACTACTACCCTATTTACAGCTGTTAGGTTCTGGCATGCTGAATTCAGTCATTTGGATGGGTAATAGCGCCCTGTGGCCCCCACCAGCACCAAGATGTGACACACTTAAGCAAGCCACTCCCGGTAACTACCCAAAGTCGGATAGATCAGCATGAATCATGCCGGATGAACATCATCGGATGGAGTAATACATGCATGATAGCTGGGGGCCGCGCGCCGGCCCTTATTCCGCGACTTGATATTGATCTAGAGGGAGGCTATGCCATCCACGTGAGCTTCTATAAGCAGAGCATGTATTAACCAGTACCCGCCCACACTCCCACGCTTCTTCAAGCTTTCTCAAGACCTCGCCATATTTGCTCGTTCAAGCCATCAGGCTAGGTCTTGGACTTTCTGACCCGTCGTATCTTTTCCCACCCATCAACCTCAGATGATGACTTTGACACTGCATACTTCCCAAGCTTCTCTGGCAGAGCAGCTTGCTGTTCCACCAGAGACATCCTTACAAATCCGTGGGGTACATACAACAAGCAGCCAGGTTGAACTTGTTGATTTTGACCTTTGGATAAACTGTTCGAAAGGCGCGGAAATCAGATCTGGACAATTCTTGACAAGAAGTGAACAGGATCATCGCTCCTGGAGCCAGGACGCCAGCCAGGACAGCCGCAGTTTTCAGACAATATTACATGGTTGGCTTAATGACTGGCTTGGGAATGATACTGGCGATGAGAGATCGTATGGCTCCCTGCCTCCTCCCCCCAATTTCTCTAGATGGCAACTAAATGTTCTAACGGAATTTGCTGTCAAGATGGACGCTCTGTAAACTAGTTCCTTTGCCCGACGACGATTGCGCTGCCATCAAAGCCCATATTGAGCACCTGGCGCGCAAAGCAGCTTATGGAGGGTCTGTCAGAGTGATATTTCACACTCCAGACGTGAAGGAGGATGCCTTTCCCGACGGACAGAACGCAGAGATTCGAGTGGAATGGAGTTTTGACCATCTATTTAACACTCCTGCAGGCCAATCATGGGACCAGTTGGTAATGAATGCAATGGTCGATCGCAGAAAAGGCTGGATCTCTCTTGATGACCCAAAGCCATCGCATGGGATGTCACCATTTCGAAGGGCCATCAGGTCGGGTAATACTTCCCGGGTGGTATCACAGGAACAGGGTGCAGATGGATTTAAGCATTCAGTGCGGCAATACTCACGATGGGGAACTAATGGTTGATCATGGAAGTGCAGCCTGCGATGTACTTATTACAGTCTTTATTATTACCGTGATTATTTACTTCCTGCGCTGTTTCTCACTGCCCTGGTTGATGCTAGTATTATTGCAGCAAATATGCATAGAATCTACATTGACTTGAACCTGTGAATCTTTGCCTTTCCAGGCTTTCTCCATGGACGTTACTCTTGCTAGGCCAAGTTCTGTACAGGTAGCATGAGGAAGCAGTTTAACTGGTAATTCAAAAGAATAGTACAAGCATGTAATGCAACTTAGCAAAGGCAAACATGTACGCAAGGTGCTCTTTATCCGTAATAGCTTTGGAGGTTAAAATCATTGGCTTGGAAGGCTTGAGAAGGCAACACATCTATCCTTTCTAACATAAAGTTTCTCGATTTATGTATGGCCTTCGACACTGAAACGCAAGATAGGCTAGGATAACTAAAGGGCAGTGTGCTGAGAGCAGTGTGATGTGGATCAGGGATGCGGCGTCTGGATACCAGATACTAAAAGGATACCGTAGGATTCATAGGGATCGTGGTGAACGCTCTATATCGATATACTGCTGTCTCTAGTACATCTTGAAGCTCTAAAAGATGCGCTTTCTTCGCTTCCTTTTCTTTTTACAACTCCAGGATATACGTATGTTGGTCCTTCCTCCGGAACATACATACTCCGTATCCGGGACCGGATTATCAGATAATCCACCTGTCCGAAATAGTATATCCTCATCAAAATTAATCAATCAAATCAATCAGTCCTCTTGATGCCCTCTTTTGTTGGGTTTGTCTGCCTCTCTGAAAGCAGCAGTGCTGCTGCGTTTTCTTGGTGTTCTAGCCTCCATATAAACCGGTTGGTGCTTGGTCCTAGTCAGCATTGTCTGTAAATCTCCAGGGTAGTTCATAAGGATGTACTATACACAAGTTTGAGAGTTTTATCCTAGTTTGTTAGCCAAGTTGAGAGTCGAGTGCGGATTTAACATACTTCTTGTTTCTTTGGCCCGTGTCAGAGAGTAGTCAGGGCTTATATAAAATTATTGCTGGAATAAATAATATTGTACAGCGGTCATGAGCATAGAAACCTTCACTGGCAGGAATATACTACATCAATATATACTTGAAATTATGAAATGTCGGTCTGTCAAGTGCCCTTATGTCTATCTCGCCTATTTAACCAATCTCATGATACATGTCCTCCTTATTCTTACTGCTGATAAACCCTTAGCATTGGGTTCTGACATTGATTCTTCGCCCAAGTACCATCTGGATTAGCAAAGTATGTTCTACCACTGCCTGTTTGCACACGATACCGAGCTGTTTCGGGTTCAGGTTTGGTGGTGTCATAGTGAATGGAAATGAGCTTGATGCCGTCCCGTAACCCCCAATATAATGGCGAGTTTTTTTTAAGGTAGGGGTACCCCACTTCTTTACAGGTATATCGAATCGGCTCTGTATTGTGTGCATTCTGTGGAGGGACAAGAGAGGACTCTGCTGGCTTGCATTCACCTCCGCAAAAAGGTCCAAGAAAGGGTGTAAAAAACCGAAGAATGTGCTCTCTTCATACTAGCCAGATGGTTCGAGCTCAGACATCATGAAGTAAGTGAAGTCTATCTTCTGTCAGTCACAAGCCTTGCAGACAAAGGAGGAGAGCTCACTATGGCTGTGCAGGGGGTGAAGCTGGGTACAATGGCCCCTGCAAACAGGATAGGAATAAGGTTGAGAATGAGCAGTGAGGTAAAAGTTGTAAAAACCACTGAGCCGCATGTGGGAAACTAGGCACCAAGAGACTCTCAATATGGCACTGCACGAAGACGAAGTCATATTAGCATTGAACTTGCTCCGCGATACTCCCAGTGCAATTCTCAATGATCATCGTGATTTGGCACTCCAGACCGTGACTCAAATTGGGCGCGTGCTCGATATCAGTTGGGATGAAAATGGGTACCTTTTGCGTGGCATTAGTAATGCATCTTTGGAAAATGCCAGAATTCCTGAAACCGCGACTTTGCAAATCATTAACTCGAATCCCTGTTTATGAAAGGTGTTCTATCGACTCACCTGTCAACTTCCTGGGCCGAGACACCCCTGTGCGATCTTCGACAAATTCTTTGCAACATGCAACGAGAAAACGAAAGCGGCGGACCGTCCAAGTTCCTCCTTTTGTCATGTTGATCAATTCAGTAAAACAGCGACTCCCCTGTATTTTGGAATTTTGCAGGTCCAAAACTTCTCTTTCTGACATCCTCCAAAACGAACAAGAGATGCAGTTTGCAGATAAAAGAGTTGATCATTTGAAACAAGTTGATGGCAATAAAACACCAAGCGAAGAACAGAAGCTCCTGAAAGGTCTTAGTCAATTATCTCTGGCTCGGCAATTTACCGCCTGGGAGGTTAAGAGCGGTTGGCAGTCTAGGGCAGATACCCTTTACAATAAGATCCATGCTGCAGGGGCCGAAGAGAAAAATGTAGCTATTCATTCTAAAGGCGCTGGAAAAATGACTCGATTTGTCAGAGAACATGGATACCCCTCATCAGACCATAATGTTGTCCGGAAGGGAATTCAAAGGGGAATTGCTCAACTTCTATTCTTGAAGTCAATGGAAGAAGTCTCCATCACACCCGCCCAAAAAGAGGCCATCCAGGGTATACTTGCTTTGGTCACGATTTTTGAGCATGCTTCATTCCAAAGTATTCCAATTTTGGAACTACCAGCACTCGCAAAATCCTTCCTTAAAGAACATGACAGCAATGATAACATGGACGTCAGCCTTATGACAGAACAAGAAATTTCGAAGTGGTTTGAAAACATGACTGGAGACTTCGAAATGATCTCACAAACAACAAAACGGGGGCGACGAGACCAGTTACAGACTATGAATGCGTCTTCTCATGTCGCCAACGGGTCCGCAGTTCTGGACACTCACCCACAGCATGAAGATCGTCCTTCAAATAACAGCGAAAATTCAAACTATCAAACCAATCCTGCAGTCTATCCCAGCATAAACTCTCATGAACTCACGACATTTTCCACTCTTCCTCGCATCGAATCGAACAGTCAGAGAATGCCATCATATTCTTCATTCATTGAATTTCAAGCCAGACCTGGAGAGGTTGGAATGTTGCCAAACACCGGGTCACACGATTTGGCTCAATTCTCTAGAAATACAAATGATGCTACTTGCATCTTGACCAGGAACTCCAATTCATGCAGTGAGTCGCACGAGTTGAGTCTATCCTCCAGGGTTTCAACCCGACCACACTTGCTTGTCCCAAGTCTGTGTTCTGCATTTCCCAGCAATGTTCCCAGCCAATTTTCAACCTTTCAAACGGCACCAAATGTTCACTCCCACGAGCTTTCTTCTTTCTCCACTATTCCTGCATAATATTTGCCTGCTAGAGCAAGATGAAGAGCAAGCGCAACTTTGGTTCAATCGTCACTTCATGGTTTGCCTTCATATATAGTCGCTTTCCTTCTTGAAGACGTGTGGTGCTTGAGCCCTAACATAAACCCAATTTGTTTATCACACCCAGATTCATCAACATAAATAAGATGATGTGACTGGAGTCTGACAAGTTATAAAGGTAAAACTCCTGCATCAGCATTTTACTCTTAGGCCCTTTGTTGAGCAGATATTTTGGACCAACCTTTTGGAGGCAAGTTGTCAAGGACCTAACATGCTGGCCACGCCACTAAGCCAAAAGGCTACAGAATGGTTGCCTGGCGGCAACCATGGGCCACACCCCTCATATACCTAGGACTCCTAATACACGTTCCTAACACAATCATACTGTCACAGTGCCGGACGTATCCCAAAATACCTGAGGTATGGTGGCCCTGCTTTGCCCGTACTGACCGCCTTTCTACGTGACCCGCGAGGGAGATGTCCAACTTCTGTTTTGATCCTGTTGTAGCTCCTCGAGCTACGTCTTGTCTATCTACCTGTACTATAGCCTGACACATAGACTATCTGTGTCCAATCCAATAGATATCTGTCTTGTAATCTTTTTCCTGAGCTCCCTGAACCTGCACCCTGACAACTGTATTCACCCGGGTTATGAGGTGCAAAGATGGCAGTGTTGTGCTTGGGTATTGACAAGGATATTATTGCCATTTCAGAGTTATTAGGCATGCATACATATAGCAGTAAGCACTTGGATATATTCGTTTTTAAATATATGCATGAACTGGCTATCAGGGCCAGGGTTGAGGTTCTTGGGCCATAAACATCCAATACTGTACAACTGACAATGCAGATTAATGGTTCACATGATTATATGCATAGGAGTGTGATAACAATAACTTCACGCCATCAGTAAGGAAATACCCAATTGAAAATTCATCTGTCTACACAGAATTTCCTTTCTCGTGGGAGATGGGCAGTGATATTGGCATTGTTCCATTGGCTATGTTGGCATCATGTAGTAAATCTAGTCTATAAATACCAGGCCAAATCTCAGGTACATTCTAGTTATTTTCCAAGACCAGCTCTACCTATCTTTGCATCAGCCAGCTGAAATTCAGAATCATTCAATCATCCATCTCAAATTTTGCTTGACTCTCTCCATTGTATTTTGCCGACACGATGGCTCATAACATGACATCAATTGCTCCAACAAATGAATCTGTGGCCTCCTTATTCGTGCAACAGTATTGTGAAAATGACAGAGACCATTATCGCGAGATACTTAAAGCAGTCGTGGAAATATGCGACCAGGTCCTTACCAGCCAGGACATACACCATGCCATCCAGTCACGGCTCAAGGACCCTGTCAGTCTTCAGGGCAAGCTTGCAAAATTCGAACGCAAGCGAGGATTTCCTTACAAAACTATCGAAGACATCAAAAGGGATATCATTGATCTCGCCGGAGTGCGCATCTTAGTACACGTTCCGTCCGATCGAATGAAGGCCAGTGAGCTTTTGAAAGACGCCTTTGTGGTCAGAAAAGCGTTTGATCACCCGAAAGACGACGAAGCTAAGGGAGGCCAACAGAAAGACCAAGGTTATGTTGCGACCCATCTCCATGTCTTTTTGAAAGATAGGGACCTTGATGACCGTCGGCTACGGAACACCGACGGGAAACCGGTTGAAATACAGGTCATAAGTACAATCCTGTGTTCATGGTCAAACTTGGAGCATGATATCCTGTATAAGCCAAGACACGAGCCGACACGTGCACAGCGCAATAGGCTGAAAACAATGCGCATGATTGTGAGCGTGAATGAAGACCTTCATGACCAGTTTGAAGAGGACGAAGCTCATAGGGCAGCAAAGGAAAACAGGTCTCTGAAAAGCGTTGATGACGTTGGTTGTATTCTTCAAAAGTGGCTTGATAAGAACCACGGGGAGTGGTTTCAGGGTCGCGCCGGTTCCTGCACTTCTCTTTTTATGTTCCTGAAAAACCGCGGTATAAACACTCGCCAAGGGTTGCGCCAGGTGCTTGAAAGAAATTTTGGCCCCGATTCGAAGGCCGCATACTTGAGCCTCGCAAGCCAATATCCATCTGACAGCTTGACTCCTGTCATTTTCATCATGGATCGTCTGCTATTGACGAATGATGAAAGTGGTGTACCAGACGACCTTACTGGTAACGATCATAAGAGTCATGTTTACAAGCTCAACACCATGATGAGTACTATTGTTTGGCTTGATAGGCTTTTCGTCCCCGCTTTGAAGTGGCAACTAGTCTTCGGGACTACTCAGAACCAGGGATATCTGAGAGAAGGTCTCGTCTGGCTCATAAGCATTCGACAGGAATACTTTTTCGACGGGTCCCACCTTGGGTCGAATGACATCCCAATTCTTAATCAACTCTGGAGCTGGTTTGCGCGACAAGACGACCGGCAGATCAGGTTGGCCTTCGCCATATCGAAGAATAGGATGTTTAAAAACAGGAGTGACTCGCGGAAGGTGATCATGCAGCTGATCCGTGGACTGGCACACTGATCTGAGTTTTGCTTTTTTGTTTGTCCTTTGTTGTTGTAGGATTCAGACTTCGTTCGAAAATGCCCAAAAAAGCTTGAAATATCATTCCTCATCATTCCATAATGCCCAGGGATCTATCTATCCCACTAGGGCCAGTAAGAGCTACACAGGTAGCACATGCAGGACACGATACTCGTTAGAATTTAGCAAAATATGACTGAGAGTAACGAATATTAGGGATCTAGCACGAGTTATCTGAATCTCGAGTCAAATCATGGCTAGTTAGGAACCACTCCATCCAAGTTCTTCATATACATAGATACATATGACCTGCTAACTTCACTGGTGCCTCGGGTATCTTCGGGCAGAAGTTTCTTCGACGCATCATACGAGGTGAGGAATGTTTCAATCCTGACCACCATTGCCTTGGGAGCCTCTGCCAACGAGCTGGACGATGCTCTATGGGCAACAAAATGGCACAACCACGACTGGCTATCATTCGGGACTGGGAAAGTAAGTGAGTGGCTGAAAGTTTGTTACCAACATGATATTGGCTGAGAGCAAACTCCAGATTCCATATGCACCAGCGTAGCCAGATGATATAGGAAGAGACACCCAGTTAACCAGTTAAATCCCTTCCCCCTACACCATTTTGCTTCTGCACTTCTCCCTTTCGAGAATTCCCCCTACCTTTAAGCCTTTTTTTTTAAAAAAAAAGAAAAGAAAAGAAAAGAAAAGGAAAAGGAAAAAGAAAAGAAATGCCAAGACGGCGGACACGCAAACACACGACATGCATTGCATTCAGTCGGCTAGCACCTCTGCATGCAGATTCTCCTACGATCTGGCTTTGAGCACACCTCCCGGTTCCATTCTGGAGAGATATTTGGAATCAAGTCGATCTGCACCCGACGCGTGCCGCGAGTTAGGATCCGATAGGGGCTTTGCTCAGCCTGCGTCGGTGACTTCCGGGACGCATTCGCGGGTCAGTCTAGCTGGAAATTAGTGCCCTGCATTAGCGGTCTTAGATCTCCACACGTGCTTGATAAATGCTGAATGTTCCGGCTTTAAGACAGGCTCAACAGACTCACTTATCGTTTGTCTTTTCCGTCAGCGGCGACATTCTCGCAAACTGCTCCCAAAGGACATGGTCAGGGCCGCTGCCCCATCCATTGAGACTCGCTCCATAGAACTGCCAGCATTCCAGGACGCGGTCTGTCTTATCAAAGCCGATAAGTCCTTCTTGCTCAGCGAAGGCGCCCATTAGTCTCCACACTCTACGATGAGAAGCGGAAACGAATGATGCCAGGTTGTCTCCTTCCAAAATACCATGAATTTTGAACCATGTGTTGGCAGGAGTATCAGTTCCTGTTGGAACGCCGAAGTCAGCGGGATACTACCAGGTTTGCTTATGTTGTTTTAGTACCTTCTATCGCTTTCCTGTTGGAAAAGAACATTTCTTCTGCCATTGATCTTGAGCTTGGATCGGTCTCGTGGGCTCAAGTCCCCTTGCTCCTTTTCTTTTCAAAGAACAAAAGACAGGAATTTGCGTATCAAAACTCTCCTGGCAAATAAGATTTGTGCGGTTCGGTAAGGGTTAAAAGGTCTTAGCCTGAAGGACAAAGTTTTGCTGCGTCTATTCGCATCGCTAAAAATACCGCGCCTACCGTGCAGCGCTTGGGAGATAATTCGTCCAGGGGAAGGGGCTGATATCCCAGTTAACCCTTAGGCTTAGGGTTTTTACCCCAGCCACCTGAACGTTCTGAGACGACAAATTCCAAAACTATACTAGTCTACAACCCTGCATCCTCTCCATGCTTGTCGCTAGCGTGTTGAATGAGTGACAACTTGCGAGGGATGCATGGTCTTGTCACACTGTTCCATTGATCGGCTATACAATGGGCGCGAATCCTTCCACGTTTCGTCTTGTTTACGGCTGGCCTGTCGAACCCCTGTCCTGGGTCTCCTCCTTTTTAACCATGCCGGATAGCCTTTTCGGATGATTGGTTAGCATTATGGATGACTCAAGAATTGATACTGGCGCTTCCACACTGATCACAGCCAAAATGCTGATAATCTTTTTTTTTTTTTTTAACTGCTCTGAATTCAGCCTGCTAAAGACCAATCATGGATTCAATTATCAATATAACAAATTCCAGTTTTATCGATTCATCGAGCTTCTTGCTAGTCTAGTCAACTATATCCTTGTCTTACTCCACTTTTTTCTTGCTTTTATGTGGCCATGTATGCCGCAATTGACCCTTTCACATGCCTTTCCAGCAACACAGTGCCGCTAAGTGCATTCAGAGGTGTTTGGGCTTGTCACTGGGATCTCGTAGCTTGCTCGTGCCTGGCAGCCGGCAGATAGGTACTGAGATCCTGCCTCTGCTGTTTGCTAAGCTTTGCCTATATCAAGCTTCTATTGAATATCTTTTGCAGTCTATGGTGGATAAATGGAGAGACTAACTGGTTCTTAACATCTTCTAGTGTACACGGGCAAGCGGCGCAGTGGTCAGTCGGTACAGACGGATCGATATAGGAGAGCTATGGGATATAGAGTATCGAGCCGGAGAGACCTAGGCGAAAAAACAATCGGACTGTCGAAGGGTAACATGACTACGTGCTACCTATCCGATTACCGTGCCGTATAAACCGTAGAGACAGTTTGACGAGAACGATACGCTTGTCTTCCTGCCCGCTGCAGCCGCCGAGGTCCCATCTATTATCTGATACTGGTGCTTCTTCAGGAACCTGACCTCGCTAAAGACCTACCTGAGTCAGGTGTCCTCCCTAGCAAGGTCAGGTTATCTGTACGCACTTGGTTCTCCTATATCAGCTCCTTTCTAGTTAGGTTTAGCGCTTCCCAGTCAGCGAGTTGTAGGTCCTCAAATTAGGGTACCGTACAAAAAGCCCTGGTATAGGGCTAGGCTTAGCTCATGTTTAGCACAAGACTTGTTTATGTCAGGATCCATCATTCAACAACCCTGCATCATTTCTCATCTCATCGATGCAGTACCCTCATTCTTGTTTGCTGGCTGTCAATATATTCTCTTCATGAGGAAAATAAACCAGTATACTCTGGAAGAAATGCAGTCCGCATTCGACATGCTGCTCGAGAGTTCGTCTTGGATCGACTTTACCCAGATTTTCTACGTCCATACCAGCAGTTCATCCTACGCAAAAGGACAATATTGCCGATGATCGAGGATGAGGATGATGTACGGAATATTTTTCCTTATAAATATATATATATGATCACGAGGCCATTTCACCTACGTCTTCACTCTGGATTATCTCTTGCTCTGTCACGTCATGCTGTTGATTGAAGTGCTTCACATGCAGTTTGATGTCTCAAATAGGGTTCTGTGGCTCTATGTCAAGTCTGGTAGTAATCCATCCGTGCTTCATTGCTCATCTTCCACCAAGGGCCTTTTTCACATCTTTTCACGCTCAGGGTATCAAATCTGGTAGTCTGAAGCCTGGTCTACTCGAAACACCAATAATTTCTCATCTTCTGCCATGGATTACCTCATGCAAGCGTGTTCTCCTTGAGCACATCCGCACCAGACTTGACTAGCAGCTATATGAATCCTAGGCTAATCCTGGTCAACTCGACAGCATAATATAATGCTGTTCGTACTCTTTCATCTTCTACATCCAGTTCTCCCTGTTCCAGTAATAGTCTAGCTTTGTATTTTTAATTCAGGCAAATTGCAAACTGCAACACCATACTCCCAGACTGATGGGTGATATCCACTAGGGCGCCCTTCCTCGCCAATAGCTTGACAATATCAACTCCGCATCCTCTTATTGTTTTCAGACGGAGCACCACGTCTCTGTCGGTATTCTGCATGTTGGCATCTGCATTGTGGTCAAATAGCAGCCCAATCACACATAGATTCTGGTGCCCCTTAATAGATGAAGTGGGGTGTCCATGTATGGGTGGCTTTTAATATTGGACCCTGCAACATACTCAAGAAGAAGTTTGATGTTTCGGTGGGCCATGCTTAGCAGCAAGGTGGAGGGCTGGAGTCCTTGTAGATCTTATTGATATTGGTGTGATGGCCCGTATAACGTTCCTTGTCACGTTACCAACTTGCTAGTTATCTCTCCCAGTTCCAAAAAGCTGAAGGGAAAATGGATTCAGGCAGCAAATGGCCGTCCTGTAACTGTTGGACTACGATTTCCCCGTGAGGGTAGGCCATTCAAACACAGAGAGAAAGAGTTTGTGAGACCTGCGGTACACAGGCACACGGGCCAGACTAGAAAAGGGTCGAGTAGCACGGATACGGGGTGGGAGAGCTGGATAACGCCTAGGAATGTGCGTAAGGGCTCGAACTGAAGGAAAACCGTGCGTGTAGCCTTGATTCGAGCTAACCGCTGTTCGTCGTAAAGGCCTGCGGTCAGAGATGTTGATGGGGTTATCCTAGCTAGGGAGGCCCGTATCTAACTAAGCAGCACTAAATCTAACTTAATTAGGAACTGAACCATGAGAACCACCAAATGGCCATACCTCGAAATAGTATAATCACGTGATTGGCCACAGTTGACATCTGAGGACCGACGGTGATAGACCTCATCTTACCAACGACAAATACCACCATCTCCTCAAAACAAACCCGAAAAAAAGAAAATAAAAATGCCCTCTTTATCCCAACAAGCCCGCTCAAGCTACCGCGCCATCCTCCGCGAACTTCCCTCCCGCCCACTCTCCCGCCCGTCCCCGCTGCACCAGCGCATCCGTGAAGTCTTCCGCGCCCCCATCTCCGAAACTTCAGAACCGGAACAGGCAGCGTTAGAGCGGGAGATCCGCATCGCGGAGGCTGCACAGTTGGCACAGTATGCCCGTGCGCAAAGATCGTATGCTGCGCTTCTCGAGCGGTACAATCCAGGTATGAACTTGGATGAGGAGGAGAAGATTAGGTTGACTGCTAGGAGGGTTGGCTTGGATTTGCCGGTTCTTGGGAAGGAAGAGAAGTGAAGAGAAGTGAATGTTGCCTTTTGTTGGACAGATGGGATGGTGTTGGGAGTTTTCAGGGGGGTCCTGTTGGGAGTTCAGTGTTTAAATGTCTACGTGATACCTGGTACGCTTCTTGTCCCCAGTTTTCATTGAATCGAAACCGACGCATATACAGAGGATAGAAACATCTGAACGGAATAGGTTGTATGTCTTGGGGTCAACTATCCCTGTCGATACATTCTCACAGAACCCGTATTGGAGACATGGCTGGGACACTTATATGTCCTTGCGCCTCCTTGGTTTCCACCCATTGCAACAGGGAGGATGGACAGAAAGGCATAAACAGCCCTTCTAGGCGTGAATATGCACCGTACTACTATCATTTTGGGTGTACATTGACGAACGAAATGCTTGTGTATAATAGATTGGACAGATCATTACGTGTTCATCATTTTGAAAAAATCATTGAGCTCGTTCAGGTTCCAGAGTTAGGGACGGACAAGCTACTGCTTCCAGGGTCGAGCTATTAGAGAGGATGTTTCCGTCTGGCCTGGTCCGGCCACTCTCTTATAAAAGAGTCGATCTCATATGCCTGGGGCAATAGACGGTAAGGTTCACATGCTTAAAGCGAGTAGCATCGGCATCGGCCTGTCCGTTGGTCGCGAGCTGACTTGCCTCGCTTTCGAAGGATGCTGGTGGCCATGCATGTCGCCACGCAGGATCCATGAATCTGGCACCCAGATCTCACGAATAGGTAGTGACAACGGTATCTATGGTTGGGAACTGCAAGCTCAGGAATAGAACTGGCGATGTTCCGCTGACTATGAAGTTGTCAATTGGACATGTTCCATCTGCCTCATCAACGTCGTGCTGCTCTCTTCATCCTCGGCACCAATTCCCACTTCGATGGCGGTCTTGGGTCTATTCTTATTCAGACCTTCCAGTAGTGCACAGGCTTTGCAGATCTTCTGGCTCGAAATGTAACCACATCGCTCGCACTTGCGCATGGTCTGCACTTTCAACTGCTTAGGCTGCCTCCCCTTGTACGCCGCTTTCTTGAGCGGCACAGCGTCTACAGACGGCGACTCCTGCGGGAGAGTAGGCCGGACCTTTATCTCAGTCTCTAGGAATCTAGCCGCTTCATCATCCGCCAGTTTCTTTTCCATCTCTGCCATTTCTCCGCCACTGGAACGACCATTCTGGCTTCCACAGCCCCCAGTCGGATCTTCTTCCACCGCTGCCGGTGAAACCCGCTTCCCACTCAAGCTGATTTCCTTGGGTACTAGCGCAGCCAGATCTTCCCCACTCCTAACAATATCGAGGATAGAGCTCGGCCGGATTTTCTCTAAATCTTTGATGAGGGTACGCGCACTCCCCCGAAAGGCCTCTGGGGAGTAAATGCACTCGGTACTAAAGTAATCCAGCTTCTTATGATGAGCGTAGAGAACAATCTCCTTCTCGTAGGCATATTTGAGCGGTTTACTCCTTTTAATATCCGACGCCGCAGAGTCTGTAACGATGCTGGTGCCCCTTGAAAGACGAGGCAAATCCCCTCTCAGAAGATTCATCATCACTGTCTCCGCCACATCATCCGCATTATGACCCGTGACAACGTGTTTGATCCCCAGCCTCGCGGCGCCCCGGTCAAGCGCCTGTCGCCGAAACACCCCGCAGTACGTACAGTTCCCCTTCTTTCCGATCTGTGCAACGACCTGGTCCATCGTCCAACCGTACAGATCGCCGTAGCTGACGATCTCAAGGGGCATATTGTATTGCACGGCGTTCCGTTTCACTGTTTCCAGGCTGTCATCGCGATATCCCTTAATACCTTCATCGATGGACAGGAGCACCAGATCGAGGCCGTAGTTATATCGTTCGTTAAGGGTTTTCAGGACCGATGCAAGCACTGTACTGTCTTTACCTCCGCTGGCGCCGATGGCGACACGCTCGCCGGGGTGGAAGAGTGAGGTGGAGGTGATGGTCTCGTGGATTTCGCGCTCGAAAACCTCTAGAAAGCAGGCCTTGCACATTTTGTGGCGGTTTTTCGGCCTGATGATGAGCGCCCGCGCATTTTGGCAGTTGACGCAGAGTGCTGGAGCCATGATGAGCTGGTTGCGGTGGTGGTGGTTATCGTTGTCGCTGTGTTGTGGGGAGCACTTTTTTTTGCGATTTATTTTGATACCCGAAGTGGATATTTGCCTGCCGCTTTAAGGTTTGCGGGATGTTAGCTAGTTAGGTGTATCCCAGCAGAAAAGGGACCCACTAAATTAGTAATCAGCATAAATTTCCGAACTAGGCTTAGGCATAAAATCGTTTTAATTACCACCCAAAATAGATTTCACATGCTTACCGCTTACCAGTACCTCTTACCACTACTAGTTCTTAGTGTGTAATTAGAAGAAGAGTATGTGGGAAAAAAGAAAACAGTCAACTTAGTTAAATGCTATCGACTAATCCAAAAAAGGCAATGGGGTCAGTTTATATAATATTAATAACCACCTTGGCGCCAAGACCTACTACAGGAACACCTTTCGCAGGGGTACACCGAACTGTATCCTGCGCGGAAGATGGCCGGCTCCCTTACCGATTATGTAGTTTATGCCTTGATACACTATTATTATCACTCCGTAACCAAAGTTAATCTTGGTTCGTGAATTATTATTATTCGTCGGCAATTTTATTAACTAGTTATTATGAATCCTTATGAACCCCGGATCTGCAGAACAGGCCCAAATCTTCCCAAACAGGAAAGCATCCCGATGGTAAAGCAGAGCTGAAAGGAACAGGCCCTCGGTGACGCAGCCCCGGTGATGGAGCCCCCCTGAGGAGCTTGGCGCACTTCTCGATATAGTCGTGGCTTATTTCTCCCGAAGGTATGTCGTTTCTTTCGATAAATTCTCATAATCGATGGCAGTGACGCTGCGATTTCGCTATGCGCTTCGCAGGAGAGACAACATTAGCCGTACTGGCGTTCGCCCTACCTGCTGTACTGGGCCAGCATGTCCGCGATTTGGGCAGTGAGGAATGGACTCTCAGTGGTGGAGCTTTGAACCGGACTGTGCCTGGCCGTCTTCCTTCCCAGGTCCATCTGGATCTATTTGAGGCTGGCGTGATCGGTGAGTAGTGTTTTGCTATGCGACCACAAGGGACCAAGTGCCTAGCAGCTATCTAATAGGTCATTGCAGATGATCCGTGAGTGATTTACGCATCTCATACCAGAGAGTATGGGTTAATTAACGAGATTCCACAAGATATCGCGGCCTGAATGAGTACAACCTTCGCTGGATTGCCGAATCCAATTGGACTTACACCAGTGATCCGATCCGGGGCTTGTAGGTGGTCGTGCTTCAATCTCAGCCAAGTCTATCAAGATCGCCTCTCTGACATCAAATAGGTCAGAAGACTTCCAGTCGACCTGGCTCGTGTTTGATGGACTGGACACTTTTGCAACCATAGAATTCTGCGGGCAACAAATAGCGTCCACGGACAACCAGTTCCGTCAGTACACTTTTGATGTCTCTCAGGTTCTGAAGAACTGCCAAAAGGACCCTGTGTTAAGCATCAACTTTGGCAGTGCCCCGAAGATAGTGGATGCAATTGCCGAGGATCCCAGCTCGCCAAGTTTGAGCTCCCCTTTCCCTCTCCTTGCCCCCCTTCCCAAATGGAAATTGATTCTGATGATGGTTCATTCTCTCTTGTAGAATTTCCCGTGCAACTGACATATGAGTTCCCCAACCGATGGTTCATGCGCAAGCAGCAGTCTGATTTTGGCTGGGACTGGGGCCCAGCATTTGCGCCCGCCGGGCCTTGGAAGCCAGCGCGTATCGTGCAATTCGAAAATGCCAATAGTATACATGTCCTGAATACAGACCTGGATATTTATCGGAAGGGACAGATCAACTACCTCCCCCCAGATCAAGACCAGCCCTGGGTCGTTAATGCTAGCATTGACTTCCTAGGTACTCTTCCGCGTGAGCCATTTGCGTCGATAGAGATCAAAGACACCAAGTCAGGCGAGACTCTCACCTTGCGAAATCTGGATAATGTAACTGTGTCTGGGAACTCTGTCACCGGTGTCACAGTTCTAGATGGAGTCACCCCAAATCTCTGGTGGCCAAATGGACTTGGAGATCAGAATCTCTACAATATCACCATCACGATTGGCAATAATCAAAAACAAACACTCGCCCAAGTTACAAAGAGGACAGGATTCCGCACAATCTTCCTCAACCAGCGGAATGTCAAGGAAGCTCAGCGCGCACAGGGCATTGCACCCGAGTCCAACTGGCATTTTGAAGTGAATGGCCACACATTCTATGCAAAAGGCTCCAATCTCATCCCCCCCGATGCTTTCTGGCCGCGAGCCACGGAGGCCAAAATGGCGCGGCTGTTTGATGCGGTCGTGGCCGGGAACCAGAACATGCTCCGCGTTTGGTCATCTGGGGTTTACCTCCACGACTTCATTTACGATCTGGCGGACGAGAGAGGCATTCTCTTGTGGAGCGAGTTTGAGTTCAGTGATGCACTATATCCCGTGGATGATGCATTTTTGGAAAATGTCGCAGCCGAAGTCGTCTACAATGTCCGGCGCGTGAATCACCATCCTTCTCTTGCATTGTGGGCTGGCGGAAATGAGATCGAGGTGCTGATGCTTCTGCTAGTCAAACTGGCAGCCCCGGAGGATTATGAGAAGTATCAAGCGGAATATGAGAAGCTCTACATCAGCCTGATACTGCCTCTGGTGTATGAGAATACACGCTCCATCTCATATACCCCCAGCAGCACGACGCAAGGCTATTTATCCATTAATCTATCCGCGCCTGTACCCATGGAAGAACGATACCAGTGGAATATCACCCCTGGGACATATAATGGCAATACAGAATACTACAACTACGATGCCAGCGTTGCTTTCGATTACCATCAGTACCCTGTTGCGCGCTTCTCAGGAGAGTTCGGCTTCCAAAGCATGCCGAGCCTTCAAACCTGGCAGCAAGCCGTCAATCCCGCGGATCTGGAATTCAACAGCAGCGTCATCATGCACCGAAACCACCACTACCCGACGGGAGGGCCGAGTACGGATAGCCTCAACAACTCAGCCCGCGGGATGGGAGAAATGACAGCGGCGGTGGAGCTGTATTATCCCATTCCCAACAAAGCAGACCCCGTCGCCAACTTCAGCGCCTGGTGCCACGCCACACAGCTCTTCCAGGCCGATTTCTACAAATCCCAGATTCAATTCTACCGTCGTGGGAGCGGAGGGCCCGAGCGCCAACTCGGCTCCCTTTACTGGCAGCTAGAGGATATCTGGCAAGCCCCCTCATGGGCTGGGATAGAGTACGACGGCCGATGGAAGGTCCTCCACTACATCGCTCAGGATATATACCAACCGATCATCGTCTCCCCCTTTTGGGACTCCTCCACCGGCGAGCTGGAGATATACGTAACATCCGACCTGTGGGAATCGGCAACGGGAACAGTAGAACTCACTTGGTTGGACCTATCGGGGAACCCTTTCTCCAATAACGCAGATACACCAACATCAGTTACATTTCAGGTCGGCGCCCTCAACACCACAAAGATTTACAGCACCAATATTCAGAGCAGCAGCGCAAATCTTACCACTAACTCGAACTCCATCCTCATCCTCTCCCTCTCAGCGCGGGGATACCTCCCCAACTCTAACCCGGCGTCATTCCTGCACCTGAACTACTTCAGCCCTGTCTTCCCCAAGGACCTGGACATCGTTGACCCCGGTCTTGAACTAACCTACGACCCGTCCTCGGGGACTTTCACCGTGGAAGCTAAATCGGGCGTCTCACTGTACACGTGGCTCGACTACCCGGCCGGCGTGGTGGGGTATTTCGAGAAAAATGCGTTCGTTCTGACTCCCGGGCAGAAGAAGGAGATCGGGTTCGTGGTCCAAGAGGATAATACCGGTGGGAAGTGGGTGGATGCAGTGACGGTGCGGAGCCTTTGGGATCAAACGGTTGTCTAGATATACATTATATCGCCTTCTAAACCGTGAAGTAAAGCAATATTTTATCGCAATCTGCATTTAGTATGGTTTAATAGGAAATTGAATACCAGAAGTCCTTTCCATTCTATAATTGGCCGACCAGTCACAAGTGAAATAAAACAGAAGCGTAGACAGATACTGGTAACAGGGCAGATATACTACAGGTTACTCTGGAAACAAGATATGTTTATGATTTTTATTATGATTTATGGGATTTTTCAGATGTAATAGAAAGTAACAAAAAACCTGCTCTCAATATCCTGCAAATAAATGTAACAGAATTAAAAAGATATCAAATTGACATGCTGACTCCATTTTCCTTTAGCTCCTGCAATTAGAAGTTAAAGTAATCCGTCGTGACAAATAGTAGCCCATAGCCTAAAGTCAAAATGGCAAGACGACAAACAGAAATAAGACAAATTATTTCGAAATAAAGATGAGTATATCCCAAAATGAACGCCAACCGGTGCCTTGCTTCGCATATCGTAAATATATTAACCAAGGTGAATAATAAATAGCCCGCTATCGTTTTGATGCAATAGGTGAGGAATATACCCAACCGAAATGAGATTGATTAAGGAAAAGGGCGAGGAGAAATGGTCAGGTTGAGAAGACTCCGAAATCACCCGCAAACCAGGTAAAACTTAGAACCGTAATAGTGACCATGCCTGCTGCAAAAGCGAGTGCATTCTTCTCCAAAGCCGAAAACGCACCGTTGCAGGTGACACAAACGAACTCTGTAATGAAGGTCTTAGTTTACTCTTCTACAAACTCGTGAAGGGGAGAAGATAGGGAAGGAGCAAGGCAAATGCATCTTACCATTCAACGGAGTATAGGGCTGCGGCTGATACATCCCAAAAATAAGACGGTTCTGCGAGCTGAGATGTCCAGGGTCAGCTGTCATGTCCTCTACGGATGAGTCGGCATCGTAGATGATCAGAGTATATGACGCGGTCAGCAATGGAGTCGTCTTCGTGCCATTCGTATCCCACACGACCTTCCCAGTCTCCTTGACGCTCATATTGCTTGCAAGGGTCCAAGTTCCCTGGTTTTGACTACAGGAGGCGATGACGTTGATTGCGGACGGTGTCACTTGGAGCGACGTGTAGTTCCATGCAAAAGTCACATATTGACCGATCTTGTAGTAGGTGGTTGAACCCGTGGAAGGGGTCAGCATCGACACTCCACCGGGAGGATCCCGGGGATCAATCGAGATGGAGCTAGTAGCAGTTGTTTTGCTTGACTTTCCAGTGCCAGTGGTCTTGCCGGTGTGTGTTCCTGTACCGGTCTGTGTTCCTGTACTTCCCGAGTTTGTGCCAGTGCCAGTCGTAGTAGCGGTATCGGTTCCCGAGGTGGATTTTGTTCCAGCAGTCGTCTGATCAGAAGCTGTAGACGCGTCGGATGCGGTAGTTGCTTGTGCGGTATTTGTCGTAAGGGTTGCAGCAGCAGTTGCTGTCGTATCAGTGTTCGTAGAGTCTGGATAGGAAGAAGCGTTAGGAGAGCAAGACTTTTGGGAATGAGAAGAGCATATCACTTACCCGCTCGTCTATCGAATACTGCAAGACCCCCGAGCATGTCATGTGGATTCCATGCTCCAGTCGGTGAGACCGCACTCAGAAGTAGCAGCGTGCAAATCACGCTAGAGGGAGAAAACGAACGCATTTCAATGAAACGAAAGTATGTGGCTCAACAAAAGTTGAATCAGGAACCAGGAGTTGTGGAATTCGTCGTTTCAAAGAAAATAGCGATATATATGCATATGGCGTGAGATGCGTCTCGTTTCAAGCAGTTTTCTTTAATCGAGAACCGATTACGGCAAAACTTCTCGCAGGAACGAAGGAATACGAACGGACGGATAGATTTAATCGATAAAACAACGGGTATCGCAGTTGTTCCTGACCAGATAGGCCACTAAACGAGCTGAAAAATCCTGACAGATCGATCCAAGAAGGGTTGAAAATATAGACCCCCTGGGAAGGTGAGGAGGAAGGAGGATGGAAGCGAATGACTTGCGAGAAGGGGGAAAAGGGGGAAAAGGGGGAAAAGAAAAAATCGGACGCAGCCAAAGAAGCGAACAAATACTGGATGAAGCGACCGTTGATCGTCAAGGAATCGAGACGAGATGGGGAGGAGGAGCAAGAACAAGACGGAAGAAAGGGCGAGGTTGGATACGAGAGGAAAACAAGATGTCTTGGAGTCTCCCGATCTCAGCACGATCTCACTGGCGGCTATTTTTGGCAGCGATGGGCATGATTGATCATCCAGATCCAGGGACTATTATTATTATCGTTGTTAGTATTCCCATTTTCCTATAAATAACAAGCATTTCTTCCTGCTCATGGTCAGCAAGTGTGGTGATACAGCCTGGCATGCCAACTAACCTGCGCGTCGTGTCCATTCTGCAGAAAGCCAAAAATATGACCCCTGGATGTTTTCCCTGCCGTTCTTTGCAATGGACAACAAGACTGTTGATTATAGAAGGACGTTGGACGTTCCTTTCTGATACAATGGAGATGCTGTGGAGGTCTTCTCTGGAGGAGGTGGGACAGTGTTGTCCAGGCAGACAGATTCTCTTGGCAATGCGTGAATGCTCTCAAGTCTCTCTCCTTTTTCGTCACTCGACACTCCCAAATAGACCTCTCGTCATCCGCAAGCCAGTCGGCCATTGTTCTCCATAGCTGGGAAGGTCTCTTGATGAGATTTATCCTGCCATTTGATGCATCAGGACCGTTCAAAATTCATCAACGGGGGAGCACCAGACTCCTTGATTTTTTTCCCGACGCCGAGAGAGCTGACTTTGACGAAGTCGTCCTGGTAAACCATTTGACCGGATTGACTTACTGCCACCAAGTCATGGCCGAAGAAGGCCGCAGGTGTACCATGCTATCTCACTTCGAACCCAAATGATCTGGGCTCCATCGTTCCCATCCACCGTCCAAGTCGCTCACGGATTAGAACCTCCGACCACCTTGATTTCAGGGATAATGGACTGGCAGTCCACCTAATTTGCAGCTTGGTCCGCAGTTTCTTCGCAAGGTTTAACATTGCGATAACCGGAATCCAGCTGTGAGGACATCTCGTCATCATTGTCCTGGAGGGTGAAGCTGGAGACAACGATGTCCTACGCATGGTTCCCAAGTCCGTTGCGGACTGCAACTGCTTCTATCTCTTTGAGTCTGAAATGGCCCGGCCTGTGAAGGCGTTACAGCACAAGCAATTTTCCACAGCTCAACCTGACGACACCCGGTATGACACCATAAGGCAATGTGTAATGCTTTGTTCCGGTAAGCATTTCGCAGACGAGTTGGAGTTGCTCACTTCATCTCCAGTCCTTGTGAGGGACAAACTTAGTTTTGAGTACATTACCGTTGCAGCACATGGATTACCAGGGTCTGATGCGAAGGTCTACCATCATCACTTAAATAGAACAATCGGCAAAATTACCGCTAATCTCACTCACATTGAAATTGCCTTGGTCAAACCCAACCAGGGTGTGGAGTTCATTAACGAGCGTTTGAGAATACTATCAAGCCAGCTCCCCCTTTCAAGTTGCAAGGATTCCCACGATCTTCAGAAACAAGAACAGGAGACGTAGCCTTCCTTGACAGTCCGTTTTCGGGCTTCATTAAAGGAGTCCGACATGCGCACGCCATGGTGAAAGTTCCCAGCGCGAGCTTGTCTCGATCTTGTGTGACTGGTTTTGCATGGGCTAAGACTCGCAGAAGGATATGACCGACGGTGTTTGTGGATCTCCAGTCTGGCACGAAAACCACAACGCTCTAGGATTTTTCTGTACGCCCCGATGCTTGGGACTTTCCGCGATTACTGTTTACTGATTTCAGCCGATTATTTTATTGACGAAGGTTATTCCGTCGTCGAGGGGTTGTCGAGTGCCTTTTTTTGTCTCTTTAGATAACCTCTGGGTCTGATTTTTGGCTGAATAGGCATGTCAAGTGTGTAATATAGACAAGTGGCTTCCTACACTCGTGCAGGAGGATTATATGGGAAGACCTAGCATGGCTCTTGGAATCTATGATAGCAGTCCAGCAAAGGTCGTAGATATTAAACTCCATTAAAGTAGCAGACGGCAAGTGAGCTGCGAGAAACGGCCGTAAGTGAGGCCGTTTTAGGCCGTCGATTTGCAAGTGTTTCTGTCACGCACCCACATCATCCGTCCATGCCAAGCTCGAATTAGGAACTCAATACATACTAGGATATCTGTCAAAAGCAAGCTTTAGATTCGATTTCCTAATAATACATGTGGCGACAATGCTCAGGTTTCCAGAAAGACATAGCGGCAGCACCCAGCAAGATCCTGAGCCGTGAATAGAAGTTAGTTATGCTTTAAGATGATCTTAGTCATCGCCTGATTGAAGGAGCTCCAGTTCCATCCTCCACCATCCTGATCACACGAACTCCTTCTTTTAACGCTCATCTTTTTTACCCCTCAGGTCTTATAACAATATAATAGGCAAAATGGCGAAGAAACTTGGAGAGAATTCCAAGAAAGCTGCTGGAAACGCCCGCGTAAGTTGCATTTATCCATATATCTATCGCTAAACCCCGCCCCCGCCTTATTTTATTTAGCTGAACAATACAAGGCAGAACAGAGATAGCTAATGATTATGCATCTTGAAACATGACAGAAAGCGGAAGCAGCAGCCCAGAAGAAGGCAGCAGAAGACGCCAAGCGATCGGCAGAGGAAGACAAGCAGTGGGCGAAGGGTGCAAAAAGTAATGCTAAGAAGTGAGTCTTTTCGTTTAGTCTACCTGACGTACGAGGAGTCAGTTCTTTTTTTTTTAATATAGATACTAATTATTTTGTCTCCAAACAATAGGGAAGAAGCAGAAGCCAAAAAAGCCGAAGCTGCCCGAAAGAAAGCTGAACGTGAAGCCCTCCTCGCCGCCGAAGAAGCCTCCCTCCCATCAAAAGGCAAGGGGAATGCGAAAGCCCCCGCAAAGAAATCTCGAGGCCTGGATCTCTCGCAGCTCGACGAACCCGCGAGTCGCAAAGGCGCCACTCTCAATGCATCGGGCATCGACAACGCGCTGGACGCCCTCTCCCTTACTAGTGCTGGTGATTCTACGAAGGTTGACCGCCATCCGGAGCGGAGATTCAGAGCTGCGTATGCAGCGTACGAGGCGAGAAGGTTACCCGAGATCGAGAAAGAGAAGCCTGGGCTGAGGAAGCAGCAGCGGGTCGAGCTTTGTCGGAAGGAGTTCGAAAAGAGTGAAGAGAATCCCTTTAACCAGGTGTATGCGAGGTATGATGCTAGTCGGGAAGAGATTGCAAAGGTGAGGGAGGCGGAGAGGCAAAAGGTGGAAGCGAGGCTGGCCGGGAGATAGATTCCCTGTTTACTGTCCTTTGGGATGGTCCCCTCCTTGCTCACACAACGAGCAGAAACGAGTGATGATGATTTTTTTTTGGATTGGGCGGTTATAACAGAGCAATGCTTTCAATTAACCGAGCGTCGTGAGGCTCTGGCAAGCTATTGCGCTTTCTTGGAGATGGCATCGGCGGTATTGCCCTTGAAGGGATTTCTAGGGCAAACCAGCGGTTATGAGATGGATTGATCAGGTTCCTTCCTAAGCTCTTCTGGCTAGAAATAATGTGGCATGAGATACCATTGGGAAATCTGGAACTAGCCCGTCTTGTGGTTTTATTATAAGCGCCTGACATACGATCCGGCGCAGTCATAAATAAAAATAAATTCATGGAACTTGGCCCTCTTTTTAACCTTGAGCTTCAAAGCATTATACAGAATACAGCTGACATTCACTGGTATGAGAGTAAATCAAATGTCGGACTCTGGGAGGATGTACAACACCGAAGCACAATTGTAATCGTAGAGCAGATATCTAAATGCCTGGCCAATTCCAGCGTATTTCTCAAACTTCCAACGTAATGCTCCCAGATACGTTTTTTTTTTTTTATCTCATTCCAGTCGTGCATTAATCATGCCAGTTAAAAAGATTACCCTCAGCAGCTATCTATCTGACCACTGCTCTGACATCCCAAACGTACAGACTCTCATCCCAACCTGCACTGGCACACCACCCTTCACTGCCAAACAGACACCAATCAACACCCATGACGAACTCGGTATGTTGGCTCATCCGGCCCAATTCCGTTCCCATGACCGGGCCAACGGGGCCGGCGCGCATGATGTCATTATCCCCGATGGCACTGGCGTCAGAACCATCGCTCCATACACGACAGGTCATATCATAGCTGGCGCTGAGGAGCATGTTGGAGAGATGGGGAGACCAGACAACTTTGCGAATGGCGTAATTATGTCCAAGCATGGTAGCCACGGGTCCTTGTTGAGGTGCGCGGATATCGAAGGTGCGGATGGTGCGGTCGACTCCCGCCGTAGCTAATATCGAAGGGCGATACTTATTCCAGTCATGCGTGAGAGCTTCTGATGGAGGCGTGGAAGGGACTGGTACGGGGCCGGACGTGAGAGTACTTGCTGGGGTGGCATGGATCGGGATTTGAAGGATGAGATGATTGGAGGCAGAAGCAGGGGTGCGAAGGTCGAACACGCGGACTTGAGAATCGGAGGTCACGCAGGATATAATATCTGGGGAATGAGGCGAGAAGGCAGCTGAATACGTGCAGCTGTGTGTAGGCAAGGTGAGCAAGGAATGGGGACGATGTGGTGACCAGATCCGAACGGTGCCATCCCAGCTGCTGGAGCTGAAGCGGTCTTTCGATACGAGGTTCCAGTTCACGCTGAAGACTTCTCGATTGTGTTCCTTCCAGTTCTGGATGGGGAAGTCGTCGAGAGTAGAATCGAAGAGCTTGATGCTGCCGTCACCGGACGCTGTGAGGACTTGGTTCTCGTGGATTTCCGACCAGGCGAGATCGTAGAGGGAGTCTTGCGTCGTGTACCTACCAGCATACAAAGACAGTCAGAACGAAGAAATCAATAAGGAAAAAGAAAGATTTCTCCAGCGAAACGCACCATTTCAAGGGAACGATCCCATTCGGGGTGAGCTCTAGAATATACAGCCGGCCATTTCCCACGAGTCCAAAATTTGCCGAAGCCGCGACAGCCAGACGATTGTCAAAGAACGGCGAATACTTAACACCGCAGCCGTTGAAGCCTTCTGTGCGGAAATGAAGCATGGTTTATGTGAGGTCGACAGAGGGGAGCGCGGGGGAAAGACGGAGTCGGGCGGGGAAGGAAGAGAAAGGTGAAGAGGAACAATCTTCAGATCCAGACGGCTACAATATCATTCATGTACTGTCTGTCATGATGCTTCCATGGGAGATCAATCTATCTGGATGTCAAGCCATTCTGGTCGCAGTGAAGCCAGTGGGAAGTCGGAGCTTTTCCAGAATGAATGTGAAGGCTGTCGCAGCATCCGAGGTCCATTCAGCGTCGATCCATGGTGCAGTATGCGCTCCGCACAAACACCCCGGATATCTCATGGAAATGAACACTGCAAAAATGCTGCAGAACGAGCAAAAACAACAGTTTTTTTGCCATTTTTCATGCATGAAATTTGGAGGTTTCCTTATAGGAACTTGTTCTAGAGAACTTTCAACCAGGAAAGCTCCCTTCTTTGCCTCGGTCACAGAGTCCTTACGGATATTTATTATCCTTACGTCTTCCAACTGCTCAACATTCCATTCGTTTTGCCCTGCATTCTTTTCCTGAGGCCTTGGGATCCGGGAATGGCCTGACGATTGCATTTCTGTTAGATTGGTGACAGTGGTCATGAATTTCTATTCATCAGCTGAAGGAAGAGACCCGATGTTCCTCCATGCACAGCTGTATAAACCCAAGACAACCCACAAGCCTATGAAAAATACAGCTTATTGAACGCTTGGGCAACACTGAGATTCTCCGACCCCTTGCAATTTAGAATCATCTAGCTTTCGTACTAGTACTAACTAAGTGGTCGTGGCGTCAGCTCCGGCTGCAGCCATTACCATCTCAGTGTCTTTGTGGCGGAGATCTACCCCAATGCTTTGACCGCAGAATGTTGGAGAAGGAATCCCAGTTCAAAAAGCTTCTTCTGTCCGGTAATAGTCAGTCTGGAGGTGGAATCCGATGTATGCTTTGTGAAAATTATCGTACTGTCCTGACACATGGTGACCTCCGGTTCGTCTCTTCGAAAGTGAGGCATTAAAGAATGAGACTGACAAGTATAGCAGAGCCAGATATCTCTTCATACTAATATATACCACAAGTCCGGTCGTGCACTATTATATATGCGTGAAATTGAAAGATGCATCAGCTAGCGTTGCAACCAACACGGAACCTGCAGCGACAATGTCGTATCCAAAGTCAAAGATTGACATGTCATCAGGTACTTGTGTAAAGACCCCCACTGGGAAAATAACGCGCCAGGAGACTATAAATTTATGGAACCCTCTGCGTGCTGCATGTATGCTCTTCGGTCCCATACCATAAGCCACTTTACATACACGTGTCTGCTTTCCTACGCCGTGTTTCTTTGGATCTCTCAATCTGCGACTCGCTTCCAGCGGAATAATGGCTGATGCCACAGCTGAAGAGGGTTAGTAGAAGTCTGAGGGCAAGATTTGAGCGTCTAGAGTGCTGACCAGTTCAAATATCCAGGGAACGATCCGATCATCGTCGATGATACGGTATGATATATCTTGAACTAAATATTATCGGTATTGACGGATCTTGACAATGATTGCAACTAGATCTCTGAATTGGACTCGACCTTTAGCGATGCGTAAGGAGAAGCCTCTCCAGTGATTGAAACGGGTCACCATAAAGCTAACCTGAAGATATGATCTAGCGGAAGCGACACTACCTCCCTGAAATCCAGTGTTCTCAAGTACCGTTTCGAGCATGGACGTAGATACCACGCTTTCCGTGACGGACGGTACCTCATGCCGAATGATGAGAGAGAGCAGGATCGCATGGATATCCTCTCATATCTCTTTACACTGGCATTGGATGGGAAGCTGTTCCTGGCTCCTATAGGAGATTATCCACAGCGGATCCTTGATCTGGGCTGCGGGACAGGGCAGTGGGCAATCGATGTAGGTAAGTAGGCTTATTTATATATGGGGATCATCCATTGTTAAGCGGCTGACTTGTCTGGTGTATTGTATAGGGGATATGCTGCCCTCTGTTCAGGTAAACCTGTTCAATGCCTCTCTGTGTTGCTATTTTTGCAGTCTGACAGAAGGGACAATCATCAATAGGTTATTGGAAACGACCTGAGTCCAATCCAGCCTTCCATGTGTGTATTATGAAATACGTCGTTGATTGTTCTTGACTTTCTCACGGCCCTAGGGTTCCCCCCAACGTGCAATTCGAAGTTGATGACATAGAAAGTGACTGGACTTTCAAAACCCCTTTTGACTTCATCCACGCCCGATACATGTCCTCATCAGTGAAGAGCTGGCCCCGGTTGTTCCAGCAGACGTTCAAGTACGGTCCACATCTCTGTCCTGGCCTAATGTGTGCAATATATGCTAATTCCATCTCAAAGACACCTCAAGCCTGGAGGATATTTTGAATTTCTTGATTTTGACTTTAATTACCGTTCCGATGATGGCTCTTTGAAGGAGACCCATGACATGTATATCAATGCTGCTGAATATATCCGCGCAGCTAATATGTTAGGGCAAGAACCATGCCCAGGCCCAAAATTCAAAGCCTGGGCAGAAGATTCTGGGTTTGTGAATATCAAGGAGCGAAGACTTAAAATTCCAAGTGGTCCTTGGCCAAAGGATCCTACATTGGTGAGTGGTGCCCCTGGAATCCTTTGACCGACTCAAGCACTTCCATTGGCATCCCTTCTTTTTCAGCGATCGATCATGCTTGCTAATAACGTCTGCTCTTTCTATTAGAAAGAACTGGGTGCCTGGCACCTGATCCAAGCACTGGAAGGCATTGAAGCATGGACCATGGGGCTGTTCACCCGCGTACTTGGATGGTCTCCAGAGGAAGTGCAGGTGCATCTTGCCAAAGCCCGCAAGGATATCCAGAACCCAGATCTCCATGGATACGTGTTTCTGTGAGTTGGCTGCCATTGGCGAAGGGACAAAGATTTTCCACATAATCGTACTCGGTACTGACCATGGTGGGAACCAGGTATGTCGTATACGGCCAGAAACCGAAGGAATAAAAGGAAAAGAGCTTCGAATAGAGTCTGAATGAATGGCGTCTGCATGCAATGGCACCGATGAATTGAACTTGGATAGTTCTGTTGGAATGCGTCATGTACTGTCTTTCGAGCGTTGTCCTTCGAAAATGCCCATTACGAATGAATCCGGGACAGTATTAGTATCATTGACGCTAGAATGCAGAGACTCATTTCCCTACGGGGAAGGGATTGGAATATGAGAAATGATAAATATCAGATGAAATGTTCGTTATCCGTCGTCGGTCATATGTACATGCAGATTCCAAAAATATGTACTGAACCTGATCATCATACTTCATCTGTTCCTGCAACGTTCACTCAGTGCTGGTCTCTTTCTGCCCTTTCTCCTCTGGCTTCGGCTTCTGGCCATACACGAGATATCTGAGACACCAACCGCGGTCAGAGATGCGCAATTAACGAAAATATTGCCCAGCAGACTTACAGAGGTATATATGCATGGATCTTTGGATCGCAGTAATCCTTCCGTGCCCCAGCAAGATGCACCTGTACTTTTTCTAAGGACCAGCCAAGCACTCGACAGAATGGGGCCATGGTCCAACCTTCTAAGCCCTCCATGGCCTGAAGCTGGTTCCAAGCGCCAAGCTCTTTCTATACAAAGACATCAGCTACATAAGTGAGGAGTTCTGGGACTGTAATACTCACCAATTTGGGATCCTTCGGCCAAGGTCCGTACGGGACTTTGAATACATGTTCTTTGATATTCACAAATCCAGCTTCTTTGGCCCATTCCTTCAACTTCGGCCCTGGTCTGGCGGTTTGACCCATTTTATCCGCCGCTCGGATTGCTTCAACAGAATTTATATACATTTCATGTGTTTCTTTCAAACTGCCATCATCAGACCCTAGCAAAAAATCGGCGTCAAAGAACTCGGCATAGCCGCCTGGTTTGAGGTTTCTTAAAAATTATAAGTATTCAGTGTATACAATATACTATTTTCAGGGGCACTCACTCGAATGTCTGTCGGAACAGCTTAGGCCAATCATGGATTGATGTAGCCAAGAACCGAGCATGGATAAAGTCAAAGGGAGTCTTGAACGCCCAGTCACTTTCTATGTCATCGATTTCAAACTGGACGTTTGGGGGGACCCTTTGAAGAACGAAATCATTAATTAGCCTCTTTTTCATGTGGCAGCTCGCCCACGCCTACACACGTACATTGAAGGCTGGATCGCACTGAGGTCGTTCCCAATGATCTATGTGATACTGTCAGACCTGCATATCAAGGGGAAATAAGTAAAGAGATGAAGGTGAAGAGATGTTACCTGTGCAGAAGGATACAGATCACCCATCTCAATCGCCCACAATCCTGTCCCACACCCCAAATCCAGAATTCGCTGCGGGTGCTCGTCAATGGGGGCCAGGAAGAACTTCCCATCCAGAACTAGTGAGAACATGTGTCCGAGGATATCCATGTGGTCTTGTTCCTTTTCATCATTGGGAATGAGGTATCTCCCTTCCCGGAATGCGTGGTACCGACGGCCATTCTCGAAGTGGTATTTGAGAATGCTAGATTTCAGAGAGGTGGTGTCGCTTCCACTATTTTGAGAGCGTTCTGTCAGCTATGAAGTGTCCAAAGAGATCCATAGTCTTTCAATAAGAGGAAACATACGAATCACTGAAGGTTGAGTCCAGTTCTGAAACCTAGGTGGATTGATAAGTCGTCGCTTGAAGCAAGGATGTGGGAGGAGGCATGCGCACAGTATCATCAACCACAATCGGATTGTTTCTCACTAGATGAGACACGTGTTAGTTGCAGTCAGTGGCTATAGGTTTCAGATGGGAGCTGACTGACCGTCATCAACTGGTATCTCGTTCCCAGCCATATTTCCGTAAAGCTGAAGGTGTCTGGATCAGATATGCAGGAGTGCTAGAAGCAACATGCAGTATCTGTGTGGGCTATCATCACCATTAGTATTATACCAGTGGCCAAGCACCGTACGGTGCTTCGTACTTTTGCAACCGCAGATCTTACGACTAAAAACCTGTCAATAATCATCGCAGCAACGTGGTGATGGGACAGAATCCCGTTTCCTTGCCATTAACTTTGCCTAATGCAGGCGGCATACATCCGTCAACAACGCCTTCCAATGGAGAAAGCAGGATTCGAGCAGCAGCTGGACAGTGACCGTCGGCTCTGGGAAGGTTTCCTCTGATAGTCGCCAAAGCCGTCCCCAGCACACATTTAAAGCCAGGCCTCCTAATCAAGCCGTCTTAGAGGGAGCGACTGCGTCATATTAACTGAATAACCGAGCACCAAGACAGATTGTGTGCAGACAGCACAGGAGAATGAATAATGCAAGGCTCGCTCCAGGCAGCGACGGAATCATCCATGGAAGACCAGCAAACTTTCTATCAGAAAGTCTTGCATCCAAACTGCCCCTTCATCCATTCCTCGATTTTTTTCCTGGGTTATAATCACCCGTTTTATCCTCTTGATCTGTTAATTAATCTATGAGCCGGCATGGAACTCCGCACCACACGTTCTATGGCACGGGAGGCTGCTCTACTTGCAACTGGGATGCAGACTGTCCAGCGCAAGGCAACCATCACAGCCAAAAAGCGAGCTAGACATGGAGATGAACATTCGGAAAAGCCGGGAAACACCTCCAAACGCGCTAGCAATGGCAGAGCTACCTCGAAAAGGCGCAAGAAAAACGAAGTTGACTCGCTCCCCAATGGCATTGTTGAGCTCCCACACAACTTGGGAAAAGTCGCGATGACTTACAATTTGAACCCCTCCGTTGTTGTCAAGTCTGAGAAGACTCATGCCGTCAAGGAAGAAGAACTAGAAAATCTTGCAAATGACATCCAGATTACCGTTGACAAAGCTACGGAAACACTAGAAGAGCCGACAGGGAAAAGAAAGAAAAAGAAAACCAATCCATACGGTCTCACTCCAGGATTCAGCCCATTTCCAGAATGGCTCCATCCCACACGGGAAGAATGCGAGGAAGTCAATAGACTCCTGTCAAGTGTACATGGTGAAATCAGTCCTCCAGCTACTATCCCGGAGCCGTCTCTCACGGTTACTGGGTGCGGTGAAGTGCCTTCTGTTCTTGATGCTCTAATCAGGACCTTGCTCAGCGGTGCTACCACGGGTAGAAATTCCGCCATGTCCTTCAACGGCTTGGTTCAGAAGTTTGGGATCCTCAAGGAAGGAATCGGCCGGGGCAGCGTGAATTGGGATGCTGTCCGCCAAGCACCGACCAAGGACGTCTATGAGGCAATGAAGAGTGGCGGGCTGGCGGATATCAAGAGCAAACATCTCAAGGCAATCCTCGACATGGTATACAAGGAGAATCAGGAGCGCAGAGAACTCTTCCTTCAAGCTGAACTATCCAACGGACCATCCAGCAAGGAACCCGATACCGCCAGGGGGCAATATGAAATAGCATGTGCGGACCAGAACGTCCTTTCTCTCAATCACCTCCACGAGCTTACCAAGGAAGAGGTCATGATGGAGCTTGTCAAGTATCCAGGTATCGGTCCCAAGACAGCCGCATGCGTGATCCTATTCTGCCTCCAACGCCCATGTTTTGCTGTTGATACCCATATCTTTCGCATCTGCAAGTGGCTGGGCTGGATCCCGGATAAGGCGACCGAGGTGACGGCGTTTAGTCATCTTGAGGTGAGGATCCCGGACCATCTCAAGTATTCCCTCCACCAGCTTTTCATCCTGCATGGAAAGTCGTGTCCTAGATGTCGGGCGATCACTGGACAGTCCGCCACTGGCTGGGAAGATGGCTGTGTAATCGATCACTTGGTGACCAGGACAGGGAAGAGGAAGGGCGGTGCGGAAAGTCCTGTGGGCATAAGAAGGGGCAGCCGACCGGCACTTATCGGGAAATAAGACAGATGTCGATCGGGATACCTGATCATGATGCTTTGATTCTGGCGGTCTGGGGGAAGTGAGGGGGGTTGCATGATCGGATTGGCGTCTACCATGATTACGGAGTAATGTTGGACTTTGCCGCGTGTTTTAGAATTCTGCACATTAGACCTGTAGTTTGAGTTGGAAATTTCCTGTATGTCCGTCTCCTGTGGCTAGGTAGAAAGAAAATGAGAGCAAGAATTCTTCAATGCGACGGCGCTGCAGATAGAAAGGATTGTTATGGAGAACAGCGCGGACGGGACTGCAGAGTGGCCTTATCGGCATTGTAGATTCCCGATAAGAGAAGGGGTCACCGAGAGAGAGAAAATAATAGCTCTGCCTCTGTCCCATGTCCCTTCGTCCATGAAGCCCAATTGCCTCTCTCTGCCACCGACTGCTCCATCTATCCTGTCCTGCTTTCTACGGATTCACCTCCGCATGTCGCGTCAATGGAGGCCAACGCTGAATCCCTCAACATCAGCCCACAATGGCTCGGTGTCGCCCTCATCTCCGCGATCGCCGTCTTCCTAGGCTACAGCTTTGTTCTGGGCCAAAAAGAAGCTCCCGTGACGTTCAATGTACCAATTCCGGCTGAAGTGCGACCAAACTGGACAGGGAAGAAGTGGGACGACGTGCAGGGGGAGGAGAAGAAAATACTCGAAGGTCAGGTTCGCGGGGTGAGTTTTCCTGCTTGACTGGCTGTCCCTCCACTTGGTTACGGGTCTGTTTGTTTTGCTGACGGGTAAAATACCCAGCAATGGAGCCAGGATCTTATTATGAGTTACTGTCCTGCCGACGGGAGGGTATTGGGGAATGGCACCAGACCCGCGACAGCAGAAGGGATTGATTGGGCCGTGCAAGCGGCGAAGAAGGCGCAGGATGAGTGGGCGAAGACATCCTTTTCAGAGAGGAGGAAGGTATTGAAGACATTGCTGAAGTATGTCTTCTTTTTGTGTCTCGTTCAATTTTGTTGTCATTGGATGATAAATGCTGACCTTCGGCTTTTCTACTAGATACGTTCTCGACCACCAGGATGACATCGTCACGGCTTGCTGTTTGGATTCTGGAAAGACAAAAGTCGACGCTTCTTTTGGAGAGATTCTTGTGACGACCGAAAAGCTGAAATGGACCATCGACCACGGCGAGAAAGCATTGGCGCCCGAACGTCGACCGACTAATTTTCTCATGATGTACAAAAAGAACATGGTCACCTACGAGCCACTCGGTGTGGTCTCGGCTTGTGTCTCATGGAACTATCCCTTTCACAACTTCATCTCGCCCGTCATTAGTGCGATATTTGCTGGAAACGGCATCGTTGTAAAGCCATCGGAGCAAACGGCGTGGTGTACGGCCTATTTCTTGGAGATCGTTAGGGGGGCACTTTCCAGCTGTGGCCACTCGCGAGACCTTGTACAGACTGTTATCTGTCTCCCTAATGTTGCGGATGTATTGACCTCTCATCCTGATATCTCCCAATTGACTTTCATCGGATCAAAACCTGTTGCGCATAAGGTGTGCGAATCGGCAGCTAAAGCATTGATACCAGTGACGGTTGAATTGGGGGGTAAGGACCCATCTGTCATCCTCGACGATACTAGCACGGTAAAGGAATTGCCAGCTATCGCGTCTATTCTCATGCGCGGCGTCTTCCAGTCGGCCGGGCAGAACTGTATTGGCGTCGAGCGGGTCATTGCACTTCCAGGGGTATACGAAAAGCTTCTTGACATTATCACCCCGCGGATCAAAGCCCTCCGGCTTGGCTCGATCTTACTAGACTCTACTATGAAATCCGGCGAGAAACCGACGACACCGGACGTAGGCGCCATGATATCCCCCGCATCCTTCGACCGACTGGAGTCGCTCATTGAAGATGCAGTGAAACAAGGAGCACGTCTTGTTTGCGGAGGAAAGAGATACAGTCACCCCAAACACCCACACGGCCATTTCTTTACTCCCACGCTGCTTGCGGACGTGACTCCCTCCATGCGGATCGCGCAAGTCGAGCTCTTTGCTCCAGTATTTGTCCTAATGAGAGCCGACTCTGTCGCTCATGCTATCGCAATTGCCAATTCCACCGACTATGCTCTCGGTGCTAGTGTATTTGGATACAACCAGAAAGATGTCTCTGCTTGCGTGTCAGGTATCAAGGCTGGTATGGTTGCTATAAATGACTTTGGAAGCTACTACGCCGTGCAACTGCCCTTTGGCGGTGTCAAGGGATCCGGATACGGCCGGTTCGCCGGCGAAGAGGGATTACGTGGTGTGAGTAATATCAAAGCAGTGTGTGCGGATCGCTTTCCAGGGTTGATGGCTACTAGGATTCCTCCTAGGGTGGACTATCCAATTCAGAAAGGAGACAATATGAGACAAAATGGGACTGGGGCGTGGGAGATGTGCAAAGGGGTTGTTGAAACAGGTTATCAGATTACGTTTGCCGGATGGGTGAGAGGGATCATTAGACTTCTGAGAAATATGTGAACTGATCCAGGGAGTTGTTTAGAGCTTGCATCACGGTAGTGTCTATAACCAAAGAAAGAAAAAAGAAAAGAGAAAAGAAACATGGAATTCAGCAATAGATAATAATTTAATTTTAAACAAATCCTACTAAATGGGGTATCCTTAAAGCTACAATCGTTACAAAACACATCCCATGGCATCACGCCCCTCAGAAATCTCCTGAACATACCTCCCGGCCATCTCTCCTTGAGGGCTCCATAAGTAGAACATACTTCTTCTCGGGTTCTCTCTAGCGTGGGCAACCAGATGCGGCAACTCCATCATCAGATCCAGCAACCAGCTCCCAAGAGCACCGCCAACATCCATGGCGAACTGTGTAATTTCAGGATCATCAGCCGGAAGCGACTCGGCACTCGCGTGGAGGAGAACACGGAATAACCTCGTGCTATTTCTATGATCACCACCACGACGATCGATAATTTCTCGGCATACCCTGGCGGCAGTACGGAAATGGTCCGCCGGGATAGTGTAGAGGGGGGTTTCAAATTCAATTCCATTTCGACGTTGCGTATCATCGTCGGGAGTGTGCAAACTTCGGAAGTAGAATTCATCCAGTTTAAGGAGGGTAGAGAGGACCGGGGCATTTTCCGTAACGAGCGCATTATGGATGCCCTGTTGTAAAGCTTCTCGGGGGAAGGTGATTTTTTCCGCGTTTTCCTGTCGTAGGAGTCGGACGTGAGAAGGGGACATCCTATTAAAGGCGGCTAGTATCCGGAGGTTCTGTAGGAATGTCGAGTGAGACTCGGTGAAGCCTTGGTACTGGTCGCCGCTTATATCACCTCGCAGGAGCGAAGGGGGGAAATCTTTCACGCTGAGAAGAGGGAATAGGCTTTGAGTGGAGGCACAGGATATTGATATTCCGAATTGGCTTATAGTAAGTGTATCGCGGTGTGAAGGCTCATTTGGATCATCTAGAGGCGGTACAGCGCCTGTGAAAATGTAACTCCCAAGTTCATCATCATCATCATCGCCTAGATGGGCGAGATTATCTTCCAGGACTTCCAACTGGCCATCCTCCATTTCGAATCCAGTATTAATCCACCGTCGTCTAACAATCAATCTGGCCAGATTCGGAAGCTGTCTCCTGATTCTTTCAAAGGTGCACCATCTGCATCGGAGAATGGACGACTGGAGTCTCTTCCTCTCCTCAAATGGAAGGGCCGTGTACTCACGTCCCAGCGGATGCAGGATCCTGGAAATAATCTCATCATATCCGCGGCTTATCCGAGCCCCATGATAAGCACCACCTCTGTAATCGTCACGGAAATCATCAGAATCATCCCAGAATGCCAGAAGGATCAACACCCTATAGATCCGTTCACTAGTCACGGCAGCTGCTATGGAAGGCGAGACACGAGGCAGATTCACGTTCAAGGAATACAGGAAGATCTTCTCCAGTATTTCCACGGGTAGGGTCTCAAGCCTTGATAATCTTTTCCCGGAATCCTTTGCAGTGGGTTTTACTGTCTGCGCAAAGAGACGGCTTTGTTTGGAGGACTTCGATTTAGGTACGTAACCTGGAGGGAGGAGGGGTCTCCCTCTGCGTTTGGGCTGTGTATCTGGATGATTATCATTATCTGGAGCAACACGCTTCTTCCTGCGCCCGCGGACTCTTATAGGATTGAGTCTATCATCCATGATGCTTTGGGTTGTACGATGTTTTGATGTTGGTGAAGAAGAACATTTCCGTAAAAGGACACAGGGCGGTCAGGACTGGCATAATGCACGTGATAGAACAAGTGATCCGCGCGAACCCTATTTCTTTTTCTTTTTTGCCCTCGTCTTCCACATCGTCTCAGTCAACATTACACGTTATCTGGATGCAACCAGTTAATATCAAGATGATAATTGATAAGGATTAGGATCCAGAATAATTAAAATCTAATCTCCCGCAGTTTACTCGGTACGCGCTGTTTCTCACTGCTTCGGCAAGACACCAGTCCGTTTTAGTTGCCCGACACAATGATGACAGACACATTCCTAGGAACAAGAGATCCAGTAATGTCTGAAATAACGGTCAGGATTCCTGCGTTATCATGTCTATATATTATTAGTCACATTCCGTACATCCACTGCAATTCTCTATAGATTTCCGACTTTCTGTCGTCTTTATTATTCCTCAGTTAGCGCAATGGTTGCGGGCCAAAGCAAACGAGAAACAACTCATCTCTTCCCCTCTCAGCCATTGGGAAAGGAGAGCTCTGTATCTCTCTCGATCCTCGATGCGACTGTCGCGCGTTTTTCTCCAACAAGTGCGATCTGGGTCTACGATTCTGTCCCCGACGGAATACAGACAGAGGACTTTGTGAGACACCTTCAGACCTGCTTCGTGGAAACGTTGGATTCTTTTCCTCAATGGGCCGGTCAGCTATAATGGGCACCGTTCAATCCAGAAGGGCGACATACAGAACGATTCAATCTACCTATAATCCGGTGGAACCGACACGGACCCAGGCGTCGAGTGGGCTGTCGTCTACCACGACTTCCCCGATGAATCTCTGGCCCCTTGTCCAGAAGAGCGAGCGTCTGGCTCTGCTGTTTGGATCGGGGATAACTTCCTGCAGACTGTCCTGATCTCGCAAACGCTGCTTGCATTGCATAATCTCCGTGACTACAAGAGTCTCCCAGGGATTCTGGTGCAGATCAACTTCTTCTCCATCAACTTCTTCTCCAAGGGTGGATATGCAATCGGAGTCAAAATCGCACATCCCCTGGCAGACGCCCAGGCTTTGATGGTATTCATCCACGAGTCGGCGGCCATCAGCCGTGCACAATACGGATCGTCAAGTGCATCGTCACCTATGGGTCCTCCTGTCTTCGACCCGCCACGACTCGACTCGCATGCTACAGGGGATATCGATGCAGCAGCTCTGGATCCGGATATATGCGCAGTCGTTCGCGATCTCCCCTTGCATCGCTACGACTGGTGGCGTACTTCTGCCCCCGGATATCCTTCAGGTGCCATGTCCACGGCAGAAGCGTCCAAGGCATCAGCCGACATCCTTGAGAACTGTACCGTATCTGCGTCTACCATACCACAGTGGAGCACATGAGACATTTCCAAACCCATAACATACGCCCTGCTGCACTTTACGGCGGCCGAAGTCGACCGTCTCCGGTCCATGGCACGGGAAGATCCGCACGCACGTCAGGACATCTCCCGACTTGACTCCCTTCTAGCTTATATGTGGCGAAGTATCAATCGTGCCCGCGGCCACACGCAGTCCCCTGAGGAAATATTCTTGGAAGTGACCCTCAGCGCTCGACCGTGATTAACACCAGCACTCCCACCGACTTTCATCGGCTCCCCCATTTTCCTGGCCTATATCCGGTCAACGGGAAGTGAGGCCAGCACTACTGCGAGCATGGAAGAACTCTCCACGAAGATCCGCGACACAGTTTCCCTCTTTACGCCAGACAAAATCGGGGCCATGCTCCACGACGCAGCGCATGAGGTATCGCCGCAGAGGCTCTGGCAGGCATTTATCGGGAATCGGCACGTTCTGGTGACGTCTTGGCTCAGATCAGGACTGTACGAGGTGGATTTCCAGGGAGCAGGGAAGCGGCCGAGATACGTGCATACCTTGATCCCCAGGATTGACGGTTGTCTGCAGGTAATGGATGCCGGAGTGGATGATGCGGGGTTCGACATTGCGCTGTATTTGGAGGAAGAGGCGATGAGGAACTTCGTGAGTGCATTAAGAGACAAAAGGTAGCCATGACATCTCCAGAACGTGTAGCAGAAATGTCTCGCAAAAACGAAGGTACTAATGGAGCTCCCCAAGCTTCAACTGGACAAATGCTAGACATACTGTCTCACATAATAACAAAGGACCATTCAAATAATATCCGTTGTATAGCAGGAAAAAAAATGCTGGCTTCGATTAAAGGTGTATTGTTACAGCATAGGTATACAACCACTCTCTTTCTCTGGACCTAATAACTCCCATACCCTCCCACAAAATGACTTAAGATAAATATAATCTAGTAGATGGCTTCGGTTAGATATATCAGGCCAAAGATGAGGAACATGACAGCACCTCCCAATGTTACTGTTGGATCGACGTCAATTGTAAGTTCAAAAACAAATGCGCAATGGAAGAAGTACATACCAACTCGCATGCTGACTTTTCCAGCAATAGCCCGTCCTCCAATCACTGCAGCAGCAGTGCATATACTATGTCCTGAGATTGCACCGATAGTTACCCACCAGTAGTCCTGTCCGGCAGCCATGGCAATTGTTGCAATCTGGCTGCGATCACCCCATTCGCCAAGGAAGGTCATTACAAACGTTTGGACCCAAGAAGGACTGAGCAATAGCGAGAAGAGATTACTTAACCCATCCGTGACGCTGCTCCATCTACTACCGCGGTCTGGGGAGGAACCACGCGAAGAAGATGAGGGACTTTCCGGAGGAGAGGGAAGACGATTTGTTGAACGAGGCTTCGGTCTGCGTGCATGACCAGCCTCCAAAGAGTGAGGTGTAATAGAGGACCGCCGGCGCTTCATATAGCGCTCTTTTTCTTCTAGTTCCATTTCCACCTCCTTCATTTCCTCTCCGACCCCTTCGTCTGGGGACATTTCTCGTCCCTCTTTGAGCATCTTCAGTCCGAAGATGAGGAACAATCCAGCTGCCAAAAACTTAGTGAATGACTTTGGGATCAGCGTAGGGAATGTGTGCCCTAGTACAGCTGAAAGAACAGTCATGGCAATTAAGGCGCTGAAAGCAGCGGAGAAGACAACCAGACGTGGATGTCTCATTGCCATGAGAGCCGCCACAAGGAATGTCTTGTCGCCAATCTCGGAGAAGATTATCATGGTGAATGAAAAGATAAGTGAGTGAAGGGAACCGCCGACAGCTCCTTCAGAATCGGCATCCTTTTTTGACATGGGAGTTGGTTGTTTAGCTGCTCCAGGAATATCCATGGCATCAAGCTGGTCGATGTCACTCTTGGCTGGAGACTTGGGATGAGGAATCTCATGAGGCTTTTCTGGAAGATCATCTGGTTTCTTCAAACGCTACATCAGTCTCATAGTCATTAAGAAGAAAATAAGAGGGCCGTGAACATATCTCTCTGGCATACCTTGAGGACCCCGAGGGTATCTTTTTCACTCACACGCTCATCATCTATGGGAACCTTCTTTACCTCACTCTGTGGCAGAGGACGCGCCTCCTTGGGGCTATCAGGGATCTTCTCCTTAGACGATTTGCCCTCCTTCTGCTTCTCTGATACTCCGCCATTAGTCCCTTGAGTTCCTTCTTTGGGCCCCAATCTGTCCGGATCATCCATCACGCCGTCATTCGAATAAGGAATTGGATCACCATCAGGGCCGATATGCTCCAGTAAGGTAACCTCCTGGTCGAACTTAGCATTTCCGTCTGGACTGCTGGCTTCCTTCGCCTTTTTGCGCTCCCTCTCTGCACCAGTCTCCACCCATGGACCGCTATGTGGTTTTCCATCTTTTCCATCTACTGGCGCATCGAGTGTTCCCTTGGGCGCAGCTTTAGGAGAGCTGAGAGCCGCCTCTAGATGGGAAACAACAGCATCGGGGTCAGTGGCACGCGGTATAAGGGTAGGCTCAGGAGACGATGATTCTGCAATGACGGCTGAAACGGATGAAAGGAGGAACAGCACAATTGAGGAGCTAAAGTAGGAGACCCTCATTATAAATAGTTAAGTCCGGTCTGTGACTGAAGAAAAGAATGAAAGGAATTGAATAAAATATTGGAGAAATGAAGGGTGGCCTTTTTGCCCCAAGAATAGAAACCGCCGTAAGGAGCAAGTTTCATAGGCGGAACTGACAGCGGTGAGACAGCTATTTACACGTGACTTTAATGACTAATGCAGATCTTGCAGCCTTAAAAACAGGGCATTCACATGCGCATGTAAGCTATTCAGGCCTCCCGTATGTACACATTTTCCTATACACGAATCTCTTCAACCTTTGCGCGACCCGAAATCCAGGAATACTCTCCCTGGTCAGATGCCCGGTGGATAGCATACAATTCGTCCTGAAAAGCAGGGACAAAACTTCCTGGTCCATGAACGTGGTCCTTTAAAGCCGCATTCTCAGCCGCAATCTCATACATGAGCAACCCTGCAAGTACTGCAAGAAGCTTGTCCGTCGGATGCACTGTCAAGAAGCAGCTCGATATGGCGCCTACTGCACAACCGGTCTACAATTCATATACCAGTCAGTATGTATCATGAGTAAAAGGCATAGCAGGACTTCATGTTCTTTTGCTCCCGAGAGTCAACATACCCCTGTAACAGATCCAAGATATCCATGTCCATTGTGGATTGCAAGTATACGTTCCCCATCACTGAGATAGTCAACAGCTCCTGTCATGAGCACGATGTTTCCTTCATTGGTTGAATTAGTAAGAGCAGCGCTGGAAGGAATAGGTATCCTGACTACTTACGCTCTCTCCGGGCCAGATTTCTGACAAGTTGAGCCTTTTCTATAGCTGCAAGCGTGCTTGGCCCGCTATCAACCCCTCGTTGCGTCGCAGCGCTATCTCCAAAGACCTGTCTGATTTCTCCCTCGTTCCCCTTGATGAGGTCAAAGTATCCTCCGCTCATGAGCTGCTTCACAGCATCTCGCCGAATATGGGTGGCAGCAGCACCGACTGGGTCAAATGTAATAGGTCGTCCGCGCTCATTATAAGCTCTTATACCTTTGAGATAGTTTGAGACACTCTCTTCGTTCAAGGTGCCCATGTTGATCACAAGGGAGCCATCATTAAGAGCTAAATCAGCAGCTTCATCTCCATACAATGACATGATTGGAGAAGCTCCACTATTGATGGTATGGTCAGCATACGATGACAATACCAAGGGTAGATCACTCACATAGCAAGAGTAACATTAGCAACAAAGTTGGCTACAACATGGTTGATCATGCTGTGTACCAGAGGGCGTCGTGCTGCGACTTTTTGCACAATTTCAGGCACTTCTCGAACCAAAGTGGCAATCTCGTCTGGTCGAGAAGCCCTGGGAGTCGTTGCAAATGCAGGAACGGAGCGGATGTGCTTCACAAATGTGGCAGCGGCTTCCTTTGGATCTTCTGCTCCAATGATGGCACTGACAACTGCAACACCATCAAGCCCTTTCTTAGATGCCTTGGACTGATAGATGACTCGCTGAACGTTCGACTGATTGATCCCGCCAATGCAGACTGTTCCCACTGGGCGATCATCTGAGATAGCTTCCAGGATAGCTTTAGTGCCGGCAGTGCCGATGATGCCTTTCGTGTTGGTCTTGCTGCGAGACGTCAGAACAAACGATCCATTGAAGATAGCCTCTCCCTTGTATTTCAAATGGCCATAACTTACGTGGCCGTGGCATACACCGTCCCAATACCGAGATAGTCAGCACCATCTTCAACGGCCTTCTTAGCCTCCTCAATAGAGGCAACAGTAATACCAATAATAGCATTTTCTGGGAGTATCTTCTTTGCTTCAGAGATGTCTGCTGGTCTGTCAGATTCAGTTTCATTCTCTGAGCGGAGGCGGGGTTCTGCCGTACTCATATCGTCTTGTCCAAGATGAACACCTTCTGCTCCGACAGCCACTGCGACATCGACTCTGTCATTGATGAGCAAGGGAACGTCATAGGCACGGGTGATCTTATGCAGCTTTTTGGCTGTTTCTATCAAAGCACCTGTGTCGCTGGTCTTGTCTCTATACTGGACGATTGTGACGCCTGATGTCCGTCATCAGTGCATGAGGTGACGAGCAAGCAGTGGTAGTTTCCTAACCTCCTTTAAGAGCTTCCTCGACGACCTGGCACAGATCCCGACCCTTGAGAATGGGTGGGGTTGAATCGGTTACCAAGTACAAGGACAGATCAACAGGCATCTTGATCGATACCTCCTTCACACCCAGTTTCTCTGCTCAGTAGTGATAGCACCCCGAGAGGTCGCAAGCTTCCGGAAAGATTTCCAATTGCTGGATCTCGAAAGCAAAAGGAATGCCGAAAAGATGGTGGAATTGGCAGATGAGATTATGCAGTTCGGTAGCTTAAAGTGGAAATAGTGGATCCGACTGACCACTTTCTCTATGATGGAATTATACATCTACGGAGTTGTACGAGACTTCACAAATCAAAAACAGAAGCAACCGGCGTGGATTATTGCTCTGCAATCCATTTCCATCGTCGATGCAGTCAGAGGAAATCCCTTTGACTGTCCTCCGTACAGTGCACACTTTAAGTGCACAGCACTGACAGTGACTATGCAGCAGATCTTGCCTCCGGATCATCTTCCCTCCGCTAACGTCGTTTTCTGCCCAGCGCTGGCCAGAACCTTCATCCTCGAGGTCTCCTGTCTCACCACTGCTGTATATACGCATGCTTAGGGACCCTTTCGTTCGTTGCTTACTATCCTTAAAGGCAAATCCGCCTTGATTTTCTGTCGATCGTCGCGCGCGTTCACGATTTGACCCGATATTGTACATCTCCACCGGCTGATGCCTCGGACCGCGCAACTCTTAACTACGAAAATGGACAGTTGAGGACCGTACTGCACGGATTCGAAAAAGATCATAGACACGTTTATTCTGGTGATTGCATCGCATATATGACTTGTCCAGACTCATGACCTCGACAATAACGGGGGACGTTGCCCCTATTACTCCCCGCCAAATATGGGCTACAAGACCGACGACCACCAGCACTCCGGTATACGAGCAGGGATGCACACCCGTTTTACTTCCTAGCAACGGTAAGTTAAGCGTTCGGTGTACCTGCATCCCTACGGTGCACTTGAACTAGGTGATCCTGATCTATTCTGTCCTTGTAGGGTATATCTATCTCAATACCTCGTACACACTCACCCTCTCTCAAAATGCCGTCTTCGAGCGTGTGTGTACGGGTGCGCCGAGTGAGACATCCCATTCGCATTCTTCCGCCGTGCTTGATACTCGTGATCCATTCTACTCTTCCGCTGCCCCTCAGTTGTATGTCATCGGCTGCACCACGGTCATCAGCTATCTTCTCGTTATCATCCTTCTGATTACACCGCGGACGTTCTACGTCGGAGGGCCCGGTGGTGGTGCAAATTTCTTGAGTCGTCATGGGATGATCGCTAGGTCTTACAGTGGTAATTCTTCGGTGGTAGGGGTTGGTGGTCGACCCTGGCTACAGAAGGTCGCGGCGATACTGGTAGCGATTTCCCTGACGATTGCAACAGTGGACTCATTTAAGGTGGCTGAAGAGCAGTACGATTACGGCTATTCGGACGCTGAGGAAATTTCGCAGACGGTAATTGATGGGACAGAGCTCCGCATTGTTCGAGTCATCTCCAGTACTTTCCTCTGGCTTGCTCAAGTTCAGACCCTGATCCGGTTGTTTCCTCGACATAAGGAGAAGATCATGATCAAATGGGCTGGTTTTGCATTGATCGTACTCGATACAGTGTTCAGTTGCCTGGATAACTTCCTGGTCCGAAGCGATTCCACCCACCCAAGACTCTATGACGATGCGATACCCGCATTGAGTTACCTTTTCGAACTAGCCCTTAACCTTCTCTATGCTGCCTGGGTCATCTTCTACTCGCTCTCAAAACACAGATTCGCTTTCTTCCATCCGAAAATGAGGAATATATGCATGGTGGCTTTGTTATCCCTCTGCTCGATCCTTATCCCTGTGGTATTCTTCGTGTTGGACATTGCAAAACCCGGCGTGGCTGGATGGGGTACCTATGTTAGATGGGTTGGATCAGCTGCAGCAAGTGTGGTCGTTTGGGAGTGGGTAGAGAGAATAGAGGCGTTGGAGCGAGACGAGAGGAAGGATGGCATTCTTGGAAGGGAGATTTTCGACGGTGACGAGATGTTGGAGGTGACTCCCTCCGAAGAAGTCGACTGGCCACGACAGCCTTATGGGAATGGAAATAATGGTGGTGGAGGGGATACCGCCATGTCTTCCGGGAGAAACGAAGAAAGGAAGTTGTCTCGCCGTCCTCTACGTGCTCGCGTTGGTCTGCAAGGTGGTCGTCGTATCCGGCATGCCGCACTGTCCGGATTATCACACACGATGGCAGCTCACCCTGCTCCTCCGCCAGTCGTGGCAACGCCAGTTAGCCGGACTGACACTACTAGTGCTAGCACAGTGTACAACGTCCGTTACCATCCAGTGTCCAGCCCGAGTCCTCCCGTCATCATGCCTCAAATGGAAGAAGAAGAGGCGGAAATGGACGGATCTAAAGAGATGTCCGTAATTTCAGAGAATCGACAGGTGGATTCGGTCAATGGGGATGGCCTGTCACCACCGCATGGCACAGAGGCCCCTGTTCCGGTTATCCGCAAAGACAACCGATGGTTGTCTCTTGTAAACCCGTTCAGGAGACGGCACGCTTCTCCGCCAAGGGAGGTTGCGTTTGCGCAGGCAGAAGAACAGGCCACGGCGGTAAAGCAGTCTGATTTGTCGGAAGACGAAGTAGATGAGTCGAGGAGTTCACACCCATTCCGTGTTCTGAACATATTCGGTCAGTCAGGGTCTAGACGATATGAACCAAACACCACGTTACCTGTTACCGTTATTCCAGCCCGACGTCGAGACCAGCAGGCATGGTCACCAGAGTGGTTTGAGGATTCGGATCGTCGTGAACCATCGCTGAGTCATCGTCCAGCGCCATCTCGCCGCGCTGAGCTACCCGTGAATGTTATTCCGTCACGACCACGGTCTTCCGCCCCATGGACCAGGCAGGGCGATGAGGAAGGGCTCGACAGCAGTTATGAACTACACTATGACCCTGAGGCTGCAGCACTTGTGGGGCCTGGCTTTGGGCCTTGCCAGCCTCTTGACCATTCAAACAGTGACCGGACAAGGCGTTCATTGACAATCGACGAGAGTAGTGACGGGTCCGGGGAGCACTCCAGCATTATCGAGGCGCCAGACCAGGGTCAAGACGTCGAGCAATCGACAACTAGACTGTCTAGCGGGGAGGTTGGAAATCGAGGAAGCAGGACTCCTGGACCTGAAGGCTAGGCATCTAGGGCGATAGTTCAAGAGGAACTCTGACCTAGAGTTTTTCTCTCTTCTGTAAAATACAGTGACCGACCCTGCGACGCATCCGGGACCTCGTCAGTTAACCCCGGCTTTGTGTCTAGCCTTGGGGGCCTTCTTGGCTGTGTTACAACAGTTGGGTAGGTGCTATGAGAGCGCTTCAGACTCCGACAACCTGTCCTCGTTGTCATTACAGCGTAGAGCTGATATACAACCGGCTTGGATGAGCACTCCCATTGTGACTGCTTTGTCAGGTCTCAATCCTTACTGCAGAGAATTTGGACTTCACTGTTGATAACCGCCATCAGGATCATGGGCTTAACAGGCAGGCAGAGGTCTATTGCCACGAAGCTACCTTGAAGTTGGCCACAACACAGGTTCTCAATCTTATCGGAATTGCTCTCCTCTTCCAAACGATTCCTTGTTCACGAAGTTACTCGAAGCCATGGTAGAGTACAAAATCTTCAGTGACATCGACACTGCATTCTTGATATGGCCCAGGATAGTCGACCATGGGATTTCTTAGGGAAGGTAATGCCTTGGCGAAGGAGAGGAAGGAAGAATGAGGATATGCACATATATAAAACCGATGTCGAATAGCCATCAAAATCTTAGTTACTGAGCATGAGCCATACTCAATATATACAAAGCTCCATTAAACCAGCTCTTGGCAGGATTATCATCCCGTCAGAGGTGGTGTATAAACCATCCGCTCGGGAACTGTGTAGGGAGAAAGCAGAATAGACCGGGCAGCATTAGCAGCGAGATTCCTGCGCTCCTCCTCGCGCTTCACAATCTCGTTTTCCTCCTGAATCAGCACGCAGTAGGTGCAACATGTCGCTTGGGCACAATCAGAGGTGACACCACCTTTGATTCCATACGCGCTCCTTGTCCGGGCGCGTTGGATGGTAACAAGAAGCCCTGGCAGGAGAAATCAACGGACTGCATCACTAAGTTAATTCCCCGTGGGGAAACGAAATGAAAATGAAGTCCGACTTACATTGACATCCACAAAGTACCGCCATAGCCATACAAGACCCGTTATAGAACCGATACCCCAAAAGATCAGTCGGCTCCTGCCTCGTCCTCTTCATGGACAAACGATAATTAATCTTCCCGTACAAGACGCACGGGCACAGAATTCCTAAACAACAAGTCGATATCCTTGAACAGTCGCACAAAGAATGACTCCATGTCCCGCCCCGTACCAATTGACGTGGGTGGGCGATTTGGCCTGGTCGATGTGTCATTGTGTTCGTTATGTCATTGTCGTCAGCATCGCGAGCAGCGGGGTTTATCATCGCTGTTCGGGGGAAAGTGGGAGAATGGAGACCTCCCAGGGGATCCGCATCCGGTGCGACTGTTACCGGACGGGGTTTTTTCTGCGATGGAGATGAGGGTTCCGAGCACGCAGCCGGATCCGGGGAAGTTGGAGCAGATGCTTCATAAGAAGGTTGCTGATGAACGATGCCCTGATGCTGGTGGTAACTTGGTACTGTTCCGCCGTCATCTGCAAAGGGAGCATAAAATGCGGGATGCTGAGGCAGCGGCGGTGGTGTCCCTTCAAATTTCGATCCGTCTTGTGACGGTGACAACTGCCCCGAAGGAGTCTGTCTCGGATCAGACTGGAACGACGACGAGGGAGCTCCTGGAGGGTAATAATATTGCTCTGCCATCTCCACAGCTGGCCTGGGTCAAATAGTTCCCAGTCCACCGGCAATTGTTAATCTTGGACTGCTGCGAGCACAGTGACCATAACCATAATCCCGAGAGCACCAGTCTGGCACCTTCGCTCTGGTGAACATTAATCAGACTGGCGTCTACTGCCCTGGATCAAGGTGGGTGATGTAGGTACTTTTGACGACACCGCATGGAGAGTGCTGAAAATGTGATGACAACTCGGCAGGGGTAATCATAATAAAGGCCCGGATGTGATGATGTGCCTAACTGTGCATGTGCAGCTAGTCATCTGCTTCTTCACTGATGAGTCAGCTAGGTCTTGCGTCCATGCAACTATGCTTATTCTGTACAGATGAAGAACCTCTGTACATGTGTAATAGCTCTTCATCGTCGCCTATGGAGTACTACAGTATGCTGTGCAGGTTGCTGGCACGCCGTACGTGGTGTAGCCTCCAGGTCTTCCATGTGTCTCGGACGACCCATATTGGAAGACTGGTCGGCCGGTGGTGTGAGAAGTATGGGGTTCCTTGACGACATCCCCCAGTTGTGTTGAAGCAATATGCGGTTGTTGGATGGAGACTAGATACTAACAATAGCGTAGTATGCATCTCATAACCCTGAGCAACAGCTGGGGATTTCCTGTTTAAAAGCAGGATGGGGAGAGACTAACCAAACAGGGAAATTCCATAAACCCATGCGCTAGCCCCGGAAAGGCTTAGGGTGTTGTGGGGAACCCGACCGCGTGGCGCCGATCGCGTCTGTTTTAGGTTGCGCTGGCTAACCGCATTTGGTTTTTAGCCAGACGGTGATTGGTTCCCGGAATGCGTTATCGGGACATGGTGATTGGCTGCAGGGAGAGCTATCTGAAGGGCGCACCCGTGACCTAGTTCTTTTTCCTGCAGAGAAACAAGATCAGGGCCCCCGGCAATTCTAACTTCTGTAATACGATCCAGCTCGTGATACTGCGGGTAGGCGCTTTGGCGGCGCTGAACCCTGCTTCCTTTCTTCCGGAGAATGCCAGCGTCCTCTCTGCGCATCCTCCGGACAAGTCCCTACCACGCAGTGCAGTCCTCCGTGCGATGCCCGGGCCCGAGAAAATTCGTACGTAATTAGAATTGATTTGAACCGTCGTCAGCACACCCGGAAGAACAGGCGCACGCGACCCAATCAGGCGGCGGAGGCTTATCTCGCTGGCTGGCGGTTCCTGAGGACGAACAGCAGGAATGGCCGTCTTCGTGCATTGCGCTGGTATCTGTTACGTCTTGGAAACCAGCGCGCAAGGAGAGAACCGGAAGGCGCGTGTTTCTCTTAGGCAATGCGAATGCGCAACCGGCGTAATCCTCGAGATACCTAGGTAGATAAAAGTGAGCTTCACGTTTGTACTCCGACAGTGGGCAGGAATCATCATCTAATCGTCATCCAGGACAGCACCTCCAGAGCGCCCATCGTACATAGCTCGTCGCACCGCTATCACCAGACAGAACTTTCTATCAACGGACTCCCGATAAGCCTCGTCTCTGCGGTTCGTACATGTCGCCGTGCAGTGCTGGCCGTTGAACTGGACAACGTTCTTGGACCTTCCGTACGGACTGCCAGGACATAATCCAAATCACTCCATTATTCATCGCTTGGTCTATCTTATCTCCATCGCCATATCTCGCGTCTTAAACCCCAAATGGCCACGGTTATCACCGTCCAGCCGCCCTCCACGGCCACGGCCACCGCTGCTACTGCTGCTACCTCGCCGTCAGTGTCGGATCTGCTCCCTCATAACTCCCCCCGTCGTCCCCTTGGCCGCCGTGCCCAGCCCATGGGCTCTGTGTCTCCCTCCGACTACTCCCTAGTCATCTCCCCCGTGTCCCATACTCCCGGCAGGGATGGATCAACCTGCGACGCCTGTCTCCGCAGAAAGAGTAGATGTGCTATGAACGAAATGGTCAACAAGTGCTACTCGTGTGACTTTCATCGCCAGGACTGTACGTTTACCCTGTCCGGCGGTGCCACCTCCCCCAAGTCTGGCGAGCCTCACCCGAGGAAGAGAAAGCTGGACGACGTTGTTTCGGAGGATGTAGAGTCCGTCAAAAGGTATGCGAACATGGACATTGGGAATGGCCATTGTCACATGGAGCGTCAATCGTGATCTCTGTCGGGCGCGACGGTAACGGGGCTAATGGCCTTCGCAGAATATCCACAGTCACCACGCCTGTATCCAAAGCAGACACCCCCGAGTCCAGCGCTTCGAAACTGTCGGCATCCGGCATGTGGTGCCGATCCACCAAACATATCGGCATGACCACCGAATTGGAACCGGCACTGCTGGACCATCTACCGCTAGATCACAACGATGAGGGCCTCGTGTCCACCTCCAAAGTACGGAAATTCAGCGACGACGGCACGTTCATGCGCATGGCTGACGCTGAATCCTGGAACGATCCGCATTCCGTCTCCTTGGATGCCATTGAGGGCATGGTGGCCCCCTACGGCTCCACGTTGATCGAGAAATTCTTTGAGCATGTCCACCCGACGTTTCCCGTCCTCATGGAGGACGCCTTTCGCCAGTCGTACCGTACGCGGAACAATCTACCGCCCCTTCTACTGGCGTCGGTGTATGTTCTGGCGTCGAGATTCGTCGACGTGGGATCCGGTTCTCAGATGGCACGCCGGTTGGAGGTCGCCCGTCTCGAAACAACCGCGCTACGACTACTCACTGAGTCCTTGCCCTATGCGAGTATATCGACGATCCAGGCGGGTCTACTTCTGATGCAGAAGTCTTCTCTGGATACGTCCGCGCTGAACGGTCAGCTGATCACAGCAGGGTTCGAACTAGGGCTGCATCAGGACTGTTCGAACTGGAAGATGGAGGCGTGGGAAAAGGGTCTCCGGAAACGGCTGGCGTGGGCGCTGTACATGCAGGATAAGTGGTCATCGCTCGTCCATGGCCGTCCGTCTCACATCTTCACGTCCAACTGGACCGTCCAGGACTTGGTGGAACAGGATTTCACCGACGCCTTTCGCCCAGACCCCCATCAGGACGACACCGTGGGTCACGGCCCTCTGCTCTTTTGCCATATGGTCGCTCTCACCACCATCCTCGCCGATATTCTTGACCGGTTCTACACGCTGAAGTCCATCGAGGATTTCAAGGCGGCAGGGAACTTCCGCACGCGGATGATCCTGGACAAGGCCAAGCCGGTACAGATCCGCCTGAAGGAGTGGTTTTCTGCCCTCCCGACCCAGTTGAAGATGGATGCGACCAACGAGCTGTTTGACTCGACCACCAAGGAGACCGCCCGTAATGGCGCCCTGCACCTCGCGTACTTTGCAACCGAAATCACCCTGCACCGCTGCATCATCCGCTCCATCACCCCCGAAACCGCCGATTCCTATCTCTCTCACATCTGCCGCTCCGCCGCAAAGACTCGTCTCATCTCTGCCATGGACTTCGTGAACCGCCTCCGCCAGGCCCATCTGCGATCTTTCTGGCCAGCCGCCGCACGCACCAACTTTGCCCTTATCGGCTCATTTGGTATCCTCCTGCGCATCACCGCACCCACGAAGGAGGAAGCAGAATTCTACCGCATCCGCCTATGCGAATATCGCTGGACGCTCAGCGTGAGCAAGAAAGATGCCACCTTCCTTGAATTCGCCCTGGAGAGTCTCGACAATGCCACCGCCCTTGACGTACACGTACCCGAGAAGCCGGGCATCGATGAACTCATGGCTAGCTCCGCCAAGCCAACGACGCAGCAGCCATTGCGGTTTACCGGCGCGACTACCTTTGACGATGCGATGAATGCAGATTCGGCGCTAGGCAGTGGGATTGCCGGGACTTCTTCCGTGGTTTCGGGGCTAGCATCGCCGGCAACATCGGTGGTGAGCGACGAAAGTTTGCAAGAGCCCTCTGCAATTTAATCATAATTTGCTTCAGCCTACCTACCTACCTACCTACCATTTGAACAAGGCTCTGGAATACGAGCTTGCTGCGTTCCCTTGAACCCGAATATACCACCGACATCTACAACCAAATAATGGCCGAGCTATCCCTCACACATCTAACAAGAAAATATACCGAAATCTTGATTTTCTGTTCTGCATGTGAATGGTTTATCTGGGGATGAAATAAAAGCAGGATACGGGGCGGGACTAGCTTTGGTCTTTTTTTTTTTTTTTGCTCTTTTCTTTCCTTTTGAACGGCTGTCAAGAGATTCGCCACACTGAGCTGAACTTGAACGTGATGATTCCCAATGCCAATTTGTATGGACGGTTAATAATGGGCGTTACGTTACACATATACATTGGATGTACATATATAAGTTATGGAGTAGTGTATATAAATTAATGATTATTGACCTGAGATAATACTGCAATTGGCCGCTGGTAGTGCACCTCGCTTGACCTTTGATCTACAAAGACACGCCTATAATCACCGGCTATGAATTCGCTTTTATATTTGATCATTTAGACTAGATTCAGGATGAATTGATGGTTGACCAGATCGGAACTTTCTTTGAACTTCCATATCCCAAGATCCTACGGAATTCATCGCTTCCTGTATCCAGCAAGCTCTGCGGCTTCCATACATGGCATCATGAGGGATCTAAGATTGCCCGAGCCAACCCTCGAAGGACAGAGACACGAGTTGTTCTCCAGATATAATCTGGGACTGAAGGTTCACTGTTGGGGAGCTTCTGAGGTTCGGTCTGATCGATGCTGAACAAGCAACGTCCAGTTCGCCCAATGTTATATACCGGTGTCATGCAGGCTCATTTAGTCCACGCTTCAACAACTGAACTCGATAAATTAGCATACATTTTCCGGCAGACTTACGCGTCTATTCGAATAATCGAGCAGATGGTATCGGCGATCAACCAGCCGATCAAGATGGGCCTAATACTCCACCTGCATGACTGAATATAGGCGTACGAATGTCGCAGACTTGGGCACGGACTCTGTTGAGTAATTTTCAAGGCCGTGAATGATGTTGTGGGGGGGGGGGGGGGGTTGGCTTTGATTGCTGTGGTTGTTCTTAGGGTTGGGAGATGTCACGGCAGTGGGTTTAGAACAGAGCTGCCGATAGTAGGCACAATCAATCCGCACGTTCCGTGTGATACATCCAGAGTAGTCAGTAGTAGAGTTACCGAACCGACATTGCAGAGACCTGTTTTCGTGAGACAGTGGCCTGTGATCTAGTATCTACTGGCCAGGATGAAGATGGCTGGGGAGGGACAATCTGCCGATGCGCTGCCAACTTGCATGTAGCAGAGGATGCCACATTCCGGCAAGGGGGGGATAGTATAATATCTGCTTGGATACAAAGCAAGGGATTGTTCTAGATTTCCTGGTAATCCGTATACCAGGAGCAGTATCGTTAACCTGTCACAACCGAGTAGACACCTACACCAGACAGAATTACTTAGGCAGTGACAAAAGAACGCTCAGCCGATCTCAGTCCCGGACCCAACCTCAGTCGTACTACTATTATGACTGCTATCAGCTGTCTTGAGCTGACTGACCTCCACCCTCCGAAATCTCGTAACTACAAAAACCAACGAGATAATCAGGCTCGCTGCGGCCAGGCCAATTCCCGCGTAATAAGCGCCTCGAAAGCCACGTAGAACGTCCCTCCCGTCCCTATTCACCTGCGACTCGACGGTTCCTGCAACGCCGAGTCCGATGGCAATTGAGTAGTTGATTACGGTGTTGACCAGCGAGGCTGCAACCCCCTGGTGCTCCCGCGGGGTGGAGTTGCTCAGGATGAGGTTGGCGGAGGGGAATGAAAGGTCCTGTGGATGTAGGTCAGCAAGTCTCTGAGCCAGGTGGAAACTGGAACATATACCATCCCCCACGGCATGACGATGATAGATACAAAAGTCTGCGCCCAGTAAACCTGGTGCACCGGTGCCGTTGCTATTAGGACAGAGCCAACCGTGAACGCGGTCATGGACAGCAGCATGATATACTGTGGGCCGAACCGGCGCATCAAGAACGGCACCGAAGCGGCAGCCAGAATACCGGAAACGCCGACAGGGACGAACTGGGCCGCGACGCTGAGCGGCCTGTAGTGTCTGAGTGTCATGGACAACTCCCAGGTGTAGAAGAGCCAGATACCGAAGCTCGACCAGCCGCATCCAATGCAGCCGAGGAGGAAGATGGTGTCGAGGTTGAACACCTTCACCGGCACGACGGGGTATTTAACGCGGGATTCTATGACGAAGAACAGGGTGAAAAGCACGACTCCGATGATGAGAAGGATGTACGTGTATGCATTCTGCCAGCCGACGCTGGGGCCTTGATTCCAGGCAATGTTAAACACGACCAATCCCGCCACCCCGGTGATGGAACCGAAGATATCCAGGGTACCCCTATCTGCGGTGGAAAGAGATGCTGGGGCTGGAACGACTAGGTATGTCAGGATAGAAAGGACAACACACACGATGGCCATGACCCAGTACGCCCACGGCCACCAAGCAAGCTCGGCGAAGATGCTCGAGAACAGCGCGCCCAGGACAAACCCGTTCGGAGCCAATGCACCAAAGACACAGAAGACGACGTTCTTCTTCCAGCCGGGAGGGTATACCCTTCCCAGTATCGCGAGCGAGTTGGGCAGCAGAATCGCAGGCCCGATACCTTGCAGTGCCCGCGAGACGATGAAAAGGATATGTCCGCCATAAACGCCGAAGCCAGCGACCAACGACCATACAGCGAACCAGACATATCCGACGATCACCATGAGACGGTTACCGTACATGTCACCAAGGCGGCCCGCGATCAGGATGAAGGTGCCCGCAGTCAAGCTGTATGCGGCCGCGTACCATCGTAGTTCTCCGGGCGACCTGGGGTTCAGGTCGTCGGCGATGATGTACAGTGGAGCAATGGCTTGTCCCAGGCCAGCCTGCGTGAGCAAGTGGGACATACACAGAATGATAACCACCACAACCTGGTGATATCCACGGGGTGGACTGTGTTCGTCTTGCGCTTTGTAAAGCATGCTGTAGCGATTTTTCCTGGAGGCCTCCATGGAGTGCGGTAGAGGTAAGTAGGGAGATGGATGATGCTGATCAGCAAGGTGAGAACGGTCGGTCTGCATCCGTATTCAATGCCCTGATGACAGCCTTGATATAAAACGGGATGACAGGCAGAGATGACATATCAATCGACAGGCCCAACGTGGAAATACGAGGTACATCAGGGCAAACACCAACCCTATGCGCTGATATCTATAGCGCCAATCCTGCTTTGAACCAGCCTCCATCTTATCATCCGAGACACTGTCCAACCGGAGTTTAAAGCATGGGTTCTTCAGCCTTGGAAGTGCCGTGATTGCCATGGCATTCAAGGTTGTTTATCCTCCGATGTCTCATGCCGGGGTCTGGTTCCACATCAGCTTTCTGGACTCCCAACAGACAGTAGAGTTGGAAATGGCGGGAATGCAAGCATATAAATTGTGTTCTCCTCACAGTATTCATCGTCTATACCCCCCCTAGTTCTCTCGTATCATCCCATATCCTATTCACCACACAATGGACTCCAACTACAAACCCCTAGCAGGAAGATTCGCCCTGGTAACCGGTGGCGGACGGGGCATCGGCGCTGGAATAGCATTGGAACTCGCCAAAAAGGGCGCCTCAGTCGCCGTCAACTACGCCCACAGCCCCAACTCCGCCGAGAAGTTGGTCAAAGAAATCGAAGCGTACGGCGTGCGGGCCGTCGCGATTCAAGCAGACCTTACACGGGTGGAAGAGATAGACGCTCTCTTCTGCAAAGTCATCGACGAGTTCCAATACCTCGACATCGTCGTCTCCAATTCCGGCACGGAGAAGTTCGCGCCCCTAACAACCACGACACTGGGCGACTTCAACCAGGTCTTCGACCTGAACACGCGCGCGCAGTTCTTCGTCGCCAAGAACGCACTTCTTCACATTCGTCCTCGCGGAACATTGATCCTGATGTCATCCATCGCGGCGGGGATTGGGATCGCCGGCCACGCTTTGTACGCGGGCAGCAAATCGGCCGTGGAGGGTTTCACGCGGTGCTTTGCGGCTGATTTCGGGGCGAAGAAGTGCACTGTTAATGCCATTGCACCGGCCGGTGTTAAATCGGATATGTGGACCAGTAATGCGTGGCGATATGCGCCTGGTTGTAACAAGGATTCGTCGCCGGAGGAGATCGAGGCGGCGCTGAGCAAGGTCAGTCCGTTGGGACGCGTTGGCGTCCCGGCGGATATTGGGAGGGTGGCTGCTTTTCTGGCCAGTGAGGAGGGTGAATGGATTAATGGTATGTCTTTCTCTCTCTCTTCGACTGTGTTTGTTATATTTCAGCCAGATTGACAATATCCAGGCCAGGTTATCCCTGTCAATGGTGCTGCTTCGACCTGATCCCGCCCATTTCAGCGCTTTGCCAACATGGCATTTTATTATTTTTTTTTCCTTTCTTTCTTTCTTCTCATAGAGACTTCATGGCAGCCCATCTCAGCAACCTGGGTATAATAGTAGATGCGTGGTTCTCGCTCTTGCGCAATCCAGCCTGTTAAATCTGCATGCAGGGGACGATACTTTCTCAAGACATCAGGTAGATAGAATGGCTGCTATTTCAGGAGGTAGATCGACAATGCGTTTATCATCCGAACTCTCCGATCCAGTGAGAAATACTCCGTCAGGTTGCCTGGTGCCTGGGTTCACTTAAGTACAGGGACAGACAATGGCAACAGAAAAAGTGCAATGCCGATTATATCATTACCGTACTATCGAAGTGTATATATATACACATACATACGTATATAAAATCCGAAACCATACGCCGTAAATACCTGCCAGCACCTCGAACCAATCCCAAACGCTAATATAAAACCCTGGACTCCCATAATGGCAAAGTAGGATCATACTTATCCCAGATGATCCGGTTCTTCTCGTCCAGATGTGCCCCCTTATCCGTAATGGCAATCGTCGAGCCCGAGTCGAGTTCCGTCTGCCGCACCTCCTGCTGGCTGATCCCCCAGGGATCCTTCGGAATCCAAAGCTTAGGCGGTCGAGACGTGACACAGGGTTCGAGGTACGCATCGCGCATTTCTTCCTCGCTGTACTTGATCTCCACCAGGTCGCGGCGGATCTTCTGGCGAAGGGCGGCATAGTCGCGGTAGAAATTCGGGTGGAACCATCTCCAGACGGTCTGCCATTTGGGTCTTCGGTCGTCGGTTCCGAGAAGGGTGATGCAATCCGCGTCTTCTTCCTTCGCCTGAAGGATTTCCTCTTCCGTATCTAGGGATCGGGGGAGGTACTGGTGTAGTGGTTTCAGCGCTTCGTGGAGTGTTAGATGAGCGAGAATGGTGAGGATGGCGAAGAGAGCCATAATGATCAGGGGGCCTATGGCGCCGCGGATCGCAAAGAGACCGATCATGCAGACTTCTGCCAGGTAGACGCCTGTCAAGAGATGTCCCAGTGCCCGGGGGTACACGAGACCTTTGGTGTCGATGTTGATGTCGTAGACGAAGAGGAGGTTGTATCGGTACGCTTGATAGACAAGGTAAAGGCCCACAAAAGCAAAGCCGAGAATGAGAGGGGCAATGCAGGAATAGCTCAAAGCTAGTGGCTGTCAGTTCTCTCTTTCATCAAGAAAGGCGCTGAAGAAACCCGTTCGATAACTTACCTATGACCCCCATGTTGGTGAATACGGGGAAGATATTCCCCCAACTTAACCCGCTAAGCGTTGCCCATTTCTCGTACAAATTCCGCGGAGAGCGATCAAAGAAGGTCGCAATGAATTTGAACACCAGAAAACCCGCGACTTGCACGACCGCCATAGAGCTCATGGTCAATCCCTGGAGGAGAAAGTAGGAGATGTAGAAGTTGGTCGCCTTGGGTAGATTCTCGGCCAGGAGATCCTTGGCCGACAGAGGGTTCTTAATGATCTGAGCGGTTGCCGCAGAGGCAGCAGAGGTCAGCGTCGTCACTAGAAACACCTGGACGACCTGGAAGCAAAAATGCGCGCTTTGGGTGAAAAGCTCTACGCCGGCTCGAGAAGGTACTCCGGCCCGTTTCGCGCAGACTAGGAAAATGAGATTAGTTCCGTAGAACCAGTCCAAAAAAGGCAAGAAAGGTAAGGCATACTTCGGCAAATTATCGGAACGAGCGACATCAACATCACGAGGGCCGCGGATGGTAGTAATCCCGCGATAATACTCCTAATGATTTCGGGCAGATCGTTTATAAAGTGTAGGAAAGGAATAGCCTGGGACAGATAGGTGATGTTGGAGATTGTGCCTACCATGGCCGCCGGAAAGGACCAGAAGATGACCAGGGCTGCAATACCTCCGCGGACGGCGAATTTACGGATGACGCGCTGCGACCAGCTGAGATTCAATGCCTTCCAGACCACTTGCTTCGGAGGGATACCGATAAACCGCGGTGTCATATGAAACGGCTGGTGGTGGGAAAGAGTCTGCAGGGCAACCTGTGCCTGCGACTGCGTCTCAAACTCCACGAAGACGGCGGAGAGGAGCTTCGCTTCTCTATCCCGGTGCTTCTGCTGAAGCCTTTCAACTTCCTCGATGGCTTGTGCCAGCTGTGATCGCCACCAGTAGATGGAGTCTACCTTAGGACCAAACAGCTGGGGGCGATGCATAGGCCGCTGGACTTTGTGCAGCCAGGCCTCCTCTGCATTAGCCTCACAGTCAATCGTGACACCGGCGGAACCGGATCTTTGGGCCTTCTTGAGCGCCTTTAGTCGGGTTGAGTTGGCAGCTCTGATACACTTCGTTTCGGCTTTTTCCAGTTTCAAGGCCAGTTTGTCCCGCCGAGCGACCTTCTTCTCCAGCTCCTTGCAATCGGACGTAATCCAGATGCGCTGGATGGAGTCACCGAACACCTGTCGCAGTTTCTTTTCGTTCTTGTAGTCCTCAGGCACATTCATGAACAGCACCGTGCGGGACGACATGCGATGGGAGTAGGCAGGCGAGTTGAGATACGCCTGGCGCAGATTCGCATAGAACAGGTATTCCCGCGAGATGACATAAAAGATGAATGCTAGGAAACCAAGTCAGCATGCCCTAACAGCTGACTTGCACATCCATCGCCGGGACTCACTGAAAAAGATGCATGCTACCACGGCGTGGGCGTAGCAGCGGGTAGGATTCGCGATGTTACTGAAGCTCAGCGCATCCAGTTGCGTGTTCCCTTTCCCACCGGTGGCATTGATCGGGAACAGAATGGGCCATGTGATCAAGCAGCCGACGAAGCAGATGGCGCAGAGAATGCGCAGGAAACGGAGGAAGAGATAGCCATCGAGGGAGGAGTGATGCAGCACATGGGAGTCGGAGATCTTGAGGAATTCACCAAACCAGTTGATGAACCCCGACGGTAGCTCGGGACTTCGCTCACTGCGGGCGGACGGAGGTTAACATCGACGAAGAGATTCACGGATGGCAAAGAATAATGAAAAGGGAACATACTGCTTGTGTAAACCGGGCAAGTGAGTCCTCGGCGCATACCACCGCTTATGCGTCCTCCGACATACTAAGAACAGGCAAAACCAGAAAAGAGCGATAATCAGTGCTGGCACCAGAGTAGTCACAAAGGCACCCAGGGAAGTCGACGTGTTGCCGCCCAGATCGCCGATAACTTCAGACGTGCTTGAACTGGCATTGCCTCGAGACGAGCCAATGTTGGGATCCGACTCCGGGTTCTACAGACGGAGGGAGGTATTAGTATTTCGTTAAGTATAAAGACAAAGACAGAGAGGCTGGCTATTCGCATACGAAAGGACTGGAATCATTCGAGTCTCGCTTCACTAGGAGACCCAGTAAGGCCCGATGGTCCATGGCGAGGTAGAGCAGTCCGCGACAGCGGCCACATTATCGATCGAGATGATGAATACGGGGAAACCCAGGATAGGAGAAAAGAAAAGGAAGAAAGAAGGCCGATAATATAATATTTGAAGCAGAATGACAAATTCCTGCACAGCTCGCCTCTTCCCCACCACCGTCTGTGCGGTTGACCAGGACTGCAGGGTCCCGCGCAAGGAGAAAGAAAGAAGCCGATGCATGCTATTCCCATTCTCGACAATGGCCCGGACAGCCTCGCGCTATCGGCGGCGATGATTGGGGCGGCCGCGTTCAGGGATTAGCGAGATGGGGATTGGGTTTTTGACATTTAACTGTGTTGGTGCAGCTGGGACGGCCGAGTGGTCCCAATACCCACTTCAGCCGCTCAATAGTCCGGTGAACGGTGTAACGAAGCGATTATTGATCCATCTGCCTCGGGAATCGTCCGTGTGGAAACTGGGAAACGTGGGAACGGAGTCAACGGACGCACGTTGCTGCTATTCTTGCAGGTACTTCCGCAGCTGAAGCGCCCACAGATAGAATTCGCTAGTTTCAGTCCGAGAAGAGCCTAAATTGACACTTTCCAGGGATCTGCGTCGGGCTGAGATCGCAGATGCAGTCTGACGCGGCAGATGGTAATGATTAATCAAGAAATTGAATACGGGATAGTATTGATGACCATCCTGGTCGAAAGATTCGATGATCTGATACGCACAGATCTGCAGAACAATAAATCAATAGTGAAGCGCGGGAGAAGGGAGAACTACGGTACACAGCGAATCTCCCATCTCGATCGATCGAGTAGGTCACGTGATGTGTGCCTCAAGCATCAAAATCTATCGGCTTAATCAGCTGGGTCTGTTAGAGGTCACGTGTATTATGCCCGGTTAGACCGCCCTCGCCTGGCCTAGCACAGCTGGTCCAGTAAGTGCGCACCTAGATATGAATATAACACAAGTTACACCTCCAATGGATTCTCTCGCAAAAGCATTAGGACAGTGTTGGCAAGCGGTGTATCTGGATACCGCCGCGTCACATGGCAAATGACTAATCGGGCTAGTCCAAGTCCATTCTAGGAACCAGTTCAAACAACACCTCGACATGCTTCTCCATGCTCGGCAGTTCCAAGTCACTGGGTCGGCGACATCTCCACCCCATATATTCCGACCCAGAACGTCGGGCTCGCCCTACGGGATGTGAATCTTGCGAAGACCTTATTGACTTAGAGGCCGCGTGTTTCTAATAGGACGACTAACTCAGCGAGCTCGACCCCTGACGTGAAGAGCTTTAAGGAGCTCTGCATGAAGGGCTGATTCCTTTCATACAGCATATTGGCGATCAGTACATACTTATGGATACAGCTGGAATATCGCACCAAGGGACGTTGGTCTTCACCCTCTTGTGACTACAATACCCTTCAAGCAGCAATGCATCAGCCTAAGGATACATATATCTTGGAATTTCTATATGCATTGGAAGCCTTCCCTTTCCATTTTGATGCTCACCCCTGCTCAGTGAGCAGGGGTGAGCACATGGAGCCTTGATAAAATGCACCCAGCTCTAAGATATTGCCCACGTCATTGTTTCAGTTTCTAGCCACAAAAAAATGACCTGTCGGGCGTTGGCATCAGCCATGTTGATTAACTGCGTCGGCTCATTTCCGCACATTGCAACCTGGGCAAAACATGACTGGTGATTGCATTCTTTCTGAGCTTACTGTCTTTGCTCCTGTATATGAGCTCCCTTTTTTGGGTCCTGAGTAATCTAAGCTAGTCTATCTATCTTCACTGTTCACCTGAAGGCTGTTACATTTTTATCTGAGTCCTCTCACATTGGGAACAGCACAATTTGTGCAATGGCTTTCCTCACCTAGTAATTCCAAGGAAGACAGTACCTGAACCAGATATAGCTGGGTTGGAATCTAATTAGACATCAGCTCACCCAGACCCTGTTTATAGTTGATGAGCTACTCCATTGTACAGAATCTTGCAGATTGCCCATTTAAATCTCTTTCTCAAGAACAGACTCTAGGCTCTTAGGAACAGATCTGCTCCTAGGATAGGCACCTAGGTATCCAGGAATGTCTGACGGCGTGTACACCATTGCATGATATGGTATGGTACCTGTGAGGATCTCAGAAGCTAGGCAAGAGCTTTTCCTGCGGGTTGCTTGCATGCCTGGCGGCAGCTTTGCTCACCCCTTGTGCCGGGGGCACTGCGGAACCCTAGATTCCTCATATTTCCTATCCTAGAATGCCGTAGGGCCGCGGCCTCCGGCATACTAATGTATGGTGGAGTCCGTGGCCGAAGAGTACTTAAGGAGGGTTTCCTCCCAGGTAGTTACGAGAAATGGAGCATTCCTTTGGTTTCTAGGTTGCTTCACTAGTATCGTTGTCGTAAAGGAGCGAGGCTCCGTCGTCGTGTTTCTTCTTTTGTTATATCGTTTTCCTACTAGAACGTTCAGCGCCGTGAGGTATAGCGGCATCGTCTTGTATATCCATTCCTGAGATCCCTCAATCACAACCCGGTTCCTGTCGCAGGGAACAACGCACGTACGCCCCCCATTACACCCTCTCTTTAGATTTTATAATAATTATATAATAATGAAATAAACAACGGTAACCGGTGCAGACAATGATGTTAGCACGGACCCAGATGAAGCTATAGAAGTATAGACCATGAATGCTTATAGAGAATGATAAAATCCATCTTCTAAGCAGCCACACAAACAGCGTAACCAAGCCACAGTGTTGGGTAGTCAGACCTAACACCAGGATTCCAGGTGTAGAAATCATCTAGAGAGATGCCATATACACCTGCAATGGTCTGACATCCGTCGCCGCTTTCAACCATGTGCCATTGACAACAGTCTGATGTGACACCAGGCTGTGTCTCAGCAGAAGTAACTGCCTTTGATGCCCAGGACATTGTAAGGTCCCAGCTTCATTGTCACAACCGGCTCCACTTCACTTTTTCTTGGGATTGGACATTGCTGTGGCAAATCAAGATGGTAAGCTCTGATGAGACAAGGGAGATGGGGAGGACTACTTGTTATTGAATCAAATTTCACATGACAATGCATGATGACTATGAAGGACGAGAGTTTGCTGTGAAACATGAGTTGTCAGGTTACAGCTTATTAGTCACCTTTGCGTAGGTGTTATGTATAACTAGTTAGTTAACTAGTTAACCAACTAACTATTAACATTTAGGGTGCTCACTTCGCAGGGCCGGGCCGGGCCGACCCACTGGGCATGGAGTTCCAAGCACTACTGTACCTGCCCCTATGGGGTCTGTAAATTACACCGCCTAGCCCCAAAGCCTAAGTGGTGATGATTTGCGAAGCTTATAAAAATGCTAGTATCGACAGAAGCGAATACACTGAGACAGGATACCTTGAGTGCCACAAACCTTTGTCCTAAAAGGGAATAGTGGGAAGAGTGCTAATAACAGACCACAGCTGGTTAACACACACAGACACACTACTACTCCATATCTCCTGATTTCCTTATAAGTCCTCTAACCTCCGTCACTAACTCCAAGGGCTGCTCTGGCTGGTGCATCCTGGGGGTCTGTGGCCTGAAAGTTGGCCTGCTTGCTGGAGCACTTGCGTAGGATAGACTCGGGGAAGGTAACACAATGTACACTAAGCAACGATTACTGAAATATGAAAGAGTCGCTCTATTGAGGCGGAAAGAGTCGATTGATTCTTTTCACTATACCTCAATCCTTATATACTGCTAAGTTTGAAGGCCAGGCATCAGCTGTGTACGTAGCCTCTAGGAATCAGTCCTCATACCCCCCGCCGGTATCTCATGCTGTATAACACATTCTCCCTCATTCTCCCTCATACTGCGTAATATAGTAGAATCATAGTACTTAACTGGCAGCAATGTAGAGCTGAATGGCGGTGACGGCGTGGGGAGGCAATCGATATACGGAGAATGCTAAGTATGATAGTAGGGGAGGAAACGTGGGGCCCTTATTGCTTAAGAACTAATCGCTGACTCTGCTATGATAAGTGCTAACTATATGTGATCTTGTGTGGCCCAAGGCTGCTGCCTTTGCGGCCTTACAGTCAACATGTTCAATTAGTTCAGCATTGCTGATTATAGCTGTACACCGGTCTTCATAATTATCACTAGATAGGGTCACCTTGTAGCAGTCTGCCCAAATTTCTTTGATTTCTTTTGCTGACTGCTTCGCTTTAAGCTGAGGAGAGTTGCAGGGATTTTTGATGTAACCAATCAGGAAGGCTCATACAGTCCGTTCTTGATGGTATCGAGTTATATTAGTGCTCGGTAAGAGCGCGACGGCTATTGGAGGTGTGACTGTGTTGTATCACTATAGGCCAAGCGAGGGCGGTCTAGCAGGGCAGACCCACGTGACCTCTAAGGGATGAGCGGCTTCTTAGTCATCTACTTCGGTGAAAACATTAGGGCATTTTTGGGAAGCGGTGTGTCGGTATACTGCCGCATCACATATGGATGACTAATCCAGGCCAGGCCGTGTCCGTTTTAGGAAACAATGCAAGACACTGTTCTGCACGTATTGCAGCATTATTTACAATCGCCATCGAATGCTCCATTCTCTCTGATCCCGGAATAAAAAGAGCACCCAGCGACACCCTGTTATCTGCCGCGTCGATACCCCCATCCCTGAGCTTGTCTCCCACTGTTCAACACGGACGACTCCGCACCGGCTGTCCCAATCGGATACCGCAGATGCCATTACCGCCCTGCCTATTGGCCTGACGGATACTCTCACCTAGCCTCGGTGTGTTTCTTCTCTTCAAGAACCGACCCGGACCGGCACTGTGACTCAATAACATTATCTACTTCTGCTGCTGCCAATCCTGCAGAACTAATTAGCTGCTGCTGATGTGCTTCCCTGCCACCTAGCCCCCGGCCTTTCTTGCTTGTTCCCCCCTCGCAGAACAATGGCTTCCAAGGGCGCTGTTCTGCCACTGCTGCGCCGCGAATTGCGCCCGGTTTCTGTGCGGCTTCCCGGTGTCAACTCGTCACTGTCGACCGTCGCAAACCCTGCTCATGCAGGTTCGGCCAGCGCACTCTCGGTCGCTGGACGCCGGGTGACTCGTCGCGCAGCCTACCTCCGCATAACACATGCACAGAATCAGGCCCGACCTTTTTCACAGTCTTCCGCAAGGACATTTACAACTGAAGATGGGAGCTTCGATCCTCGTACGCTAGACCGGGAATCCGACGAAGTCGATGTCTGTATTGTAGGTGGCGGTAAGAACGTCGTTGCTTATTGTATCTCCTTGTAGTGCCCAGCTCGCTGATGCGGAAAGTTACCGAAAATTAGGCCCCGCCGGTCTTGCAGCGGCCATCCGACTGAAGCAGCTCGCCAATGAGGGGGGCAACGAGGAATTTCGCGTTATTGTATTGGAAAAGGCAGGAGAACTGGGAGACCACATTGTCTCAGGCAATGTACTGCAGCCGACTGCACTGAACGAGCTCTTACCGGACTGGTTGTCCGAAGACAACCCCTCTCGATTTGAACATGCGACCCCGGCCAAAGTTGACCGAATGCGCTTCCTGACCCAAAATTCATCATTCCCTCTACCGGCACCACCCCAAATGCACAACCATGGCAATTATATTATCAGCTTGAGTCAATTGGTCAAGTGGCTGGGTGAACGTGCCGAAGAGCTTGGCGTCGAGGTCTACCCTGGCTTTGCCGCTAGTGAGGTGCTCTACAAGAACGATGGCTCTGTGCTTGGTATTGCTACGAATGATCTGGGGTTGGATCGAAACGGCCAGCCTAAGGAGACCTTCGAACGCGGAATGGAATTCCATGCTCGCGTCACCCTGCTGGCAGAGGGATGCCACGGAAGCTTGACCAAACAAGTCGTCAAGAAGTACGATCTCAGAAGAGAAAGCCAACCTCAGACGTACGGACTGGGTATCAAGGAGGTCTGGGAGGTTCAGCCGGAGAAGTTCAGACCGGGAGAGATCACCCATTCCCTTGGTTATCCTTTACCAAGAAACACATACGGCGGTGGCTGGATGTATCATTTTGGCGATAATATGGTCAGCATAGGGCTGGTCGTTGGTCTAGACTACCCAAACCCGTGGTTATCGCCGTACCAGGAATTTCAGAAGATGAAGCACCATCCTATCTATAAAGAAGTCCTTGAAGGCGGGAAGTGCATCTCGTACGCCGCCAGGGCGCTAAATGAGGGCGGCTTTCAATCCATTCCGAAGTGTGCTTTCCCTGGAGGTGCTCTCATTGGCGACTCGGCCGGTTTCTTGAACGTGCCAAAGATCAAAGGTACTCATACAGCCATGAAGTCCGGAATTCTCGCGGCAGAATCGGCCTTCGCAGCATTGCAAGGCGACGACAAGGGATCGGTCTTCTTGTATAGCTATGAAGAGGCCCTTCGGAAGTCCTCGATCTGGAAGGAACTGCGCGAGGTGCGCAACATGCGACCATCGTTCAACAGCCCTCTCGGCCTCTGGGGTGGCCTTGCCTACTCAGGATTGGCAGCCTTCGTTCTCCGCGGCCGGGAGCCGTGGACCTTCAGACACGGCCACACAGACCCTGGAGCTACCAAAACGGCCGCAGAGTGCAAGAAGATTGAGTACCCTAAGCCAGATGGCAAGATCAGCTTTGACATAATGACGAGCGTGATGCGAACTGGTACCAACCATGAGGAAGATGAGCCCGTACATCTTCAAGTGGCGGACTGGGACAAGCACGCCGATGCTGCCTGGCCCAAATACAAGGGCATCGAAAATCGATTCTGTCCCGCAGGTGTGTACGAGTATGTCGAGGATCCTTCCAAGAAGCATGGTGTCCGTTTCCAGATCAATTCTCAAAAGTACGTTCCCCCTCCCCACATTCTCAATGGTTCTTTATCTTTGAGGACTGCTAGACCTACATAGTCACTAACACCTGTACAGCTGTATTCACTGCAAGACTTGTGATATCAAGGTCCCTACCCAAGACATCAATTGGCAAACTCCTCAGGGTGGAGAGGGGCCCAAATATTTCTTGACTTAAGTCGAGTTCCCACTAGGCTTTTACACCGACTCTTAGTTTCATGCCTTCAACGGCACTATTGACATGTCGTTCATTAGGGACAGGGGTTAAAAAAAAGTAAAGAAAATGACTATATAGGTTATGTACATAGATTGGCAGAAAAAGGAATACAATCACCTAATCAATATGATGATGCGACCAGCACTCCGTAGATGCATCAAGTACGTTATTATTATTAGCATTACTTCCTAAATTACAGTGAACGCAAGGCTGAAGATCGGCGACAATAGTCGCAAATGCAAAGGATGCGTACGCAATGTCGAGCATTGATATGAAGCATGCATGTAGATCATACAATCTATTTATTTTCCTTGCCTCACTACTCTGTAATGCTGATTGGTGTTATTCAAAGCTGACGCCTCCAACGCATCGACAAGCTCCCAAAACATCCTCCGAATAGCCTCCTCCACGCCACCCCATCTCCATTCCCCAACCAGCCCATCACTAATCCTCCCCAATTTAACTGTCTCCTCCAACAACCCCACGGAAGTCCTCAATGCAACCGCATTTAGCACCGGCTTCATCCTCAACCCCGGAATAATCCCCGTTAGTAGATGATCGGCACACTTCCCACCCCCACGACCCCCGTAGGAGATAACAGCCGCGGGCTTCCCCTTCCACTCGTGGTAAAGATAATCCAGGGCATTCTTTAGACTGGCCGGTACGGACCAGTTGTACTGCGGGGTGACGAAGTTGGAGGCGTCGAATTGGCGGATTTTGGTGAACCAGGCGCGCGTATGTGCGTGGATATAGTGGGGTGTTGGGTTATCGGCCGGATGTAAGGATGGGACGACGGGTTCGCCATGTAGTGGTAGACCCTGTTCCGCGATGTCGAGGATCTCAAGAGAGATATTGTTATGGTTGTTGTCTGGTAGGATCGGGTTGGTTTTGAGGTCGCTGAGCACCTGGTGCACATAGGCGGTAATGTAAGGGTTTAGACGAGTTTGACGGATGCTGCTGGTCACCAGGGCAATCCTGAATGATTTAAACATCCCGTTTAATGTCATCTTATTGGCCTTTCAGAGACACTGCTGCGTTGTGGTCGTAGTAGTAGTAGTAGTAGTAGTAGTTAAGGTGGTTTTGCTCAACCGAGGCTTGTCAGCCCTAACCAGCAACCCTAAAAGTATTGAAGCTGCGTCGAACCCCCCCACGAAACTGTCTAGTTGCTTTGACTGTGCAAAGACTTGTTTAGCAGGGCTTAGTAGCAGGTATAAATAAGTTGAAAAACACAGGCAACAATATCCTCGTAAGATGCGGACTTCGTCGGGGTTGCTCGGGCTTAGGGCCAGCACGTCGGAATTGGGATGGAGTTGGACAGATGTCAGATTGGTAAAGGGCAACTTGAGTATAGGAACTGTGATAGTTAACTGAAAATAGACCCGATGGATTCCCGTCATCAGAGCCGATTTCCAGGTCATCCTGAAGCAGTTGGCGACTGCCGCACTGCGGGACAGGGACGGACGAGATGTCTGGACTATCGGCCGTCCAGAAATCAACAATTGACACAGACATAGAACATGCCGTTCAAAGAGATCCTCCTACGATAGAGACAGCAGATATTGTCTCTGAGAAGAATGACACACTGCCATCCGTCACGGGGCCCTCAGAGCCCAAGCCTCGGGCTTTTCGGGCTTCTTGGTGTTGATTCTTCCCGCTGCTGATGCGAAAGTACTCTCGCCGAACAAGATGGTTTCTGACCACAATTATATCTCTGTGTGGGCTTGCATCGCATGGGGAGCACAATTCTAATGCGTAAGTGCGTTTCTGTTTGACCGGCAGTGGGTAACGCAACTTGTACCCCGGGAAAGCTGACAGACAGGCTCTTCAGCTGTCCTTCTACCCATTGCAAGACACTTCCACACATCCCAAACCAAGGTCAATCTGTCCGTTGCGTTCTAGTCTCTTCCTATGGCATTCTGACCGCTTTGGTGGTCTTACTTGTCGGAATCCTCAGGCCGTCGCGCGACCTACCTAACTTCATTCTTCCTGCTGGTCATCTTCAACATCCTCGCAGCCGTCAGCGTGTCCATTGATATGTTCATCATACGAGTTCTGGCCGGCGGCGCCTGTGCCTCTGTGCAGTCAGTCGGCACCGGATCAGTAGCCGATCTCTGGCTCCCCAAGGAAAGAGGACAAGTCATGGGAATCTTCTTTCTGGGACCGACGCTGGGGCCTCTCGTCTCGCCCATTATCGGGGGCACCCTGGAAATCAGATGGGGATGGTGCAGTATGCAGTGGTTCATGGTTATCTATGGCGCGCTTATGTTCTTTCTCATGCTGTTTTTCCTTCCTGAAAGAGCGTGAAGTCAAAGACCGCGACAACCACGCCGGATATGGCTGATGAATTGGAGAAGAGCTTGTCTGCTCGAATCCAGGCTAGAGTATGTAAAATAGTGGCATTGTCATTGACTCCTCTGCGCTCCGTCCTGTTGCTCAAACACAGACCTATTCTGGCGACCTGCTACTACACCTGTATTGTCTTTGGTAGCTATTACCTGGTCAATATTTCTGTGCAGTCGGTTTTCTCAAACAAACCTACTCGTTTTCCACCATGATCGTCGGTCTCATATATATACCCAGCGCTCTGGGTTCCACTCAGGGCTCTGTTCTGGGTGGTTACTGGATGGACTACGTGATGCGCCGGGAAGCCATCAGACAGGGCAGATACGACGAACAAGGCAACTTCGTCGTGCGACCAGTTGATTGGATGAACGAGAATCTATGGCATGCTGCTGTGCTCTTCCCTGCTGCCTTGCTCTGGTTTGGCTGGACTGCCGACAAGCATGTTTTCTGGCTTGTCCCGGTATGAACTACAAGAAGCATCCCCTCCGCACTCTCCTTTAGAATCTCGCAATTTACTAACAATGATAATACTAATAGTGCCTCTCCACTTTTTTCTACGGTTTCAGAATGATGATAGTTTTCAACGTCACAACAACGATGCTGACTGAGTTTGTCCCGAAAATTCCAGCACCGGTATCGCAGTGAACAATCTTTTCCGAAACTCGCTGGCATGCGTGGCTGCTATCAATTGCGCAGCCGCTTATTGATGCCATTGGAGTCGGATGGCTGTTCACCATCGCCTGCATCCTCTGCTTCTCGAGCGGTATTGTGCTTGTCTTGATGAAGCGGAATGCAGATAAATGGGGCCGGGTGGCGAAGCAGGCACCTCGGTGATTTCGAAGGTGTTCTTAGGAGCTTAAGCTTGGGTGCTGGATCCACACAGATGAGATATATTTGACCGATGTTGATGAAATATCCTCAATTACAGCGCGATGTCATAAAAGAATGATACAACTTAGGTTATCTCCAGATCATGTGCCCATATGGCGGCAAACACAAAAACGCCTTGGCATACATACATGTAAAACTACCGGAGAATTGTCAAAATTAACATATCTACTGCAACTCTAGTTGATCGATTTGATATGTGAGAATCCCTGCTATCTCAGCAGTGATGGCGTTTTGAATAAAATCGCGCGAGGAGTGAATAAGGGCAGTTATTGGTGGCTATATGAGTTCTGCGGGTGCCACAGATATCCATTCTATCTCTGCTTGAAGCCGCGAATCCAGAAATGGGAATCTTTTAATACCTTGCGGCGAGTACGTACTTCTGAAGCACGGACTAAGATGGAGACAAGCCTATGAATGATGTAGCAGGGCAGTATGTAGTAGGGAGCTGGAAGAAGATCTTTGAGGGAGGCTGATACTACGAGTAGATTAGATGGTGCAGTATAGAGACAGTTTCAGGCAGCTGACGTAGATTGATTGCTACTTATTCCTAACTACTCCGTAGTTAACTAGTTATTTCGATTTAGGCTTCAATTATCAATTATTAGTCATCGATTTCTATAAATAACCGGTTAACTAATTAGTTAGTTGGTGATGTATAAGTTTCGATTAGTAATTATGAATTGGTATAGTTAGCTAAACCGGATGGTTTCATCCCACGTGATTCTTATCTGGTTGTGCTCACTGATGCCGTCATTCCATCTCCCTTCTCTGATAGTGATGGTGATGGTGTGTACCTGTCTCTTTCATCATCCTCAGAAGGGAATCCAATACAGTGACAACAAGATGAACCGTTTACGGCAACTCTTCGCTCCCCGAGATCGTTACGAACCAATAGCCACCGACGATGTCAACGCAGGTGATGCTGATGCCAGATTAGCGAGGAGTAAGAAGAGCCCAGCAGGTGCTCCCTTCTCCCGATTCGAATACTCCGTGTTCCTATTACTCGGGGTGTCAATGCTTTGGGCATGGTACGTATTATATCTCAGTTGTGCAGATGACAAGCATGATCCGCTCATCTGCATGGAGTCACTCTGCCCAGCACATAGCTGTACGTTGCATCTAACAAGAATGATGGAATTAGGAATATGTTCCTCGCGGCAGCACCATACTTCTCTCGTCGTTTCCAATCCAATGACTGGGCCGCAAACCACTACCAATCGTCTATCCTTTCCGTATCGACTGTCACCAATCTAGGCTCTGTCTTCATCCTGGCGAAGTTGCAGAAAGATGCATCTTATCCTCGACGAATTCTCGTTTCACTGGTCATTAATATCATTGTTTTCAGCCTCTTGGCATTCTCTACAATTATCGTGAATGCCGTCTCCGTGGGCGTATACTTTGTGTTCCTGATGCTCATGGTCTTCGGGACTAGCCTAGCCACGGGAATTAACCAGAATGGCGTGTTTGCCTACGTTTCCATATTTAGGAGGGAGGAATATACCCAGGCCATTATGGCTGGACAAGGGGTTGCAGGCGTGCTGCCGTGCATCGTGCAGATCCTCTCTGTGTTGGCCGTTCCGGAGGATGGAAATGGTAATGATGGCCAGGGAAACGATAACGATGATAGTCCACCTAAGCCACCAACAGAATCACCCAAATCGGCATTCATCTACTTTATGACCGCCACGATTATTTTAGTACTCACGCTGTTTGCATTCTTGCATCTCTTGAAACGGACATCTCATTTGATGGATGGAAAACTTCATGACGTCTCTCCAGAGGAGCAACAACTCACCTTCGAGAACCATACCCACGATGATGAGAATGATATAGACACCGCTCGTGTTCACAAATCAACCCCCCTCGCAACCCTGTTCCGAAAGCTCCGCTGGCTCGCACTCGCAGTCTTTACCTGCTTTGCAGTGACAATGGTCTTCCCTGTCTTCACGGCAAAGATCCAGTCCGTCCATGCTTCAACAGAGTCCCGACTCTTTGACTCATCGGTCTTCATCCCCCTCGCTTTCCTCCTCTGGAATCTAGGCGATCTTCTTGGTAGAGTCGTCGTTGCTGTACCTTCATTATCCCTATCCCATCGTCGTCCCGGACTTGTATTTGCACTCTCTGTCTCCCGGTTCGTCTTCATTCCACTGTATCTTCTCTGCAATATTCGTGGGATGGGAGCAGTTGTTGAAAGCGATTTCTTCTACCTGTTTATTGTGCAATTGCTATTTGGATTGACGAATGGGTACATTGGCAGCTCTTGCATGATGGGTGCTGCATCGTGGGTTGATGAGGATGAGAGGGAGGCAGCGGGAGGATTTATGAGTTTGATGCTTGTCGCTGGGTTGACAGTGGGTAGCCTGGGGAGCTTCCTTGTCAGTAGTTTATAGGATTCCACTATACAGCATAGCATATTCATGGACATACATAGTGGGCGTCTGTACACGGTCATGATATTCGATTATATGAACCAATGCATTTATTGCATGAGCATTGTAAGTGAAATATAAGACAGACTACATCTTGAATCACGTCTCTGGTACAGTTGGAACTTGGAACCAACCTTAAGAGGATGTGGGTGGTGTTACCCGTTTGGGATTAGCGTAGAATCTCTAGTCACGGTCTCGGCGGTCGATTGATTAAGCAGAAAAGATCAAGCACTGCAAGCTTCGCCAACTCTCACCCCAATCCCCTTGACCACATTTTGAGGAACAACATTTTCTTCATAAGGGTTACGGGCTCACTTGTGGTAACTTTGTTACACGAAAGGACCACGTCTGATCCGGACTTCCGCGCTCAGAGTGGCGGTCTCGCAGATCCCCATCAACTGGGCTCGGAAACAAACTACTATCTGTTGAACTTAAGGGTTTGCATTTTAACCATTGTGACACTATACCGATTTGTTTATTTGCTTTGTGTGCCATTATGCTGCGTTCTTCATTAACGGGAGGCAAAGCCCGGCTACCCAGTTTGCAGCTCCCTGGTCGCGCCCGATTAACTAGACCCTGGGGTTCTGTCCTGAAACGACATGCCTCAACAGTGACGAGCCTTGAGAACTTTCCGAATGTTGGAGAGAAGCTCCAAGGGTTCACCGTTTGCGAGAAGAAGCACGTCCCTGAGCTACACTTGACAGCTGTGCTGTTGAATCATGACAAAACAAATGCAGACTACTTGCATGTCGCAAGGGAAGATAGAAATAATGTTTTTGGTATAGGTTTCAAGACAAATCCTCCAGATGCCACTGGTGTCCCCCATATTCTAGAGCACACGACTCTTTGTGGCAGCGAAAAGTACATCATCCGCGTTGATTGTCTTTCAAACTTATGCGAATGGATGCTAACTCTTCTTGATTCTATAGATACCCCATTCGCGACCCTTTCTTCAAGATGCTCCCCCGATCCCTTTCCAATTTCATGAACGCTTTCACCTCTTCTGACCACACTACCTATCCATTTGCCACGACCAATCGACAAGATTTCCAGAACCTGCTATCTGTCTACCTTGACGCCACACTTCATCCTCTACTTAAAAAGGAAGATTTTAAACAAGAAGGATGGAGACTTGGCCCCGAGGACCCACATGCACTGCAGACTCGCGATAGACAAGCAGATGAAAAACAACGACTAGGAGATATTGTCTTCAAAGGTGTTGTTTACAATGAAATGAAAGGGCAGATGTCGGACGCGAATTATCTGTACTACATCAGATTCAAGGAGAGCATCTTTCCCGCAATCAATAACTCCGGTGGAGACCCGGAATATATTACAGACTTGACTCACAACCAACTGGTTGAGTTTTCTAAACGAAATTACCATCCTAGCAATGCCAAAATAGTTACTTATGGTGACATGCCGCTTGGCGACCATCTGAAACAGATAGGCGACGTTCTAGATGGGTTCGACATGGGCAAGGCTGATAAAGAGGTGAAACTGCCCCTTGATCTCAGCCATGGTCCTGTGAATGTTACAGTCCCTGGGCCCATTGATACATTTGCCAGTGAGGATAGACAATTTAAAACATCGACGTCCTGGTATATGGGAGATTCGTCCGATGTGGTTGAGGCGTTTTCCGCTGGAATACTGTCTTCCCTTCTTTTGGATGGCTATGGCTCCCCTGTGTATCGGGCTTTGATTGAGAGTGGATTGGGATCCTCCTTCACTCCAAACACGGGCCTAGACACGTCGGGGAAAATCCCTATTTTTTCAGTGGGAATAACTGGCGTCCGTGAGGAAGAAGTCCAAACTGTTAAAGATACCATTCAGAATGTCTTCCGGGAGTCGCTTGCAACTGGATTTAGCGATGAAAAGGTGCAAGGGTTCCTCCATCAACTGGAACTCGCGCTGAGACACAAGACGGCCAATTTTGGACTTGGTGTCATGGAGAAGACAATTTCCTCGTGGTTTAATGGAACAGATCCCATGAAGGAGCTTGCTTGGAACGAGGTCATCGACGAGTTCAAAAGGAGATATGCACAGGGTGGATATCTGGAGTCCTTGATGCAGAAGTATCTTATGCACGATAAGTGTTTGACGTTCACAATGGCCGGATCTCCCACTTTCAACGCCGAACTAGATGAGAAGGAAAATGTCCGCAAGGAACGGAAGCTTTCCCAGCTCATTGAGCAGCATGGATCTATCGAAAGCGCAGTTTCTAAGCTCGAGGAGGAGGAACTACGGTTACTGAAGATCCAAGAAGATGCACAGCACTCTGATCTGAGCTGCTTGCCTTCTGTACACGTCAAGGATATATCAAGGCAAAAGGAATTCAAGCCTGTACGGGAATCGAAGGTTGATGGCATTGATGTTGTCTGGCGTGAGGCTCCCACAAACGGCCTCACGTACTTCCAGGCCCTGAATGCCTTTGAGGACCTTCCTGATGATCTGCGTCTACTGATGCCGCTGTTCAATGACTGCGTGATGCGTCTCGGTACAGCAAATAAGTCGATGGAACAGTGGGAGGATTTGATTAAGCTGAAGACTGGCGGAGTCTCGACATCAACGTTCCTTTCCTCATCGCCGACAGAGTTGGGTAGATTCAACGAGGGCCTGCAGTTTTCTGGATTCGCTCTTGACCAAAATGTGCCTGCTATGCTTGATATTCTTTCGACGCTTATCACCGAGACGGATTTCGAGAGTGCTTCTGCGCCGAGTAAAATCCAGGAGCTTTTGCGGTTGACGACAAACGGAGCTCTCGATTCCGTAGCCGGGGTCGGTCATCGATATGCAGTCAATGCTGCAGCGGGTAGCCTCTCGCGCGGCTTCTGGGTCCAAGAGCAGCAATCTGGTCTTGCGCAGTTGCAGGCTACGGCGAATCTTCTTCGTGATGCCGAGAGCTCCAAGGAACGCCTTGACGAACTCATTCAGAAACTTCGTCTTATTCAATCCTTTGCCATCTCTAGGTCATCTAATACTCGCGTCCGCATAGTTTGTGAACAGAACAGCGCAGCCCAGAATGAATCAGTGCTACAAAAGTGGTTGGGTGGATTGCCTCAAACAGCATCACCCGTATCGGTCGCTAAGGGTACAGTGTTCAAGCCGGCCTTCAACAAGACTTTCTATGATCTGCCCTATAAAGTATACTATTCTGGACAGGCTTTGCAGACTGTTCCATTCATCGATCCATCGAGCGCACCACTCAGCGTCCTATCCCAGCTCCTTACGCATAAATATCTGCACCCGGAGATCCGGGAAAAGGGGGGTGCATATGGCGCAGGTGCCAGCAACGGACCCGTCAAGGGGCTTTTTACCTTTTCCAGTTACCGGGACCCCAACCCGGTGAATTCCCTCAACGTTTTTGGGAAGAGTGGCGTTTTTGCCAGGGACCGCACGTGGTCCGAACAGGAACTCGAGGAGGCGAAGCTGGGTATCTTCCAGGTCCTGGATGCCCCTGTGAGTGTTGATGAAGAAGGGGCGCGCTACTTCATGAGTGGAATTACGCACGATATGGATCAGCGCTGGAGGGAGCAAGTTCTGGATGTCACGGCCAAGGATGTTAATGAAGCCGCCCAGGAATTCCTAGTCGATGGGTCTCGTCGGGCCGTGTGCGTGCTCGGGGAGAAGAAAGACTGGGCAGACGGTGAGAACTGGGACGTACGAAAGCTCAGCATGAATACGCAGGATGAAGCTGGGTCTGGGTCATTGGACGCGGAAGCCAGCGCTGCATCAGCCTGATTCTTACTTCCTGTCCACCTTCCTTTGATGGATATATTTTGGTATACCCTTGAGGTGTTTTTCCTATCCCGAACCCTGTATTTTTACATTTTTGCAGCATGGACAGAAACCTGTACATATACACCGTGTTGTACAATAGATGGCCAGTCTCTTCTCTTATCTCGATTTTTCCATCCGAAGCACACTAATGATACCTGATACACAGTACATACCACAATACATGTGCAACACGCGCTATGCAAGGACAGAATCACACGCCACGTCCCCAGCACGCACTTCCATGCTGGTTGCGACGTCGGCCTCTCCCTGGAAAGTGGAGATATCAGGCGCAAGATCAAGATCAACGCGAATGTGAACCCGCCCCTTTTCTTTCCTCCCGGGTGTTCCTGCTCGGGTGGCAAGGTGCAACAGGGCACGAGGTACACTTGTGCGTTATTATTCCATCTCCATTTAGCAGAACCGCCCTGGATATTCGCCTTGTTTTCGGGGAATTTCCATCAGTCTACGCAGGGTGGACTAAAAATGTGAGGACATTGATTACCTAGGTAGGTAGCATCTAGATTGAAAAAAATTTCCGGGTTGGCCATAGCTCCTCGTGGAAGGCATGGATGGATGATCTTAATTAATTTATTTTATTCATTTGTTTACTGCGTTCTTTACGGAGGATCCGGATGAAGGGATACGTAGCTGAGCTACCCTCCCACACCGTATGAGTCTTGGCTATGCTAGGTCGATTGTATCGCGTCGATTGTGGCCCACTGGATAGATGATAAGTGGTAGCTAATGGATGCTACGTATCGATGTATGCAGCGTGGCAGCGTGGCCGTTTGGACTCCGAAGCGAGGCATTACTCTGGCCCCTTCTGGTCCTTCTGGCTCCTTCCGGCTCCTAGTATGTGCAGGAACTGTCAATACAGGTGTGATTCTTCGGCCGGGTTGTAGAATTGGATAATCCGTGGAAAAGAGATGATATGACATGAATAAGTCCGATGTAAGCCGTGGTGATATTCATCATATCTGACATTGAACATATCAGCAGCGAGCAAAACAAAACAAAAAAAGAAAAAAAGTTCTAGAACACGAGGGTTTATCCCGCACGTGCTATATCTCTCCCATCGGGCAGCAATAGATTAAGCAGCGTCCCGATGGCCAGGAAACATTAACAATGAATACCGTGGAATGGACTGTCTGGACGGGCCGAACAGCCGGCCGGATGAACTATCGCAGTAGCCCGAGGACTGGACTGGACTGTCCAAGTTCCACCAACCCGCGAGGGTTCAAGAGAACATGCACGGGCGATAGGACAGAATTGATATATATCCTGCAGACTCGCCAGAAGAACAAGATCTAGAACGAGCATGAGCATGACACATGATCCGAAGGGTTTTCCGCCGGAAATCGAACGGGGCTAGTTCGGGCGTTAGCCTGTTCGGGCTAGTTTCATCTGTGTGCTAAGGACATAAGGACATAAGGACCAGATGTACGCGATCTCCGTACACACAGTCACAGTGCTCTGTCAGCGATATACCGCGTGGAAATACCATGCTTTTACACAGAGACCCTTTCTGGACAATGGGCGTGTCGCATGGAGTCATGTACGCGTCCAGTGGGGCAGACAAAAAAAGGGATGATTCATACCCAAACCATCGCAAGGCAGACGCATTGGTTATGCGAACGCCAGCGGATAAGCTTGTTCGGTGGATCAGGCACATCCATGGCGCGACTGGCGCTGGTTCTGGATCGGCGCCCGACAGAAACAATGGGCGCTCCCTTCCTGGATCCCCGGGTGCTCTGTGCTGCTCGCTAGCTGCATATCAATAATATGTACGGAGTCGCATGTATCAGAATGCCTGCTGATCAGGGACGCAAAAACATGCACTCCTGTCCTGCAGGATCAGCGTGTTACCTGGGATGTCGTGGCCTGATTCGTAACCTCGTGCCGCTGTGTATGGCGCAGGCGCGGTGGTTGGAGGGATATGAGGATAGGAGGATATGGTTTCCACCGTGGCTATAAAGGTTAAAAATAACCACAATATAAAAAAAGCAAAAGGCAAAAAGCAAAAGACAAAAGGCGAAAGACAAAAAAATAAGACTCCAGGCCTTATCTCGGACGGTCCAGATCGGCGCCGACTCCCGCTGCCTCCCTGCTGCCGACGTGCGGTGTCTCCCTGCTCTCTACACTGTACAGTGCACACCCTCACTGCTGCCGTCGACCTGTCCAGACACGTCCCAGTGGGGCGCAGAAGAAAAAACGCTGAAACTGGCCATCTCCACGGTTCCGTCGGCGTGACCGCTTGGTGGATTGCAGTGGGAAATCCCGCTCGCGGATGCTCGATCCTGACGTGATCCCAGTCGTCATGGCGGTTTCAATATTCCAACGATTTCCATATCTGCATTTGCATGATTAATAACAGCCGGTATGGAGCTCTCCATGGGTGGCGAATTGCCCAATCCGGATAATTCGAAAATCTTATCCACTCGAGAAGGATCTACTGGAGAGAGAGGAGCTAGAGAGGAGCCAGAGGAGAGGGGAGAGAGAGGAGAGAAAGAGAGACAGATAGCATCAGCTGAAGGGGAATAAAACCAGACCATCCCCTTCCATATCTCTCGCCTCTCTCCCCTCCTTCTGCTCCTCTCCTTCTGCCTCTCCCCATCTGCTCTATCCGTCCGTGTTTGTGTCCCTTGGGGTCACCTGGGTTACATCCTCCGCGGCCTCTCCCATATCTTTCCATATATCCCCCCGACGCTTCCTGGAATCCTCTGCTGCCAGGGTCACACATCCCATCACCATGCGTCGGTGACTCGTCGTGCCTGTTCTTCCGCCGGACGGTTGACTGCAGATACTGCTACACCCGGTTGTTTCCCTGATAGTGCGCTGCTTCCCTCGACGCCGGCTCCAACTCGGTGAGCTGCATCCTCGCCCCTCGCATCCTGGTCATGTAACAGTCGTGTCTGACTGCTCCCAGGCTTTGCCTCTTCCCATTAGCATACACGCCTCCCCCCCTCTTACCGTGTCAAGCGTTCTCGCTTGTTCTCTTGGGTGTCCTTTTCCCATTCTAAAACCACCTCTCCCGCTTGGCTCCTTTTCTGCCCTGTCTTCCCGTTACAGAACAGAAGATGGCAGGGGGCTATTTCGATCTCCCCATCGCTTCCTCCAGGCGCTGCAGCCCGGGGGATGCACAGCAAGACAGGCGATCTCCATTGGAGCCCTACACGCCCCCCCTGTCCACGCCCAATGAACCCCCCAACGACCAAACCACCCCTACCGCTGGCGCGCATGCCGCCAAGCCCCGGGCGCCAGGCATCTTGAAGTCCGCAAACCGTGTCAAGTTCAATGTGAGCGGGTCGCAGGCGGGCGACCATGCATATGCCATCCTGCCGGACTCTCAGACACCCACCCAGACCCAGGACATGCCGCAGAAGCCCGTGCCCGCTGCTCGAGCCGCCTCGTCCGAGAAGGACCACCAGTATCCCTTGGTGGACACAAGCGTCCCCGACGCGCCAGGCCCCGCCCCGGGCATCACCGTTGTCCACCCGCGAACCAGCCCGCCCGCCATTGTCTGGGAGGATGAAGCCCACCCGGACAAGGGCCGCGCGATCCAGTACGCTCGCGAGCGCGCTCAGCGGCTCGCGTCTCTGCTGAGTCGCCCCACGTCCAGGAACTCGGGCCTGAGCCCTCGATACAGCCTGCCATCCTCGGTGGCCTCGACGCCCTCCGGGTCTCCCTCGGACTACGGCGAGGACATCCCCATGATCAGCCTGCCGGAGAAACAGGCCTTGCATGCAACCGTCGACGAAGACGAAGACGACGCCACCGGCACCGGCACCCGACGCTCGCGCACCTCCGAGGCCCACCGCCTCGTGCGCCAGATGGCCCGCCGAGATCCAGGGCTTTTGACGCGTGTCCGTGCCCGTTCTCCCTCGCTGCGCTCCGGTCAGGTCACTCCGATGGGGGAGGCGGACCCCGATACGTATGTGGAGCCGCCGACGCATTACCGCGGTGGCATTCTGTCGTCCCTGCTCAAGCTGTACGACCAGCCCTCCCATAGCGCCTACGACCGTGGCCGTCGCGTGCACTCCCGGCAGTCGAGCTCGGGGGATGTCAGCAGCCGTGGTTTGTCGCCCGATCCTGGCTGGAAGCCCCAGCGGCCGCGGAAATGGTATGATAAGTCCCCCAGTCAGTCCACCGCGTCGCTGGGCTCGACCGCCAAGAATTCGCCCGTCCCGATGCTCAAGCATTCGCGGAGCAACAGTTCCATCGGAAGGCGCCTGGGGCGGCCAAAGCTGGAGGATGAGATCCGCATCACCGTCCACATCGCCGAGATCCTGTCACGCCAGAAGTACCTTCTGCGCCTCTGCCGCGCCCTGATCCGAGTCGGTGCCCCGACACATCGTCTCGAGGAGTACATGACCATGACCGCGCGGGTGCTGGAGATCGACATGCAGTGTCTCTACATCCCCGGTTGCATGATCGTCTCCTTTGGCGATGCATCCACCCACACCACTGAGATGAACCTGGTCCGGTCCATCCAGGGCTGCGACCTAGGCAAGATGGCGGATGTCCACGAGATTTACAAGGAGGTCATCCACGATGTCATTGGCGTCGAGGAGGCGATCCAGCGCTTGGATGAGGTCATGAAGAAGAAGAAGCGGTTCAGCACCTGGATCCAGATCTTGATGCATGGCTTCGCCTGCGCCATGGTCGGGCCCTTTGCCTTCCAGGCACGACCCATCGACATGCCCATTGCCTTCCTGCTTGGGTGCCTGGTGGGGGCGCTCCAGCTCATCTTGTCTCCGCGTTCCAACATCTACTCGAACATCTTTGAAATCTCGGCCGCCGTCCTGACCTCCTTTCTGGCCCGGGCGTTCGGCAGCATCACCTACGGAGGCAAGCATCTCTTCTGTTTCTCCTCCTTGGCCCAGTCCTCGATTGCCCTCATCCTTCCCGGCTATATCATGCTGTGTGCCAGTCTGGAACTCCAGTCGCGCAATATTGTCGCTGGCTCTGTCCGTCTGGTGTACGCAATCATCTATTCCCTTTTCCTTGGATTCGGTATCACCATCGGCACCGCCATCTATGGACTTATAGACTCCACGGCTACCACCGACTACACCTGCCCCAGCGTAATCTCGAACGAATATGTTCAGCATTTCCCGTTTGTCGTTGGCTTCACCTTCTGCCTGTGCGTCATCAATCAGGCCAAATGGAAACAAATGCCTGCGATGCTCACCATCTCCATGGCAGGATACTTGGTCAATTATTTCAGCTCGAAACGCTTCTCCACCTACGCCCAAATCTCCCTCCCGGGCGCCATGGGTGCCTTCATCATCGGCGTGCTCGGGAACCTCTACAGCCGGTTACGACATGGGGTCGCGGCCGCCGCGATGCTTCCCGCCATCTTTGTCCTTGTCCCCTCCGGCCTGGCCGCGAGCGGCTCCCTGGTGGCTGGAATTGCATCCGCCGAAGAGCTGACCAAAGACCACAACCCGTATACCATCATCACGAACGGCACCCAAGGCTTCATGGATGCCGCGATGAACATGACCAAGGAACAGCATTCTACCGTTGTCTTGGATATCGGATACGGTATGGTCCAGATCGCTATAGCGTTCACCGTGGGTCTGTTCCTGGCTGCCATGGTGGTGTATCCGTTTGGAAAGAAACGAAGCGGGCTCTTCAGTTTCTAATCTTCCCTCCCTTTTTCTATTCTTTCCAATTTTTTTTTTTTTTTTTTTTTTTATTTGTTGATCAAAAAGCTTCACCCCGTTTTTAATCGTCATCCTTATACCACCAGTGTTTCCTTTGTGCGTTGCCTGTATCTTTCCAGCGATCTTGTATCTTTTCCCATCTTGTCCTTGGAAATATCCGCTCACATAGATCACCTTTACATGATATCCCCTCATTAATCACCCACACGTGTTTTGTTCATTCTTTACCATTGTTTTCTTCCTATTGCCATCGTGGCCAGCGTTGTTGTCGTTGTTCTCGACACCAAATTCACCAGCATATCAGCATCGGATTTTTGGAGTTGCTTCAACTGTATTTGTGATTGCTATTACTTTTGGACTGGAAAATGGTGTTATTTGGTCATTGTTGGGCAGATTGTACTCGATGACATGACGAATGAATGTAGATTGGTTGGGTTCTTGAAACAATTGTTCCCCGTTGTGTGTATCTTAATAGAATATAACATTATCCAGAAAGCCATATGTGACCTAGCCTAGGATATGCATCCGCTTACACGTAATCCGCTATTCTGGCTCATTTTTGAGGCACTTCTAACTTCTGTCGTGGATGCCGTCGTACTATCAGGTGACATCATCAGGAATATTGGAACTGGAACATCACTTCTTCCGGAAACGACTCGCACTAGCCAATTCCGGAAGTTAGCAGCAGCAGCCTGCATCATCCTTGAAATATAGCAATGTTTTCCTTAAAATCCGCATGCATGGATTGATCTGGTCCTCCAGCCGGAGATATTCTTTCCGTCAACCGTTCATCTTCCCTTGCCCCGGTTCGAATAGCCTGTAAAACCAGACCCTAGCGATGGAATCCGAATCTGTCTACAAACTGTTCACGGAGACAAATCGAATCGCACACACCATGCGGATAAAACCAAACGACTAGGAGACACCTATTTTATAATAAAGCTTCAACTTCAAGAAGGCTCAGGATGGCGCGTCGTTCTTTACGCGCCCGCTCGTCTGCCGCAAGCGGAGGTCGTCGCCCCAGACGCCGAATTCAACGTGAGGATGATGATAATGATGAAATCCCGGAGGTCTACCGGGAGATGCTGGCGGAAGCTGAGGCCCGAGAAACGGGTCAATCCGAAAATGAGCGTCCTGTTAAGCGACGGAAAGTCGAGCAGAAGTCAACTGCCACTGCAGCAAATTCTGGGCCCGAGCCTATTCCTGCTATCAACAAAGACGAGGTTAGACAAGTACAAATGCAAACGGTTTGTGACTCAGCCGCTACTGATGAATCCGATATGGAATGGGAAGATGTTGAAATCCAACAGACTCCTGGCGTGATGGCTTCCAGATTCTCCGGGGATGAGGAACCGCTCCAGATCACTCTTGGTCAACAACAGAGTGTCAAAGGGAGGAAAAGTATTCCAAAGCAAAGACTGGTTTCCGCGGCCGAAAAGAAGCTGCGGTTATCCATTCATAAAGTCCATCTTTTATGTCTTCTTGGTCATGTCCAGCTGCGCAACCTCTACTGCAATGATGAGGGTTTACAGGCCTACCTCAAGCGAACGTTGCCAAGGCATATTGTTGCTTTATTGAACCCGTCAGAGGAAAAGCCGCAATTTACCAGGTCTACCACGTTTATCGACGGGTTGAATCAGGCTAGTGACATATTCATTAAACGTTTCAAGGTGACGAAACCGGGAATGATGCGGCCTCACTGGGCAAATGACCCGAACTCCTTGAAACAGAAAGCGGAAACGATAATTTCCAATGCGGACGTAATCCTATCGAAGGATGACTTCTGCAGCCAAGCAAGAACGTTACAGGGGTCTCGTGATTTCGGTGCTCAATTGTTCTGTGCTCTGTTGAGATCTGTAGGCGTGGATGCGAGGTTGGTCTGTTCGTTACAGCCACTGCCATTCTCCGGAGGAGTGAAGGATGCGGTTGCTGTACCGGAATCTCGGCAAATAATCATTTCGTCGGATGATCATGAGAGTTCTACTGATGAACAGGTACCCTCTGTCTCTACACCGGCTCCTTCAAGGATCCGGAGATTCGGTCAGCCTCAAATCACCCCTCCACAGCCTAAACACACTACCGCGCATCCAGGTTAGTATCTTACGCATCCAATGTTTCTTTCAGTGATGTTGACCTTTCAAGGAACAAATCCATTTTTCCGCGAGTCCTCATATCCCGTGTTCTGGGTAGAGGCGTTCAACGAGGCAGTTCAAAAATGGATCCCAGTCGACCCTCTAGCGACGAAAACTCTGGCGAAACCTCTTAAACTGGAGCCACCAGCTAGTGATCCTTACAATACCATGAGTTACGTAGTTGCCTTTGAGGAAGACGCCTCGGCAAGAGATGTGACTCGACGATACGTCAAAGCATTCAACGCGAAGACCCGCAAGCTACGGGTAGAGAGTACCAAAGATGGGGAAATGTGGTGGACACGAACGCTGAAGTTCTATGAGAAACCATTTATGGAGGACCGAGACGAGATAGAAATCAGCGAACTAACTGCCAAGTCGGCGGCTGAGCCCATGCCGCGGAATGTGCAGGATTTCAAGGACCACCCAGTCTACGCTCTGGAGCGGCACCTTCGTTGGAACGAGGTTATCTTTCCCAAACGTGCAATCGGGCAAGTTGGTGCCAGTAAGTCGGTGTCGAAAAACCAATCCCTGGAGCCGGTTTACCGTCGTGCAAATGTGCATCCCCTTCGGAGCGCAAACGGGTGGTATCGTCTGGGGCGAGATATCAAAGTGGGCGAGCAGCCCCTCAAGCATGTTCGGGCTAACAGAAGCAAAGCGCCAAACGTCAATGAAGATGGAGAAGCTGGCGATGAGGCTGCGGAGACACCACTGTATGCGTATTTTCAGACAGAGCCGTACAAGCCACCACCTGTCGTCGATGGCCGGATACCAAGGAACATGTATGGCAATCTGGACGTATACGTACCCAGCATGGTTCCGCAAGGTGCCGTTCACATTAAACACGGTGACGCAGTGCAGGCTGCCAGAATCCTGGGCATAGACTATGCAGAAGCGGTCACAGGTTTCAAGTTTAAGGGGCGGCATGGGACTGCCATATTCGAAGGCGTGGTCATAGCTGAGGAGTTCCGTGATGCTCTGGAGGAAGTCATCCGTGGTCTTGAGGATGAGCGGTTGCAATCTGAACTGGAATACAAGTCTTCAGAAGCCCTTCGGTTATGGAAACTATTTTTACTCAAACTTCGGATTGCAGAGAGGGTCAAGGGCTACGCGGTTGAGGGCGAAACTGGATCTATCATGGGCGAGGAGGAATCTGAAGAGAACGCCGGCGGCTTTTTCCCTGAACCCGAACAAGGAACGGCCGGTGTGGTTTTCGGACAGGGCCCTCCAGGTGGAGATATCTCTTCCCAGCCCAGTCCAGAGGATGAGACCATGGGTGGAGGATTCATAGCTGACGAGTCGGTGGAGAACACAGCAGAGCCCAAGCCCTTAGGGTTTGATATAAGAAACGTCGCTAGGACTAGCCACTCACCCGGAAGACCTTCACAAAGTCAATCCCGTTATACACTGGTCGTCACTCCAAGTGACAAGAGAAAGACCTGCGATTCAAATCTGAATGACAGAGCAAGCACACGCTTACATGGCGATGTCCCTATCCATAGAGGTATGGGAACACCAGAAACAGAAACAGAGCAGCCACAAGAAACCGCACCAACGGGGATCATGGGTGTATCTGAGAACCCGATCCTAATAGAGTCGTCAACGGGCGAACACTCGAAACAGGGTAGTGTCGAGGTACTCTCGCGACTACCGTCGCCGAAGGCCGACAGGAGATCATCGGATGGCAGTGTCGAGGCGGTTTCGTTGTTGTCAGAGGATCCAGAGGATGAGGATGCTATTCCGGAGTGGTTGATGTCGGATTAGTGCCTCTGATGTATATGTCAATATATCAGGCAAATTTTTTGTTCATGTCATGTCCTGTCTCTAAGAGTCTTCAAGGACTTCTGTCAATGCCATTTCTCGGAAACTACAGTATAACGATTTCATACTTGCATACACATATATATGGCCCATGGAACAAAACCATCTCATAAAGCCAAGTAAAAGAATATTTAAATCTACCCAGGTTAAACCACCACAATCTCAGCATTAACCTCCCCATCCCTCGTAATAGGATGCGACTTAAACTTCCTACTACTCACCCTCTCCTCAAACAAAATGTCCAACTCCTCGAACGTCCTATCCTTGGTCTCGGGCAAACAAAAAAAGCACCAAACTGTACACAAGGCCGCAATACCCGCAAACAGAAAACCAAGCTTCCCCTTCCAGTTCCCCTCATCCGCATCCATAGCGTAGGGGATGGCGACGGCGAATATGATATTCCAGATCGAGCAGGCGACCGTTGCCAGCCCGATGGTCATGCTGCGCAGTTGGACGGACGCGATTTCACAGAGGATGGTGAAGCACACTGGGCCGATGGTGAAGTCGTACACAAGTAAGCAGATGAGGAGGAGGGCGCTTTGGCCCCATACCACGCCCGTTCCTGAGCTTGAGCCTGCGGAGTGAGGGACAACGTCTAGGATGCCTATGAGCAGAAGAATCAGGGCGATCAGTGCCGTGCCGGCGATGTAGATCAGTCGCCGACCGATATTGGAGATGAACAGCCACGCGACTATTGTGCCCACGAACCCGATGGCGGTTAAGCCCAGGTTCATGGAGAAGGCATCTCCCGTGCTTAGACCAGCCATTTCGAAAAACTGGACGGCATAGTTGACGTACAATACCTGACCAGAGAGTGGTTGGATACTGTAGACCATGACAGCGATGATGAGACGGCGGAGGTCCGGCCCGCGGAAGCAGTCCATGTAGTTATGCTGTCGCTTCTCTAACTGCGCCTCGAGACGCAGGGTGTATTTGATATTCGCCAGTGTTGGGGCAACGTCTACCTTCGACGAGGCAAGACGTTTGAGATCCTTCTCGGCCTCTTCGTATCGACCCTTTCTGCAGAGCCACCAGGGCGAGTTGGGGCAGAAGAAGACGAAGGCCAGGATCAGAACAGCAGGGACCCATTGAGCTGCGTAGGGGATTTTATAGGACCATTTCGTCGTGAGACTGTTCGTGCCCTTGAGCAAACCAGAAGCGATGAGCTGGCCAACGACGAACCCTAGGTTGACCAGTGAACCAGCAACGCCTCGGAGCACGAGCGGGCATACTTCGCCGATATACGCTGAGGCCATGATGGGATAAAACGCGATAACACACCCGTTGAACAACTCCCCCAGGAAGATGACGACAGGCGTCGCGGCGAAGAACTCCATGAATATAAACGCAATGGATCCAATGGAGCAAGCAGCCAGCGTGAGTTTCGGCCCGAAGCGATCATAAACCCATCCTGCAGTCAACGCCCCAAGAACACTCCCAATACTATTGGCGTAGTTGAACGCTCCATTCCACGAAGCCTTGACGACATACTCGCCATTGTAGAGGTACCCAAACTGTTTCTTGAACGGCTCCAGGCCAACCACGCTCCCGCTCAGCGCGGCGTCGAATCCATTCAGGATAACAGAGATGTTGACCATGAACGACCAGCTCAGGGCGGATTTGTACAGTTTCGCGGCCTCCCAGAAGCCCAGGCGGTGCTGGGACTGCGTGTACAGGAGGGATTGCTCCGATTCCCACAGGAGCGTGCCGTCGAGGTCTTTGATTGAACCCTCTTTCTCGTCCGTGGATACACCACGCGGCTCCACGCTTTTCTCGGGCGTCTTGGCGGGCTCCATGACGGTAAGGTGATTCGGATAATCGAGAAAAATAGCACGTAGTACTAATTATGTGGACAAATGCTTCATCCGTGACGGATGAGGGCCCCGTTATATGGCCTCCATAATGCTTATTCCCAATGATAACATGCCTTCCCAGATAGCGCGATACGCTCGAAGCAGCAAGAATAAGAGTCAGAGTTTGTTCTATCTCGAGACACTGCGCTGCAGTGTGCCTGCATCTGCAATGGAGGAGGGTATCTGAGATCTCGACATCTTGAAATCCGGCCATATCTTCCACCAATTGCTCGTAGACGTCGCCGTTCCGCATCGGGAAATAATAACAGTTAGACTTCAACTAATCCAAACGTGCGCCTATCGTATCGCTCGGAGAACCCGCTGAATCCTCCGAGAACACCTGTGCGGTTTGAGCGGTTGTAGACATGATAAATAAGCCAGAGACCCAGAAGAGTAGATCCAGCAGAGTAGACCCAGTAGAGGAGCGGAACAAGAGAAAAATAGACCAAGGGACGAAGAACGAGCAACATGGTCGAGCCCCAAGTAACACTTATCACCCTCTCCCCCGAGGAGCTCGCAACACAGAAGTTCGAGTCGCACAACCTGCAGCATGCAATCGAAGCCCTGCACCGCGACGGCATCGTCGTTCTCAAGAACGCCGTCTCCACGGAGCACCTGGACAGGCTGAACGCGCGCATGGTCCCAGAAGCCAAGACGCTGTACGAAAAAGCCTCGACGCATCGCAACTTCGGCTCCACGACGGGAAACATCCAGCAGGAACCGACGCTGGAGAAGGACTTCGTCTTCCAGGATGTCCTCGCGAACCCGTTCGCCTTGCAAGCCGTCCAATGCATGTTCGGCCCGCACCCGTCGCTGCGGCTGTACAGCGCCAACACAGCCTTCAAGGCAGACAACCGCCAGCCGGTGCATATCGACGTGGACTTTGACTTCCCGCAGATCCCATGGGGCTACGCGATTAACATCAATCTGGTTGACACGAGCCCCGAGAACGGCGCCACCGAGGTCTGGCTGGGGAGTCACGTCGACGCGACGCGCAACAACATCGACCGGAACAGCCAGTACAAGCAGGTCCGCGCGGACCTGCTGGAGGAGCGAAGGAAGAGTTCCCCGGGGATCCAGCCGTCACTTCCCAAGGGCAGTCTGATCATTCGGGACATGCGGCTGTGGCATGCTGGGATGCCGAATCGCACGGACGAGCCGAGGATTATGCTGGTCACTATCCTCTTCCCGCACTGGTACCGGAGCGACCAGAAGGTTATGCTGCCGCGGAGCCTGAAGGAGCAGGTGGACAGCTGGGAGTATGTGGATGCCTCGAGCGTGGAGTGGGTGGATGAGGATTACGACTATCTGCAGGGCCGGCATGACCATGATTTCTCTTTGAAGCCGTGACTTGAGTTCATAGTAATGAATGTGTTGATGCAGTCTCTTCGTGATGGTTACGGATTAGATGCCCGACAGTCCACACTTACCTGTATGCCCCAAGACCTAGCGACTGAATAACCTCGATCTGCCCACCGTGCTTATCGTGCTTTGCAATATAGATGAGACATATAGTCGCGCGATGGCCGGAGCCTCCCAGGTCTCCAACCGCCAGATGCATGGCCAAATACCCCGCCTGCAGCACCGGCCACGCCAGCCGCTGCAATCCCCCAGTCTATCTGTCTACACGCCTTCCGGAGCCATGGCACTTGCGGGTGACGTCTGCTCAACGTGCCGGAGCGTTCTCTGTCCTGAACCGGGGGCATGTGCTGAGCCTGATCCCGGGTCGGTTTATTTCACGCCAGCCGGCCAAACACTTTGCACTTTTCGGGAGGCAAGCCAACAAGGCTGCGTTGTCTGCTCGACTATATGGAACTTAACCGAGCGGCACCGACTCGCGTGGTCGAATGCCTCACTGGAGACCTGGGAACCGTTGCGGTATCGCGTTGCCAAATATCAGGGCGAGGAGAGTGTTGTGCGACTGTGTGTCCTCTATAAAGACCCGTTAAAGAGCGAGGTAGACGAGCTGAGATTTCGCCTCATTCCTGTTGATGGTCAGTATCGCTTGTTCCGTGACAGTGGCCTGTTTGCCAATTTAATTTATACCAAGACCAGGAGTACAGCCCGTACTTCATGCCGTCCGACATGAAGCTGAGCACCTCTTCCGCAAGCACTTCTGCAAGCACATCGATGACAGCAAACGGATGGTTCCAGCATTGCTATTCTACCCATACGCTATGCCGCCAGCTAGCTGCCTTCAGCCTGAATCAGATCCCTACGCGTCTGATTGATATTGGCTGTGATGGCGATACAGACTGGTTTCTCCGAGTCGTTGACGAGGAAGCCCTTCCGGCAGCATCCTTGTCATATATGACTCTCAGCTACCGTTGGGGATCCAACACGAAGCTCATCCTTCTGTCCTCAAACCTGGCTCGATTCCGCCAGGGGGCGCCAATCTGCGAGCTGCCGCCGTTGTTCCGGGACTTCGTCACGGTAGCCCGAGCGTTTCACATCCGATATGTCTGGATTGACGCCCTATGCATCATACAAGACTCCGTCGAAGACTGGGAAGCTGAGGCGTCGAGAATGAGATACGTCTATGCTAACTCGGCGTGCAACATCGCGGCCTTGGCGTCCAATGGCCCGGAAGAGAGCATATTCCGCTGCAGGGAAATTAAGAGCATACGGCCTCGCATGGTCCTAAGCTCGTTGTTTGCAGATAGACCGTCCCTTCACTACATCTTCGAAAAGGGCTACTGGGACCGGCAGCTTTCCGATGGCCCTCTACATAACCGAGGGTGGTTCTTTCAAGAACGATTCTTAGCCCCCCGCGTACTCTATTTCGGAAAGGATCAGATCCTATGGGAGTGCCTCAGCGAGCATAAATGCGAGGGCTTTCCTCATGGCATTCCAGCCCATTGGTCCCACAAGAAAATGGACTCGCTGTTCAACTACATGCCCACGGACAGCTCACACTCTCGGCCACGGATGCCTCTCCACGTGTTTAATTTGTGGAATGATCTTGTTAAGCAATACTCTCGATGCGATCTGACAAAGGCTTCGGACAAAATGTTCGCCATAGCCGGCGTCGCGAAGCTCTTCCACGACATCACCGGCGACGAATACGTCGCGGGCTGGTGGAAATCACGTCTACTTGAATCGCTGGACTGGCGTGTCTTCGAGCCGCGGGCACGCATAGGTGCAGGCTATCGAGCCCCGTCCTGGTCCTGGGCTTCGGTAGACGGTCCTGTCAGACTGGCTGGTCTATCGCGTTCCACGGAATTTCTCGTCAGGCTCGTGGATGTGCATATAACCACGCGAGGGCCAGATGCGATGGTCAACATGTTGGACGGGTACATCAAACTAAGAGGCGCCATTTTTGTGGCAATCTGCCACTACCTTGAAGATGGCAACCGCGTCTTAGTGAATGGTAGTCTCCAGTTTGCTGTGTGGCTTTACCCCGATTCTTTGGATATTGACTTCCCGGAAGGCAAAAAGGTTACCTGCATCCCATTCAAAAAAGACTACTCACGGGGCTTGGATGGCGAGCTGAAGCCTCATGTTCTCTGCTTCCTGGCTGAGGAGGCCGGTATACGACATGGATCCGATGTTCTGTATCGACGTCTTGGGTTTTTCCTCCTTTATGCCCAAGAAGAGGTCGATCATGTTTGCACCATACGCGACACCACAACCGTTATTCTCATATAATAGACCCAGTTTCATATGCGTATGCGAATATTCATCACGCTACCACATCTGCTGTGGATTGAAACCGTGCCGTGGAATGATTAAATGCAGCATCACCTCCGGTTGAAGAGACGGGGAGAAGAACCCGCCGATTGAGGGTAGTTGAGCCTAGGAAAGCCTCGAGACACAATCTGCTGTGTCTTCGGCCTTACAACGAGGAGTGCTGCAAAGTGCTAGACAGCTTTTTCAACGCAGGTTGTAGCCTGCGGAGTTCTATAACGTTCGTCTTTGGAGAGGCCATGCCGGCACTCTGAAGTCTTACCAATCTTTACAACCGCAAACCGCTGCATGTTGTCCGTTCTACCGGAGTTGACTGAGTGTTATTATGTGACTGACGACGGACGGGGTCAAACGAACGCCAGGGTGGCATGAGTGAACGGGAAAAATAGTCTTTCTCTTTCATTTTTTAGTCGATCAATGCAATTTCTGTCCTGTCCTCATTATTACTTGCTTTTCCTGGGCAAAATATGAACCAAGGGAGAAATATCGAAAGCTTCACTGGGTCTCTAACGTGTCCTTGGCTCTGTATGAACGATGATGTTGTCCGGATAATGCGGTGCTCACACTGCCTACACTTAACTTACAGCTAATTAGTATAAAAACAGATTCTACTCAATGCCAGCTCAATCCCTATATATCATGTCGAGCGAACCGACTCGCCATCCAAATCCTTCTCCCTCGATAGAAAAGAATAAACGGGATCGGCATAAACAACACAGTCAGACACCCAAGCAGCGTACAGGCCCATCCAACCCCCAAATTGCGAAACATGGCCGTCGCAAACAGCGGAAACCCAGCGCCAAACGATGACCGCAGGAAGTCATTCCCCGCCATGGCCGATGCTGCATACCGCGGATACGCATGCGCCAAGTAGCAGAAACTGCAGTTGAAAATCAGACACCCATCGACAGCGAAGAATATGGACGCGATGATAGGGACGATCCAGTGCACGCTGGCAAAGTTTCCGGTCCAGCCGAACCAGAACAGGGATATAGGGAGCGCGATGGCGCCCACGCAGGCGGGCGGCATTTGTTGTTCCGGCGCGATGTTCCCTTGCTTGTCGAAGGGAGCACTTTGCCAGCGGTATTTCCAGTAGAAGTATACGATGATGACGAGGCAGGTTCCGACGAAGATACCCATGAAGGAGAGCCCGCCCTCACCTGGAAATCTACCCAGCATGGGACCCAACATGGGTGCTGAGATAGCGAACATGCCCCAGACGGCAATCATATAGTCACGCACCATGGGGCTCCAGATATCGCCGATGGAGGCTGCACCGGTTGCCAGGGCAGGCGAGCCGACGAAGCCAGTGAGAAAACGAAATGCCAGCAGCATTCCGAAGTTCCTGGCGTATATAACGGCGAACTCAAAGAAGACGAAGGCCAACAGCGTAAGGAGATATGTTGGACTGCGGCCGATCATTGGAATCTCCGACAGAGGAGCCCGGACCATTGGGCCTGAGAGGTCAGATTTTCTTTGTTTTCAAAGGAAGTACAAAGTAGGAGAAAGAAGAGACAAACCTAGTCCATAACCAAGCACAAACAAGGTCAAGCCAAGCGTAGCCGCAACTCGACTCACGCCAAACTGCTCCGAAACACCAGGGATACCAGGCGTATAGATCGAAGAGCCAAGGTAGACGGCAAAGGTAAGAAGCCAGATCAATCAGCTGACCAACATTCTTTTTAACGCTCCAATTCTGGGGGTTCTGTGTACTATCAGCGCGGATGTTCATTTCCACTCATTTCTTCCCAGCAGGGAACTGAGACGAGACCTCAGGGTCACTGGATCCTCTCCAGCTAATCGCCAAATACTCCTCCCCACTCTTATGCTCGTGTACTGGCCTCATGGATGCGCGTCTGGATCGAGCTGAAGCCGAAGCTTCAGACATAACCGTATAAAGACCGGCCACCTCCAAATCCTCCAGGTCCCCGTCCAGCGTGGGAGGCCTCCTGCTTCATTCTGTTCGTTTCAGGCTTGAGATATTCCGGCCAGACAGACGCGTCCTGCTCTTCTGGATACCGAAGATATCTGCAACCACTGAATAGCCGTACCAACTTGCCAAACAGGCTGTCTCGTAGAGTCTCCATCGTTAAAATGGCAATTGGAGATGCCCAAGTTGACTGATGGTGGTTTGACACATTATGAATCCATCAGAGCACAGTTATTCGATATACTGATTAATTGGTTAATTGATTAATTATCATGACATCCTCGTTGCCCTGCACTGACTACCTAGGGCTTGCTCCTATATACGGTAGATCCGTATATCCGTATACCCCATATATCTTATATCCGTAATTCCGTTCCCAGGGCTTCGGACAGTGAACCCTGGTATATCATTCCATGAAATGTTTTCTTGCGAAGGATTCTCCGACTCCATGGATATTAATTGAGGAATTGAGACTAGCGCATAAGCACAACCTGGTACGAGGCTCCGACAGACGTCAAAACGACAAGACTAGTTGGAGACATGCATACCCCTCATCCGACAACTGATAACACCATACTCTTAGCTGGCATTCATCTCGGACTAATGCAATGCAATGCAACTGCAGATGACTGTATTGCTGCCTGAACACCTTAACTTGATTTCTTTGCCTGGTACTGACAGTAGGTGGCAAGGGCCCCACCCCAGGCTCCCGATAACGCGCCAGTTCGTTGCCAACAGGAAAGAATTTCATGCATGGTGCAGAGTAGATGCGGGTCATGAGTTCATTGTCACACTTTTCGATGCACTGGGTGCGGATTGCGATAGAGTGATATTTGAAAATGTGTGAGGCTGGTCAAAATGATATTGATGGTGGTGTGCCATGTTTATATAGAGGCATTTCTCCCAAACGCACCTGGTTCTCATCAACCACCCGATTAGCTGGTGGTTACCAACTATTCAGGGAAAAGCCGAATCCATATTGCTCAAAATACAGCCTCAGTCCCAATTTCTCCGTTGCGCACTGTATTCCCCTTCGCAAGGCCACGAACTACGAGGCCATATATAGTCTCACAGTAAAGACTAGCCACGGGAACTTTTCAGTATACAATACCGCAATTTGATCCTCTTCCTCCAGAACTAACGAGTTTCTAGAGTCGTTAATTAGTTATGTGTTACATGGACATTGCACCGGTCATCTTGGTCTGTGGCCATTCTGGCCCTGACAGACTCTCGGATATCCGGCGCTGCAACAAGACTCCATGTGAGACAGGAGGGATACCCAGGTCGAATTATGCAGGAACAACAAAGAAAAATTATCCTTGCGATGACTGCATTGACAGTAACGCTTGGAACAGGGTCCCTGGTACCATCAACACGTGGCGGAGAAACCGAAAAACTGACACCAGGATATTGATCCATCCGCCTCCGTGAACTTCGCTTCTGGCCCATTTGACAAGTGGGCCTGATTAAGGTCTCTGTGTCTCGACAAGGCCCTCTTAGATCCGTATCCTTTCACCGACCACGAAAGACATCTGTGAGGAATACTTGTTAGTAGTTGCTATTGTTGTTGGGGTGGTTAACGTCTATGGCCTGGGACATGCTCTTTTCCAGTGTTATGATAATTGAATAAAGATGTCTTGAAATGAAGTTGGAGTTAATGACTGCACTCAATGTCGTTCGTGGAACCAAGTTGCAAGATGTAAAACGTGTTGACATTGAAATCCTCCTTCAAATAGAATAATGAGAGGCATCATCTTATTTCAAGCAGGATCTGCTCCTATCTGTTCCTGTTTCATTCTGTACACCCGGGGGGAGGGTTATTCCACTACTGACTTACTCCATAGTGGTTTATAGGAATGTGTATTATAGGGTTTTGACTACGAAACCTAGTTGCAAGAAGTAGACAGAGTCAGCAATGGTTATTACCATGACCGCTGATCAACCAGAAATATGATGACACCTTTTCTCAAGTAAACAATAGCGAAAGACAATTCTGAAGTGGCAATATACATTATCTGGTTCCATTCGGACATTCTTTGAGGAAACACCACTTTCAGATGACTCTGGCGTGGCATCTTCCAGTAGTCGAGTATAGCAAGATTGCATAGCTCCTTCTTTGAAAGATACTCCTTAGCGGAAATTATTGAGTACCATCTGAAATTCCATGTTTCGCAGCAAGTGTCTGAACCTCTTGTAGTAGGTCTGCCATTGTCTCAAATTTGATAAACCAGCAGTTGTATATGATGTTATCAATTCGATCGTCAGATTGTATGTCTGGAAATTGGCGGTCCTATGGCCGATTGACTGAAGTTGGCCCATCTATATCATGATAAATCTCATACCCTCGGGTGATATACCAGACGATAGCGTTCAGATTTGTTAGAGACAGCACCATAGTCGTTTAAGCTAAATCAGATAGACCGTCCGGTGAAGACCAATAAATTTGAAATCAAACCAGGCCATGTATATGCATATGATATATAGAAATTGGAAAGCCTCCCGTCCGACAAGGAGGAAAGAAGCAAGCAAGCGGCCAAAGAAGCTATGTCAAAGTCCAAGTAAATGCCAATAAATCAATTCAAGATGGTAACACAGAGGGGGAATGCCGAGCATGACGTGAGAACAGAGAAAAGTCGATAGCGGGCGTGATGTCGTCGAGAATTGGATGACGTCGAGAAGAAAGGCAATATAACAAAAGATGCAGAATACATATGTACAAAAGAATAAAAGAAGATACTCCCAAGCCAACGCCATGATATACCAGGGAAACGAAGGTCGCAGTGCAAGCACTCAAGGGACAAAACCTAACTGCCCTCTATTATCGTCTACTAGACGACCATACCTGTGCATTCAGGTTAGCACTGTCTGGTCCCTTGATAGAGATGGAGGGAACAAGAGAACACATACTCTAATAGTAACCTAAAGAACCAAACTTCAAGGTCCTCGTTCCGTAGGACCTTCTGGGCCCAAGTCTGCCCTTGCTGCGCTATTCGCGGCGCAGTTGCCTTGCCTTCATCTTCCGAGGCAAAATATCGAACGCTCTCAACGTATTCCTTGCCCTTCAGGCCCCAGGGAATATAGTGCACCCACGGCTTGAGCCACTCGTCATGCCACTCGCGGAAGAGTGCGATCTTGAAGACCAGACTATTACTGAATAGAAAGGCGTAGAATCGACCGCTGAACGCGTTTCCGTCAATGTCCACCAGGAACCTGGAAGCCCATGCTTCCTGCTGGTCGGCATGCTCGGCCACCTCAAAGAACTCCTGCTGCGCAGCGCAGTCCTCAGGATCACATTGTCCGATGAATGTGAATTTGACGTCAAACAATCCTCTATAGTCACTGCGGGCTACTTCCTGGGACTGCCAGGGGCCCCTGTCGTTTTTCGAAAGCACCACTGCATTGTCCAGAGCATTGACTTTCTGGACAAAGATCTGCCGATGCTGCCGCCGCCAGCCGCCAGCTCGAGAGAACCCACCGGTGGTTGAGCCCCTCCAGTATAACCGATTTTCCTTGGCGTCCCAAGGGAAGTCCTTTGCCTCGTCGTACGGGACTTTATGAGCCCAATACCAGGGGCTTGGGAATATGATATCCTGAAAACTAGAGATTTTGCTTTGTGAGAAAATGGGAAAGAGATCGTGCACAATATCGAAGGCATTCGGACGGTCGAAGAAACCGTAGGTGTACTGGAGGGACGGCGTGAGGCAAATGTCCGAGAAGGAGGTGGAATTATAAATAAAACCGAGTTCACCATATGCGTAAGGGTCAATGTCGTCCTCGGGCTCTTCATCGAGAGAACGAGCGGGTGTGTCGACGGGGCAGGAAATCCGAGAATGGGTCCAGGTAGGTTGATGCGCAAATCGATTGAAGCGCGTGGTACGCACTTCCTGGACGCGATCCCCCCGATTCAAGTCCAACGGCCTTTCCGACCAGCGATTCATCGGCGTGCGCAGCTGAGCCGCGGCCGGAATGGCCTCGTTCTTGGCAATGTCCACCAAGCGCTGAAGGTCTTCACTGGGGATCACCACGCGCGGCTCATCATGGGTATTAAACACCAGGTCCATGTCGGGCAAAAACTGAACAAAGCTACTCATCATGCCCTCGGTAGCCTCGCGCAGCCAACTGACTCCCTCTCCGCCTCCATCGCTGAATGTAACCTTGCCATCACGGATCATCAACCCGAACACGGCATTGTCAAAACCCATGGCTTCCCGAGCACGGGCCCGGATGACCTTCGGCGGCACGGCCCAGAAGGGCAATAGGGAGTGGTAGATGGTGTCGAATTCATCTATCAACTGCACGTTCCGGGATTGGGCAAACTCGAACCATTTGTCAAAGTTCGGCGGCGGATGCATCCCATATCGGCGACGGTAATTCTTGACGGCTTCCTTCAATGTCTTGGACTGGCGTGAGCGGACTTCCTCAAACTCCTTTTCCGCATTGTGGACGAATCTCGCGACCGGATGGACTTTCTCGGGGGGGTATGAACCATCGGCATTGCGTCGGGAGGTAGCAAGTGGACTGGGTTTTTTCCTATCGATGGTTCCGTTGGGAGGCGCCGGGTTCCTAAGGAGGAGGAGGGAAAGAAACGTAAGGATTCCGATTAGCAACAGGATAGCAAGTTTTTGAGGTCGCATGCTGCCATCAGGTATTTATACAACGAACGACCGGGAAGCATAGAAGCAAACGATGGCACAGCGGCGAATCGGCATGGGCTGGAGGTGCACGAAGGCGAGAATTCGGTGAGGGTAGGGACAGGACAGGCACCGAACCTAACAGCTATCCATAGAAAGAAACACAGGTAGAGACCGAGAGGAAGAAGAAGTGATAGCGGAGAGTGAGAAGAAAGGATGGAGGGAGAAGTGAAGCGAGCGTCGAGAAACCTCCCACGATCGACAGGTTGACGACAACTAGATTTAATTAATTATTACCTTCTGACGCTGGCCCATGAGCGCCAGCGAGCTAATCCAGCTAAGACTCGCATCGGCTATTTGAGACGCATTTGACATGTCCTCCGGCGATGGGATAATCCTTAATTACTCTTGATTGTCCATGATGATCCCTCGTTGCCGCCACAGACGTATGGTATGCGCACATCCTCCTTTTCATCCTGCGCCTCAATCTCTCCGGGCTCAGGACGCGCGCACTGGGTACTGGATTCTGGACTCAGGGCCAGCCGCTGGTCTTTCTTGGCAGTGGCCATATTGCCCGGGTTTGCGTAAACTCTGATCTCTCTCGGAAATCCCGCCCACCAGGCGATTTGGCTTTGTGGAATGGCCTCCGTTTCCACTATAAATAGCAAACCCCTGCTTCTCAAAGTGCTGGCGCTGGGTCTTTGTCCGCTCGGAAGCCCAGTGTTTAAGTAAGAATTCTGCTAAGGCCTCGAGCTGAGACCTCGCAGGATATCACAAGCATGGCACATAGAGCTCTATCTCGTAGCTTCGTACATGTTGCCCGGCGGATGCCAGAGTGGAGAGGCTGAAGATAAAGCCGCCATGACCCGCTGCATATCCGTATACGGGCTCGTTTAGCGAGAAAGAAGATTCGGGAGTGGTGGTGGGAGGTTAATTTTGCCAAAAAGGATCAATGGCAGAGTGATGGGTTGAGGTTGTCTGATTCCATACTCTCTGGCTATTTCATCTATATTGACCAACACCGTTCGCTGTTACTATCCCTAGTATGCAACCAAGATAACCTAAAAACCAAGATATAGGAACAATGCAAGATCATGAATAATTGAATAGACTGCTGCCTTCCCAAAATTCTAGGCACAAAACCATGAGCCCTTAAGACTCATAAAGCACTATCTGGACTTAATAGTCCTTGGATTCTTCTCGAATGGGAAATCCAAAATCCGAAAACCAAGCGCGGCCAGGGTCTTGATTCAAAGCTGGACGCTTGACCAGGTGCTAGCCACCAAATCTATATCGCGGAGGGTGATGTCTCGAGCGACGTTCTCCATACCATAGGGACTTGAGCCGGGTTCGACATTGACCTGTTACAGACCATTCGTTGTCCAAATGGCTGCTGCCGCCGCATGAACTCCAAGAGTTGGGATGGTTTCCATGGTCCAACCCAGACCGGATGATCTCCATGAAGCAAAGGGCTTCAGGCAAATGAACGGACCAGCCGCCTCGTTCACCACGTCAGAAGCCCTGTTCCAAGTCGTAAGACCTTTGCGAATACTTCACTTTTTCCCTTTCTTCTTTCCTTTTTCATTGCTCTCCGCAGATCCCTCCTGATTGAACCCACCCTTGACCAGAGCATCTCGTCCCACAGCATTGATGATTCGGAATCGATCAGGCCCTAGATGAATCCCGCCATACCACCGTGTAACCACAAGAACCACGTTCCACACATCCATCAGCTGCATGAGATGTAGTAACCGTCCCCCAGCAGCTGACTCCCCATCATCATCGCAGTCCTCGAAGGTTATCTCGCCGGCGGACTCGCCTTTCTCACTATCACCAGGCCGTTTCTTCTGTCTTATACGCCACGAAGTGATATTGTGTGTCGCAGCAGCAACCTTCTTATCCGTCGACAGGAGATAATCTATAAAGGCTTGTGCCTGCTCGACCGAAGTGACACTGGCAGCACGCCCGACAAAGACAGATTTCTTCTCCGTCACCACATCTGACAGGATCCAGTCAGGGGGAGCGGCCAGCCCGAAGGTATCTCGGAGTGACAAGGTTGCAAAGCTCTCAGTCGGCAGTTCGACCGAATCGGTAGCTGTCACCTCTTCGTCTCCTCCATTATCGTTCTTGTCACTGCTATCGTTCTTCCCGCCAATGCTTAGCTCCTCGAACGCTTCCGCAGCATCACTAATGACCTCGAATAAACAGACTAGACCAGGCTGGTGAATTCGCCCTATTATATCCTCCAGGACCTCTACGGCGATCTTACCCTCGCCGCGAGACGAGGTAGATGCCGTCCCGATAATCCTCGGCGGGGTATCGGGGTACGCGGGGTCAAAGCCAACAACGAACGACAGGTGGGGGTGGTTGGGTATTTGGAGAGTTGCAGTCGTGGCTAGTGTATCCGAGGACCTGGAACTGCCCAAATCGAGAGTAGACGGTGCTTCTGTAGAGGCCGTACGGCTGCCCTTGGTGGCAGTGACGGTCAACGTGTCAGGTCCATAGATGGCGTTGATCGCTGCGATTTCATCAGCCAGCTCCTCGTTAAGGACCGAGTCGAGGAGTTCGCTCATCTTCCGTGCCTCGTCAGGGCCTGCGGGGGAGGGCGAATTAGAATCTCCGGGTTAGAGAGGGAGTGTTGACAGGGATATTTCCTGCTCCGTCTGGTTGCGCCTTTGTCTGCGCGTCGAAATGGCCCGAGTCACGTGGGTGCCTCAGTTGGTTGCCTGGACGGTCAGGCCGCCCGGCCGTCCATCGCATTCCTTTCCTGGCAGTTCACAATTGCAGTAATTATGTCGAATAGAATTAATACGGTATGTTTGCTTTCTCCCATTTGCTCATCGCGAGCAATCATAAGACAGGCTGACAGCTAACCGCCCGCGACAGTTGATTACTATTCTCCCGGATTTCTCGTTTCTTCCCTGAGAATGCAGTTTATTATTCACCACTGAATAGTGCTCCTACTCCGTGATCTCCGAGGCTAATTATTATGCGGCTCTGCAGAGAGGCTTTTTCTAATCATGCGCACTTGCTACTCAGCCTCGTTTGTTCCCCAGCCTGGCCTGTCCTACAAGATTTACGTGCCGATATTAACTCTGGACAGGCAGCCTTGTTTCGGTTGCTCTACCTCCAATTGGAGAATTCTCTCTAAGGTCTCCATGATGATCTTACAGCAAAGCTCACTGCTTCCTTATAACTGTGGATGGCGTTAATAGAATGGACCGCCTCCCGGCGCAGTCTCAAAACCCCAACCTGACCTGTTTGGGAAGGGGGAAAAGAGAGAGCCTCAACTTTTAGAGCCTCAGTTCTCATGCTCCTATATTTGGTGGCAGATAAAAACATGGACACTCTCTGGGGTTTTTGAATGCTGTTCCCTGCTTGGCATATGCAATTATCACCGTCTCTTCTTCTCTGCTCTGGCATGGGATGTCTCTCTTCGGGTTACCAGCTACTCTACACAGAACGGACCCGGAACAGATCCTATCATCAAGACTAAATTGCTGTCGTTGTTGATTTGGTTTGCCACTGCTGATCTTGCTGTTGTTTCCATTCGAGTCAATGCGTGCCATTGCGTCCATGGAACTCTGCTAGGTCACTGCAGGTTTATCTATCATTCGCCTCGATTTCTTCTATTATAAACTTCTACGTCTGTTGCTTCTGCTCTTCATTCTCTTTGCTTCTCCCTGCCTCGCTCAATCCACGCTCATAGATGCCTATTTCATGTTTCCCACCTACCCTCTCTACTCCGATACCCATCTGTACGCCTCACACGACCAACCGCTACATCTGTCATGTCACATCATAGCCGGAGTCTCGACTCCATACCCTATGATGTGCTCTACCAGATCGTCTCCAGTCTTGACTGTGAGGATTTCACCAATCTCAGCAGAGTCAACAGGGCTCTCAATGCCATGATGCGCGATGAATCAATGGCAAAAAAAGCAATAGAAGTAAATCCCAACGCAAACCACCACCAGAAACAAAAAAGGCCATGTAAGCCTGCAAGTACAAGGACACTGACAATTTTCTTTTCTTTCCTTTTTTCTCCAGGCTCATGAACTACATACAAAGGAAGGGCGCGAAGCGCTCAGATCTAAATCTGGGTATCGAAGGGCAATTGGACGTCTATTTGATATCAAAGAAGCCTTTGCTACGGCCCAGCCGTACCTAGTTTCCATGTTGGCGTATGGGACTGCATTTCTGTACAACGACGGATGTCTGTGTTATGTCTGTAACGACGAATTGCGCGTCCTGGACGTGCACAACGCTGCTCGCGTCGAGCGGGTAATCGATATCGATAACCTGCTCAGCCGCATTTTTCGAGCGGCTCCGTTCGACAGGGACTCGGCACGTTTGACGCTCCTGAATTTCAACGAGGGGATCTTGGCCTTCCTGGTGGAGCTGGAGCAACCCTGGCTCATCGCTGTGTACGTGCAGCGGAGGACACCCACCGGGTCAAAAACGGGCCGCTTGCGATTGAAGACGCAGCTCTCGTCGATCGAGAAGCTGTTTGTCCGTCACAACGGCTCGTACCTGTACTACGGCACTCACTCCGTCACCGGATACGGAAGATGGTCTCGGTACCCCCGGTGGGCGATCTCCTGCGTGGATTTGCGAACAGGGCAGCACGTCACGCAGAAGCCAATCGTAATGTATCAATTCGCAGGCGACGATGTCGGCCAAACAGTTTCCTTTGAAATGTACCGGGATACCCTGTACGGAGTGTCCAACGTCCTCCAGTTCGAAGAGGAGGAGGTCGACTGGACTTCCTTCTACACCTGGTTCTGCATCCCACCCTGCAGGGATAACGGTGAAATCAAACTCCAATATGTCTGGCGTCGGCAGCATCGCGAAGGCCCCATCAACGATTCGTGGAACGACTTCTCTCTCCGCAAAGACGAGGCCACGGGCCGCCCGATCATCCTCGAATGCCGTCGAGAATGGCAAGGTGGCGGCAGCGAGAACCGTCGTACCTACTACTCCCAACCCCTTCCGACCCCCGAGGAAATCTTCGGGAACAAGGAGCACCTGGACCTCTATCAATACTACCAGGACTCGACAACATCCGAACTCCCCGACGAACCGCTGAGAAGAACCCTCGACTCATCGAACAAAGCCACCTATGCCCCGCCCCGGAAACGACTCCGCCGATACTACCACACGGAATACAAGGCAAAAGACGAACCCAGCCGAAACCAGAACCAGGACCGCGAGTTCATTCTCGCCAAAACTAAATACCGCACCTACCACCTGCCGGCATTGGCCTTCGTCGACCTCGTCAACGACCCCCGCCCAGACCCCAACAACCCACATGCCGTCCCCAGGGACCGTCTCCGTCTCAGAACTGTATCCCGAAAGCGTAAGAGCCCAATCGACTACGATGGCAAAGAAGGCGAACCGGGAATTATCTTCAAGCCCGAAATAGCAGACCAGAAGGGCCAACCCATCGAACGCAGCGAGGAGCGTTTCGTCTCCCGCGGTATCTGGATGTGGCCCCCCGAAGACGCCCCAAGGAAGCTCGAAAAACTCCTCTGCCCTGCGAAACGAGCTGGGAATGTCCATGCCATCGCAGACGAGCGGTCCGTGATCTATTCCGTGAACCAGGACGGCGACATGGGAGATCACCAGGCCATCATTCTGATCAGTTTCGATCCCGGTCTCGGTTTCATCGGTCTCGAGCGTCTTTGTGCGAGTGGTGACGACAGTAGCGGGGGAAAGCGAAGGAGGATAACGATATCATCGTCTGGGGAGGAAGGCCCTGCTGTCTATGTCGATATCGAGATGTCTCGTGTGCGTGATTATGGTCGCAGTCAGGGATCCGGCCAGGTATCGCGGACCGTTGTGCTGGGCACCGGGAAGTCGGCGAGTACGGGCCAGGGATCTTCATTTATCAAGGAGGAGCCGGCGATGTATTTGAGTATTCGTCGGGGGTACTGGCTGAGATGACCTAGGGATGAAGGGTACGGAGTACCGACTCTGACTGATATATCAATGCGTGTCGACGTGACTGTACTCCGTAGTCAGTGAATCCAGCTTAAGAGTGAAACCAGTTAATGGCAAAAAAAAAAAAAAAAAAAAAGGGAGCGTAGATAGAGCCGTATTACTCCGTAGAGTAATAATCCGTCTGATTTCCAAGCACGGTCCGGTTCTTTCTGGGCATCAGCCAGGCTGCTGCTAGTACCGTTTAGGAAAGCGAATAAGCTTCGAGATTTTACATAGACGATCCCGAGAAGATTCTCAGCAAATGGAAGACAACTGGTGGTATAATTATTGGGTTTGGCGAAGTCTACTAGGTATTGCAGTATCACCTGTAAAAAGCGTAATATGGCCCATTAAATGTAGCTGTCCAACCATGATTTAAAAAAACATTAGGTCGTAGCAGATGAGTCAAGGGAATCATGTCTGACAATATACTGGAATCTGAGAACTGGTCAGACGTGAACATGAGAAATTGGCACGCGCAGCCCATTGCCACTAATGCTATGTATCATGAACGGGAAGCACAGCGAAAAGATCTATAACCAAAAACTAAACGGTCAGGGTTTCCGCCATTTTAACAAAGCGGCTGACTGTACAAAAGCATCCAAAACTGTTAACCCAACAGCAGCGCTACACGTAAAAGACAAGAGAACCCGGAAAGAAGGAAAAAAAAGGGAAAAGAAAATTATGACACAGTCTGCATTTGCACGACCGATCGATTATCGTCCATGCTCGTTTTCGGACCGTGGATCTGAACTGCATTTCCACGTAGCTGCTGCAGTTTCATCAATCCAGGTCCAGTACAGATTCGGCCCGTCCTCATCATATTCCGCAGACGTTTCCGCCGTGCCTCTCCGCCGCGCTCTTCACCTCGACCAACGCCCTCATCAACCCAATCAATCCGCAAAACCTTGAAACTCATGCCGTCGTGCGTACCACCCCAGGAGCGTGACTTGATCCCAAACAGCACGCTGCTCTCGTAGCGTTCTAGCTTTGGCAGGATAAGCAGCGTAATATGAAGGTCCTTATCCGGTGGAGGAATTGGAGGTATACGAGGTTTTCCATCGCCCGGCTTGGAGCCTGAGGCCGCAGTCTCTCCCTGAGGAGCATGTTGGTATGAGTCTCTGATTTCCAGGTCGAGCATGTTCGTATCTACATCCTCACCCCACGCGCCACGTATGAATCCGGAATGTATGGCTGCAGCCACCGGGTCCGAGTCGTCTGTGTATACACCGGTTCCCCAGAGCGCTCGACGCGCGCAGATCTCTTCACGATGGCTCGCGTCGATTCGAAACCGGGGCACGCGTACAGTGAACGTACAATTCTCCTTGCCATCAAACCGCGGGATCGGTTGTGGAGTGGTCGTGTATCCAAATTTGGCGCTTTCCAGACTCTCCTTCTCCGTCGGTACCCCAATATGCGGTGCGTACAAAGTTGAACCCAGATGATGACGTGGGAGATGAACCACACTTTCCAGTAAAGGTTCGATGTTGACAATTGTCCTGGGTTCACGCAGAGCTGGCATAGCGGCGGCCGAAGAAGTAAGAGACCGCGGAGGTGGATGATGATGGTGGTGGTGGTGGTGGTGATGGTGATGCCCGAGCGTGGCTCCCGACAGGGGAACACCCTCCGACGGGGTTGACGTGCGATGGAAGAAATTCATGGAAGAAGGCGCTCGTGGAGGCGCATTGATGATCGTGGCATCCTCCTGAAGATTATGCCGGTGATGATGGTGGCTGTGTTGAATGTCAGAATAGACAGAACTTCTTTCATGTGGAAAAGAGGGCACAAAGGAAGCTGGCGTGGGGGGAGGAGCGTACTGGTGGTGGTGGTAATGAACGTGACGTCCTCTTCTTCCACGCGCAGCCATCCCAGACCGTAGATCGGCCGCGTTTTCGCCCTCCAGCTGACTATCATCATCGCGCAACTTTCTCTGTCGTTTCCCCGTTGAAGACGCAGGGCGGACGATCTTCACATCATCCGTCGCCGTCTCACTGACTGTCGACCGTCCCGCGATGCTGTCACGCTTAAATGGACTCGCAGCCATGGGTGTAGATGAGCCGTTTCCAGAAGCTGTCGCATTGACCCCTCCTAGACCACTGCCAATTCCGGAAAACACGCGGCCCAGCTCATTCTTGATGCTTGGTTCTGCGGCTGGCCCGACAATCTGAGCCTGCGCACCTTGTACGGCTTGGGGAAGAGGCGAGGCCCGACCACCCCGTTTACTTTCCACCCCGACTCCAAGCAGACTCCTGTGCTGCAGCAATTCATCACTTCCTTTGCGCCGATGATTGTCAGGAGTAGAGAGGCTAAAGGAAGGTTGACTCATTGTCGAAGCGGAGGTAGTGGAAAACAGACGGGGCTGCGACTGGGCTTTGCTGAGATGCGGTTGTTCGGATGTTGACGGGTCTTGTCGCGATTGCATAGACAAAGATGGTTGTCTCGATGCCCCCATTTGCGATGACCCGAGGGATTTGGTATAGCTTTGGATAGCACCAAATCCAAACCCGGGCCCAGCTTCTGTGACAGGGAAGCGTTTCGATTCCGGCGACGGAGGCTGCGAACGACCGAGATCCCAGGCTGCTACAGTATTAGGCAGGCGGTCTGTCGCCTCCCTTTCCATGTATTGTGAACCAAAACGCAACGGCGCGTGAGGAGGCTTCAAGTCCGACTCGCGTGTGAGAGTTCTCTCCCGTTCTCGGTGTACCTGCTCCTCGGTCTGACGTTCTGTAAACAAAGAACCAAACCGGCTGTGGTGCGTTTCAAGGCCGACGAAAGAACCAGACCGTTGCGACCGGCCCAAGGGCCCTTCCGGGTGGCCTTGCCCCGGGCGAGTGAGCGGGCTGTAGCCTGGCGTCTTCATCGAAGAATCGATGTGCTGCGGTTGGCTATTGGGTCGCGGAATAGGCCCGCTTATGCTTAATCGGCGGGATTCAATGTACGGAGTTTCCGAGGACGATGTACGAGGGCTGTGCCTTTCTGGATACTGCGACGGAGGTTGTGTTCGAGATAACCCACCAAACTTGGGTTGCTCAGAGAGCGGACCCGGAAGCCCGCTGCTGGAGCCTGACCTATAGGCCCGCCCAGGCTGGTTCTTTGGGAAAGGTTTATCTGGAGTTTGCGATCGGTGGAAAAGGGGATAGTCAAGGGAGCTTGGTCTGGCAGGGGCAGACGGTGGTGACATTGCGGCCGAAGCAGACGATGGAGGCGCAGGGCCGAAAAGAGACGATATCGAAGGGCGGGAAAAGAGCGATGTGCTCGTGTCGCGCGGTGGCCGGTCATTGTCGGAGCCTAGCATGGAGGATATAGACATGCTGCTCCCCGGGCGATGACCTGGATTGGTCGGGATTTCACGGGTCAGAAAGGAAGGAGATGGCTGTGGAGCACTAGCGGGTTGACCCCGGGACGAGAGTAGCGGGGGAGATGGCGGCGGCATCTGACGATTCCCTAGCGAAGAAGATGCGGCAGGTTGGTCCTGGGGAGGCACTGTGCACAAAACCGGAGAACGGGTCAGCATAGCTCTCTTTAAATAGAAAACCTGGGATAAAACGAAAATCCAAAGCAGAAAATCAAAGCAGCTTATTTTTTTTTTAAAAAAAAAAAAAAAAAAAAGAAAAAAAAACAAACAAAAGCAAGGTAACATGAGACATGAGTGCCCTTGTCCAGCTCTGCTCCGGAAGGCGGCTGAACCCGGGACTCTGCACAGTATCATGAACGCATACCGCTCGAAAACAGAGAACTGGCACTGTTACCCTGAGAAGCGCGATGGGCAGGATAACTTGAAGACATGTCATGTAGGCGTGTCCTACAAGCAACAGGGGCGACAGCGGACAATGAGGGAGGAATGGAGGATGGGGGACGCGGGGCTGGCACGAGGCCCAGCTAAGCTGGAGTTGCGACGTGATGATGATTATGCAAGCGGAAGGGGAAATACATAGGAATAATCACCCGTGACTTCGGCACGGGCTAGCCCGCATGCAGTAAGGCCGTAGACTATGCCGCTAAGCCGTAAGCGGACTAGCGCTCCCGGGGCGGCTGCCCTGGTAGATCAGGCGCCACCGACACTTTGTTGAGTAATCACGCAGATGACAATGCGCCCGTTTGCGCTGGTCCCCTCCACCGTGACAGTGCAAGGTACGCGCATAGCCAGATGGCCTCCCGGTATTGCCCTGTGCTTACCAATGGCCACGGGATATACCTTCATCCAATAAAGAAAGAGAAAGGAGACGGGAAAAAAAAAGGCAAATGTGAGGATGCAAGGGAACGAAAACAAAGGAAGAGGAAAATGACAAGGATATCCCTACCATCGCGATAAACCACGCCATTATGATCCTTCAATCCCACATCATTGACATGTCTATGGAGCAGCACAGGACTCCCCGTCTGTGAGGGGTAGCCATTTGTCGCGTCGGCGCGGAGAGACGCGTACGGTGAACGAGACAATGCGCTGTCGCGAGGGTAAGAAGGCGAGAAACCATAACCATGCGGGCGTGGCATCTCGTGGTCTTGATAACTGGATAACTCGTAGGATGGTTTCGACAGGGGACCGCCGAGAAACGTTGGCGACGGTTCGTATGGGTGAGGAGGTGGAGGACCCGGACGTACTGGATCACGCGAAGCTCCCAGGGGCGACGGACGAGGCAGAGATTTGTTCCGGATGTGCTTCTGGAAATCCATCATCGAAAATTGGGCATGGAGAGCCGGACAGCGGTTGTTGGGCGCCAATGCGTGACACCGTCTTAGTCAACCACACGACTGTGAGCCGCGATGGAGGAGGGTTGCGGGAAAAGATAACCGATCAATCAGAACGAGGGTTCGATGGAAAACAATTGCTAGAAGGGGCTGACGAATAATGATATAATGATAGCAATATGGTATATTATTATACCCCGGCCAAAGCGAAAGGAGGCAGAAATTTGCTTGGGGAGGAGGGAAGCTTGCGGGAGGAAAAACGGTGAGCTGGGCCAATTTTGGGGAAGAAGCTGCTGCATAGTGCAACAAGGTTTGCAGCGACTGACTAGCAGCCGCGGCACATGAGCCGGTGGGCCGGTGGGGATCTGTGGGGACGCGATATCATATTGTCGGAATATTGTTACGGTGCTTTCATGCAGAGCAGCAGGAGACATTTACATCGAACATATATAACTAAAATATAATTCCAGGTACGCTATTTCCCTTGCGCTAGTCTTGGTATTACTACAGGCCCGTACTTGACCACATTTCCGTAAGTACCGTCTCCCTGCACCATAAAGTCCACTGAGAGACTCAATTTGCCGCTGCCCTGGCCGGTATCCGTGCGGCCGTATGCTGCACTGACAGCATCCGGATCATAGGCAACGATGGCAACGTAGTTCCTTCGTCCCATTAGCCTCCGGTGCTCGCGTGGTTGTCCATTCATATCCATCTGGAAAACATCCAGCATCTCTTCTTTGGTGTCTGATGGTTTGGTGGACGCTGACCGTTGCCCGTTAGCTGGGATGTATAGCTGTTTCTCGCTACCATGAAGGAGCCGGAGGATATATGATGGCGGTGGACTATTCACAACCGGTGACGCGATGAGCTGGTACATCGTTTTATGGTCCAGTGGATGAGTAGGATCATACACCATGCCTGCCCCACAGACATTGACATTGCCGGAGAGGAAGGTCATCCTAAGCGATTTCTGATGTGCAATGCCCTGAAGCGTGCGGATAAGGTATGTTCTTTCAAGGTCCTATGGAAACAGGTACCGAAAAAAGTTAGCATGTCTCTATATCTATCCGACTTGTGCAGAGTCAAAAGTATATATATAAAGGAAATGGAAACCGTATTAGCCACCTTAGATTCATGCGTCCATTGGTCCCTCAACTCGTCAAGGACACCAAGCTCCCCGAATGGACTTAATAACCCACCCATGAGACCAGATTTCCCGACGACACGCTTAACCGAGTCAAATCCAGAGCCCACTGCTTCCTTGGCCCCTATCACACCGGCAACGGAGCTGGTGACCTTCCCTAGCACATTGTATGCGCCGGTCACGGCTCTTTTTCCTGTCGCTACCGTCTGTGCAAGATGCTCTGCAGTTTCTAGCCGTGGATAGATCAGGGGCGTAGATATCATCCATATACAGTGCTGTACCGAAGGTGGCAGCAACGCCACTTTAGGAAACAGGCCTTGGTATGTTGGACCGGCTATTACCTGGTGAGGATTACGCTCTGATCGACAGTCAAGGCCTACAACAGCTACCGCAGGCCCTAGGTACTTGACAAAGTGCCAGCCGGTTCCCGTAATGGTGAACAAATCGGTATCAGTATTGGACTTGCGGAGAATGTCCAACGTCGTATGGTGTTGAAAGAGAAGATACATTTCAACGCCAATGCGGCCGATGTTCTTGAACATATTGGAGAATTGCATGTGTTCGGGATAGGATCCGAAACCGTCAAAACTGCATCCGTTAGTTCACTCTGCACTGCAGCCCTTCTGGCTTTCAAGTATCAACTTGTTTGTGCTCACATGTCATGGTCGTCAATCTGGCAAAGATATGGTATCTGCGCAAATGCCTCCCTTAGATGAGGCTGATCAAAGTGGCTTGTGTAGTAGTGGAAATAAGCGTGCGAGACATCTTCCTCGTGGACTGCCGTCCATGGAGCATTCTTCCTTGTTTCCTTCCCGCTCGTCGCAAGCCACTGCTTAAGAGATGGGATTTCCTTCCACATTCGATCAGCATATATCTGCCCGCCTAAACACAGCTGTGCATGGAACCCTCCAATCTCATCGTGTTTCTGGACGATGTCCTTCCACATATAACCAACGCCCCCGAGTCGCGATCGCTCGTTAGCGTTAACGTTGAGCGAGAAGTCATTATTCGAAGTTGCAATTAAACGCCAGTTATTTTCATACCGTCCAGCAACAAGGAATTCATAGCGAGTGCATCCCAAGTGTGATGTGACAGCATAGGTCCATTTCGCGGCCCCAAAGTCCTCCATCTGCAAGTCGATGTCGTACTTGTAAAATGTCCACCGGCGGTGGACAGCAATGCTAACCGGTTTCAGTTGCCTAGGGTTCGGAGACAGGTCGACACTCTGGTGGATATGGATCGTAGGAGGCTGTGCAGCGTCCGTCACTAGAAGAATCGAGCCCAGCCAGAGGCCACGCTCCAAATCCATGTTAGTGTACCGCAGGTATGGACCGAAGTATACACCATTCATAGGCGCAACTCTATACAGATCTACACCACTGCTAGGCGGCAGCCCCATGAATCCAGCAATTATTGGTGACTGCAGGCTGTCACCGCCGGGAGACATGGGCCCTGGGGTCATTAAGGGCTTGCTAAATGCCGACATGCCTGGTGATTTTAGGGGGTGTGCACTATATACGCTTCCTACTGGGGATAAAGGCACTTCGGTGAGATTCAATGGTGTGGGGCCCTTTGGAAACTCCCACTGTGTTGCTTGGGTCGGCAGGTGAATATAGTAGTACTGGCCTGAGTTTGAGTCAAGATGCGCGATCCAGCCCTCTGGAAGTGGGGGGGGGGAAGGAGGCAGCCCCGCTGACGCGGGGGGGAGTTGGGACTGAGCCTGCTGCACGGTAGGATGGCCATGCTGAACAGAAGCTGGGCGTGGTGGCTGATCAGCGATCAGTTGCCTCGGACCATTGGCAAAAGCAGGATGATCCTGGGGAGCTACCGTTGTAGCAGCTGATACCGCCAGCGCGGGATGTGTAGGTCTGTTCTGCGCCATCGACGCCGCAAGACGTTGCTTCTCATTTTGAAACGCCTCGGAAACCGTCGGGGTAGACACACTAGAATACGAGGGGGGAGGCGATGAAGCGATATACATCCTTTCCATTTCATGCTCCAGAGCATTTTGCGGGATGCTGGTTAACTGTGCCGTCCGGGAAGCCTGGTGGTTGGTCTGACCTGGAAGATTTGTGACTTGGTTCTCCGTGGCCACAATCCCAGGGCCTTGGTAGACCGTCGGGGGCCCATGCGGCTGGGACCCTGGCTCTTCAGTTGGCGTCCATGGCCGCTGCGGCGGTGGCTGGTTTCTAGGTTGCTGACCAGCATATGGTTCTGCTCTTCTCTGCGCAGCAGCATTTTGTGTCTGCAATCCCCCTAGGGCATGGGAGCCTGTAACCCTGGTAGCAGCGAATCGGGCCCCGATGTCCAGTTGGCCATCAGGGCCAACCACAGGGGTTTCTGGTGGTGGAGGAGAACCGCGTTCAGCGCGTGTCGTGGAGATTGACATCAGGGAGCTATTCCGGTTGATGGAATTGTCTGGTGCTAAGTAGTTCTGCGCGGCCACCTTTGTTGCAGCAAGACCTGTTGAGGCCCTTGGCGGTGGCCAAAACTGCTGCTGGGACCCTGAATGGGAATTTGCATTGGGCTGGGGGCCTGCAACCGGGCCTGTTGCTGCTCGTGGGTAATTCCTCGAATACGGCTCCCTGTCCGGCGAAACTGACCCCGTAGAGTTTGGCAGCGGTTTGGGAACGGCTCCTCGCCTCTCGGCTAAAGTAGCCTGTTTCTTCTGTGGGCGCGGGTAATTGAAAGGAGTCTGCGCAGAGGTAACACTGCCCTGAGATGGGGACCCTGTCCTCGTAGTTTTCGAAGGACTTGCGAGACGGCCAGGGCCCGACTTCAGTGACTGCGGGATTGAGCCATTCGTGCTACTTGGGACTTGAATGGGCTGCGTTTGGTCGTCGTCCGGGTATGGCAAGGGTGGAGGAGTGGGCACAGCACTTGGCTGGCCCATTGCTGCTGTCGAAGAGAAGCCGTTCCTTCTGTCGAAATTCAGAGGTTGGATTACTGGAGACTCGTCTGGGACAGGGGAGTCGAGGCGCATTATGAGGGAGATAGATGTAGCTGTACAGCGCAAGATGGGACGGAAGCAGACCGGGAGACGCGCAAGACAGTCACAGCCGGCCAACCGCCAATGGAGAGGACGGCGGGGCTGCAGATGTGACGGGTGATGGCAGCCTGCAGAACTAGCGTCGACGATGAGGGGTTGCGCAGGATGATGCTCGTTGTAGATGGAGCGAAGTGGCCGTGGTACGAGGTGCCGTGCAGCAAGCAGTGGTGCGACATACAAGGCAGGACTCTGGCATGTTTGAGAGATTTGGTGAGAAGAATCCAGACAGAAAAAGAGAACAGAGCGGCAACTGGCGGACAGATATTAACACACTGCCGTCTGCAGAATGCACAAGACAGCGATAGCCGCCGGGCGAGCTGATCGTCACAGCTGCGAGGGCGCCTTGCAGCTGCCATTGGCCGCGACCGGAACAGTGGCATTCTCGTCATCTGCAGTTCTCATTGCTTGAGCCATTTTATTATGGTTCTTCGACTCGCGCAATTACGGGAATGGTAGGACATAAAAGTATATACTAGCATCTTGCATCCAATAGGCCCGTCAGGGGTCAAATCATGCCAAAACCAAGAAACATCATGCAAAAGTCATCATATCCGTAGCTCCTGAAGAGCATCCGCACCCACCGCGTCATCGTCAATATCATCAATATCGTCCAGATCTGTCTTCTGCCAGAACGACCGGAATCCTTCCACCAACCGCTTCGATATGTCCGTAACATTCTCTGCCGGCATCGGCGCAAAGCACAGTCGGAAGTACTGCCAGCTAGCCTCCAGAGACTGGGAGGTAGGAGAAAACATCGAGCCTGGCGCGACGAGGCATAGGTACGGCTTCTGCGTCAAGTGCACCCACAGCGCGTGGGAGAGTTTCTCGGGGGGGAATTTCGCGAATAGAGGATGCGTGTCCAACTGTATCTTTACCCAGACAAACATGCCGCCTCGGGGCCATGAGAAGTCGTACATGAGCACTTTGTCGACGACTTCCCAGGAGTCGGTAGTGCCGGTGGCCGCAGCAGCAGAGTGATAAGAGGTGTCCCGGATAAGATACTTGCCCTCTTCAAGAACAGAGCACATGGACTGCATGCGTCGCTCGTAACCGCCGCGGAGCCCCTCGAGCCAGCGCACCCAGCCTTCCATCTGCCAACCCGTATATTCTTTCTTAGTTGCGCTTGACTCATCCTTCGCCTGTGGTCCCACGAGGAGCGCCGCGATTAGGGACTGGACGAAGCCGGATGGCTGCTGGGTCGAGGACTCTGTGATACGCGTGATTCTCTCAACGACTGCGGGCTGCGCCGTTATCCAGCCCAAACGAGCTCCTGGAGCTACGGTCTTGGAGAAAGTGTCCAGGCGCACGACCCGACCGTCTGTGTCGACAGAGAGATATGACGGTACAAGAGAGTCCAGGTATTCGAACCCCGATGATTTTCCTCCCGCATTGTAGTTGCGCGAGTGCAGAGTCGGCTCTACGGGGTCAATGCCACGAGAACGGGCCTCCATCGCGGAAGCCGATGGATACTGCAAATTCCAGTAAGGGTCATCTTCAATGATGACAATGTCGTATTTCTGGCAGATGGCATAGATTTCCTTTCTGCGTTCCACTGAGAGGTTGCCACCGGTGGGATTCTGACCGATCCTGGTTGATGACGAGAGATTGTCAACTCAGATGAACGACGAGAAAACCTATTTGACAGGCGACTCACGTTATAGTATACAACAAATGTGGACGACGGCCTTTACGGAAGTCCCAGCTGTCGAGAACATCGGCCAATCCACCTTTACCGGATGCCAGCATGCCCTGACTGTCGATGGCAACGGAGACAATGTTGAGACCCCTGGGTTTGGCGGTCTGGATGGCATTCATATATGTATACTCTTCACAAAGAATACCTTCCCGCTGGCGAATCCAATCCTTATCTGGATTCCAGACATTGGAGAAGGTCTCGAGCGCCTTGGAAAGCCCATCCGTTGCACCGCACGACAGAATTACCTCCGGGCCTCCTGCGTATGGAACGTTTGGATGGAGATGATTCCGAACGAATTCGCGAAGGAACCATCGGAGGGGAGGGTACCCCTCCGCGGTGCCGTATTGCAGAGCAGTGAGCAGGTCGATTTCCTCCAGCGGACTGGCTGTGCCACTCTCCTTGGGCACCGTAACCCGTTCGGAAACCACCGGGGTGCCGCTGGTCGCGACTCCATCATTCTCATCGTCGTGCTGGGATGACGCAATGCTTGGCTGGAAGCGATGGGGATGGGCCACGACGCCCTCGAGCGCGTCGTAGGGGAAATACGAGACATGTGGCAGACCTGGAGGAGACAGCAGGATATCAGAAGAAAGCACTAGAGCAAAACAACGGCCACAAAGGACCACATACCACCAGCGAGATTATGGATTCCCGGAATCGCGTAGTATTTGTAGAACCCCTTGACGCTGCTGGCCTGGCGGTTCTTAGTAACGTAGGAGAAGTGATGCGACAAGTCGCGAGGAGGCGGAAGGGCCATGGTTGCTAGATCTCTTGAGGCGTGGATGAGGCACGCCTAGACTGATCAAGGGACTGGAAGAGCAAGGGACAGGGTGAAGAGGAAGATCTGGCTCATCCTCGCTGGTGATGGGAGATAACGAGCACGGCGCCCTGCACGACAACGTCGCATTGATAAGCAGGATTGGGGGAGTTTGGCGCCATAAACAGGCCTTCTTATCAATCAAGCGGTCTGTCCATTGTAACCGAGGCCGTTATCTGGCGGGGAATTCGGGCGATGATGACGATGATGGTGATGGTGATGCTGTTCTTGGCCGGTGGAGGATGGCAGGCAGCAGGAATTTCCAACACCTGCATCCGGTGGCGAGATGTTTCAGAGAACGGTCATATAATAATGCCAGCATCATAGAATTCGAGCCTTGCCCTGTCAATGAACGTCTTCTGGCAGTGTCCTTGGCAATATTCTTTCATTGGACACGATCCGCCTGCGTTCCTGTTCTCGAGCGCGTTCTATGGCATTTCCATCCACTCTGCCACCCTTCCTCTCTTCTCCCCTTGTCATCTCCTCGATCTAAGCGCCGTATCCCCGACTCCCACGATGCTGTCGCTGGACAGCTTTCATTAAGAGCCAAAGTCCCGTTGATTTCGCTTTGCTCTGTGCTGCACCATTTGCATCAGTCTTTCCGAGAAAAGCCTCCGGAACTTGCGGTGTGGCCACTTGATTGATTACCTGTGCCTTCTATCGTTTCCTGCCTCATCGTTATTTTATCTGCGCCTGTCCTTCTCTCTCTCCTCCCTACCGTGAAGTTAGTCTCACAAAATGTTCGAACAGCCTCGAGACGAGGAGTCCGGGGTGTATGTCCCTCCTCCGGACGACCAACAGCGCGATGCCGATGCTACCGACGACCCTCTTCCGGAGTACCAGGAGACCACCGTCTTCCCCGTCTGGCTACGCGAGTCATCAAAGTCATTTCGCTGGGGATGGATGCCGCTGCCATTCCGAAAGGCTGGCTGGGCTGTTGTTCGCTGGGTGAAGGGTCCTGTTCCGCCTCGTACATTGCTGCTGAAGCCGTTATTCCCGCGACTGCAGGAACTTCCAGCCCATTACCTGAACAGGCTCTTCCCGAAACGATGGCATAAGATCGTGCTGCTGCTGCTATTATACGTTTCCTGGTTTCTGCCCTGGTTTCTCGTTATGTTCCATGCGCGGACATCGGGCTATATTGAAGGATATGGACGACCGCAGACCCTGTCTTGCACTTCGACCTATTGGTCTTCGTCCAGGTATGTCTTATCTGCATTGTGCTGTCTTTATCCTGTCATGTGGGACATAGCTAACGCAACTGGGAAATCCTTATAGGAACAACTGTGGTCTCAACGGAAACGAATGCCGCCCCTTTTCCTCCTCACACCTTGCCTTCCGTTGTCCCGCGGAATGCGATGCGACCATCCTGCTCGAACCCCAGGTCGTTGGTAATCACACTTACAATTACCAGGGGTTTGTTATTGGAGGACCCCATGAATCGTCCTCGAAGGCTATCTACCGAGCGGATAGCTTTATCTGTCAAGCCGCCATCCATGCTGGTGTCGTCTCGAAAATCAATGGTGGTTGCGGCGTTGTAAAGCTTGAAGGAGCCTCGCACTCATTCCCCGCGGTTAAGCAGAACGGGATACAGTCTGTTGGGTTCCCATCAACTTTTCCCAAGTCCTTCAGCTTTGTCAAATTGTCTTCGTCGCAGGCCACCTGCCCTCAAGATCCGAGATGGCCGCTCCTGGGGGTCACTGTTGCTGCAATCATTCTCCTTTGGGTCTTCTCCTCTTCGCCGGCAGTTCTTTTTTTCAGCACCTTTTTCATCCTTATATCCCATGTCGCGCTCGTTTCCGATCCTCCTCCGGCCATGTACCTTGCCGATCTAGTCTCCATCTTCCTCTCTCGGTTGTTGCCAGCGTCATTTATCGTATATGTTCTGTATCGCTTCTGTGCGCGCCCGCTGCTGCAGCCGCTTTCAGCCCCGATATACCAACTGACCAAGACGTTCCTCTACCTACCGCTTGCATTCATCGGGGCGCTGAACAACTACACCTTTGCGAAATGGATTCCATTGCAACGATTAACGCCCCATGACATACAGCAGCAACCGGGTGCCAAATTGGCGCTATGCCTGGTGGTTCCGATGGTGCTATCAATCATACTTGGTCAAGCCTGGCACATCCGCTGCGGGGGCCTGATGCCACACTACCTCAAGGTTTATTGTTCCATGGGTCTCACCCTCATAGTTCTGCTTTCCCTCCCAGATCTTCGTCTTCGGATTCACCACTACATCCTTGCTATTCTGCTCATGCACGGTACCGCCTTCCCAACGCGTCCGTCACTGATCTATCAGGGATTGCTGCTAGGCCTTTTCGTGAATGGTGTGGGAAGATGGGGTTTCGCATCCATCATTGAGACCCCCGCAGCTCTCGGGGAGTCTCCCGCTGGACATGGTTGGTGGGGAGCCGCTTACCCTAACATTACTAGCGCATCGGTTTTGATTTCCCTGCCTGGCAATGACAATGGTTGGACGTACCGCGGCAACGGCAACATCACGTTCAATCTATGGGAGCATGAGCGTATGCAGGATCTCGGTGTGGATGGAGTGTCTGTTCTCGTCAACGATGTCGAGCGCTGGAAAGGATATCTCGACGAAGACAAGTCGGGAGAGTTCACCTGGCACCGTCACGGACACAGGGGCCTGGAGCTTCTGCACGGTCCCACGATAGAAAGCGCAGATCCTGACATGGTCGGGGTTTCAGATATCGCAGAAGAAGACGAGGAACCCGAAGATCTATTTTTCCGCTTTGCGTATTTGAAAGGAGCCGAATCTGGAAACTATGGCGGCGCCGGTGTTTGGCTCAAGGATGGGACTTGGCTTTCACCTCCACCACCGAAAGAATAAAATGTTTTCGTTTTCTATGATTTTTTTTCTTTCCTTTCGCAAATTCATTGACCTGTTTGATTTCGGGTCTAGAAACAGAGAGGCTTTATACTTATACCCCTGTAGAGTGAGAGAGACTCACTCACGCGGCAAGCATTTGATGGCGTTGCATTACTTTGGCTGCTTGGTTGGATATTGGGATCGCACTCTTTTAACTATTTCATGACCTGGGTTATGGTTATGGTGGTTTGGGTTTTTCTGGAAGATTAAAGAAATGGGTCCGTCCTCTGTCTATTTGGGGTGGTAGAGTAGTAGGTTTTGGGCTTGTTGGTCGGTTGGTGAGTTGAGCTATTATTGTTATATCTTCACTCATTTATCTATCAATCCATCCCATCCACCACTCTGCTGGTTTCCGGCTTTTTGTACATATATATGTTATATATGTCAATATACAGGCTTTTTATACCCTGCATCTTGCTGATGGGACGAACCTTACCACATCTCCTTCTTTTTGGGAGTTTTGGGATGTGACGTCGGCCGATACATGGAGTAGACTGTAGACAGGAGCAATAATGCTACTGTATCTACTGTAGATAGAGCCGGTTTGATCTATGCGAGTCTGTATAAGAGTCAATGTATATGGCATTAGCCCACCAGTATCCCCTCTTGCAACTATTCGGAGAAGCGAACAGGGTGAACAGTCCCCAAACAGGTCACCATGAAGACGATATAGCACTACCGCTGAAACTCCACCAGAATAGATGCAACAAGCCTGTGATAAGAACCACCTCTTTCCATAAAATTTCTTCTCGGCTGGTGTACCTAGGTACTATGTAACAAGTCACTTCGATGAAGCAGAATGGGTATCTTTGGAGGAGAAAACAGCACACAGCGGAGTTAAACGAGAGAGGTAAGACGACAGTAAGAGCAATAGAAACAGACGCCTGTAACCCTGTGACGCTGGAAATAGCAGTTCTTAACGCAATTTAGACCCAGACGCTGTCCAGACGCAGTCTGCCAATTCCTCCAGGTTGTCATGGGCAAACACAATATCTCCCTGGCCCGGTGCAGGGTGGCGAAGGAAAAGCTGCTGGAATCCTATGATGAGCTCTTCGCCGTCCACCTTGATATCCCCATCCTGTTGCCGGACTATGGTCACAGAACTGACTTTCACGGGCACACCGGTGCCTGTGCCTGTGCCGGTAGGCATCTCCCACTTGTCGACTATCAGCTGGAGAACTCCTCTCACGATCAGCGTTTCAATCCCTTCGAGGTAGTCGATTTTCTTTTTTTTTTATCCTATTTGCGATTTCACCGTCGTCACTCTCGAGAGTGTTCTGGAATTCTTCCCGGGAGATGCGCTGGGCCATGTCCGCAGTGACAGTCATGTCCAGCGGCACGAATTCTTGGCGAAGATGCCTATACGCGTTACTCAACATCCAGTGGCAGGCCTCATCAAATACAACCAACGCTATATTCAACGATGCGGCAGCCACCAGATAGCCGTGCACCTTGGGCAAGGATCCGGCGCCAACAAGCGCCAGACGCTTTCGAGGAATGTGGTTTGGCGAGAGCCAGGTGAAGGAAAGACGCTTTACCAACTCAGCGTCAATTTCCGCAGACTTGGCCGCATTTTGGACCACGACTGCTCCATAGCAGCAGGCAAGCAAGTTTGAGAGGCTCATGGACTGGTACACCTCAGCCGTGCAGCCCTTGATGTGCTGCGCAGGCGTGACAAAGCCCTGTACTTTCGGCACATCCACGCAGTCAACCATGCGCCTCTCTAGAAAGTCGGACTGGACCACGTATCCGGAATGCACGGGCAGCAGCAGTTTGACTAGGCCGTCACCCTCAGGGGTGTTGTCCTGTAGAAACCGCAGAGCTTCACATGGAGGAGACCCCTCAGTCAAGTTCTTGGAGGAATTGGCGGGCGTGTCATTGGGATATATGTCAATGGCTACAGTCGCCGTCTCCTCTGGCAATGTGGTGAGTTTCCATGCCCATGTTGCATCGACTGGGGCGCCGTGTATGCCTGTTGGACTCGACCGGTTAGGGTTAGTGACATGCAATATTTGGATGATTGAACACGCACCCATATTTTCTCTGCACTGTGGGAGACAACGCCTCAACTTCCAACCCTCACCAAGCTGGAACAGCCAGTTCAGCAAAGGAAGAGAGACTGTTTTTGTAGCTGGGGAGAGCAAGGTGGTTCCAAAGTACTTTGTTGCATCCAGATTCTTTCGCGCAGCAGGACATATAGGATGACTCACTATAAATAAGACTCACGCTAGTGCAGTCATCAATGCACTGATGTTACCTTGGTGTCTTCTAGATCTGTGATCTACATGCAGATCACTTTATAACTCCTTGAGCTCTTTTGTTCCTTGGCAATCAAGGCAGTTATTTCCGCCTCTTTTCACCACCCGAAGCCCCTTTCGTTTCCGTACCATCAACATTGCACTTGACAGACTATGGCCGGTTCAGCAGGCGAGACAGGCGCCCCAGAGCCATCTGATCATCCTCACAAGGCGGAACAGGGCATTCTTGAGGCCACTGCCATCGTTGACGGGGACAATCTGTTGCGCGACTGCGAGAAAAGAGACAATGCTGACAACAACAGTAACCTGTGCAAGGTGGCTGGCCCTATCCCTGTCCCCATCTGGCTCGCCATGCTGCTCACTGCAGCCGAGCGCTTCTCCTTCTACGGCATGACGGCCCCCTTCATGAACTTCATGCAGAACGGCGGTGACGACGCATTGCGTCCGGGGGCTCTGCGCTGGGGTGAGTCGAGGGCTTCCGAGGTCTCCAACGTCTTCTACATCTTGTCGCTGCTGACGCCCAACGGCGCCTCGCTGGCGGCTGACAACCGCCTTAGCCGGTACAATGTCCTGTGCCACTCATGTTCCGATGGCGGCTCGGATGAGGGTCCATCTTAGTGATGGACTCAGCCAGCACTGAGGAGAGAGAAAGAGAGAGAGCATTATTATTATAAAAGCATTAAGCTGACGGCCACAGAGGGCTGCTATCGGAGTTCCTTGCACCGCGCGACGAGCCCTGCTCGTTCGCTGGACCTCCGACGGGAAATCGTGCGTACGGTTGGCGGCTGTACCCGCTAAATTAGCAATCAGCGTAAATTTCCCGTTTAGGCTTAGGCATAATCCTTCTAATCACCACCACATACTGATGTCCAAAGTCAAGGCCAGCGTGGGTTAGAACTAGTAGAAATTTCTTTGTGTATCTAGCACAAATGAATTTATATTCGAACCATTACAATTACACCTTCTTGGACGCAACTGGAATACTGCCACTTAGACTGCCTACAACCGCTTTAGTTTTGTTCAGCAACTCTTCTTCTGTCGGCAATGGCTAGTAATTTATAGTAATTCAGTGTGATGCCAAGAGATTTGTGCGGGCTATCCTTCTTTAGGCCACCATCATAGATAAGATAAGAGATCAACGCCTAAGGCATATATTGTTAGTACACGTGAGGTTCTGCCGTCCTAGACCGCCCTCGCTACCTATCTCACGGCACAGGCAGGCCTACCTAGTAATACGACCATACATGCGCCTATCCATTATATATCTTATCTAAGGCACGTGATCGTGACAACTAGTAGGAAGAACTCCAACGTGGCTAGTATAAAAATCCAATATTCCACTATGCAGACTCACTATAGAGACTTTTTGGTCCAGCATCACCGAGCTTTCCCCTTCTGGATTCCAGGGTCATGATCAGGGAGTATGTCATGTTGACGTGGTCGAACACTACACTAAGAACGATATCATGATATCATGATACCATGATACCTAAGTAGGAAGGATAGTCTAGTTCGTAAAGTGTAGCTCGTGAATTTAGAGCTGGAAGATGGAATGAGATCGCCTGGCTATGCCCTATGGGCAAACAGAACCAATTCAAAAGAATCAGTGAACTTTTCGACAGATGATACGCGCAGGTTTATGCAGCTGGTGCTGCAGCTGCAGCTGCATACTGATCCTCTTGCTGTTCCTGTGCCTGTTCTAGGCTGGCATTTGGCTGTCTTCTTGCTGAGGAGATATCTACCAGACCAACACCCCGAACAAGAGCTGGCATTTCCTTATGGGATGGCCCGTCAACATCATCACCACTCAACCCCGGCGGCATGGTTCCATCACCGATGATGATTTCCTCGCCTTCTTCCGCTGGAACCCAATCCGGCGTCTCCCGTGGACCGTCCATGCCTTCCGGAGGCAGGGCCCAGGATGGCATCTTGCTCCGGTACTTCCAGTCCCCGCCATTGTCGGCATACGCGACTGCATGGAGGAAGATACCGAGTTCATGGGCGCCGGGATCAGTGTAGAGTTCTGTGCCGCAAACATCGCATTTCTCGCCGGATAGCCTTTCGCCCTTGCGCTTGTGGTATTCGTGCACGGCAGCCTCGTGCTCTCGCGACATGATTTGCTCGATGATGGCAGGATCTGTTCCCGGCGGCACTGAAGGTGCTGCTGTGAGGTGTGTACGGTAAGTTCCCGGATCGGCAACTTCTGTCTTGCCCATTGTCGACAGCCGGTCGATGATTTCATTGTCCCGGTCTGCGGTGTCTTCGTGTTTTCCAAGATCCGGCCCAAAGACACGTCTGTTTGAGTAGATGGGATCGTTGGAGATCGGATGGCCCAGGAACTGAAGGTGGACACGGATCTGATGCGTCCGACCTGTTAAAGGGAGGCAGTGGACAATGCTGTAGCCCTCGTCTTCATTAGCGAGCGCAGAAGGTGTGGCAGCTCCGGATGTCTTTTCACCCTTCCCGGTAGAGTCGTCATCTTGGGTAGTGTGCGGAGGATAATACGCCAGTCGTCGGAATTTGGTTGTCGCCTCTTTCCCTGTTGCGCGTACCCGATTCAATCCCAGCTTGGGACTAACCTGCATGATGGGCCGGTCACAGACAACCACGCCATCTGGGAATTTGCCCTTGACGCGAGCCACGTACTCCTTCTGCAGCGTGCGTTGTTTCAGCTTGACAGACATCGCTTCCGCAGCCTTGGGATGCTTCCCGATAAACATGACGCCGGACGTCAGGCGATCGAGCCGATTGCACGGCCGCGGGTGAAACTGGTGGCCGCGTTCCGAGCGCAGGATCTCCACGATCGAGTTGTAATGATATCTTCCAGCCGAGTGGACCGGCACACCGGCCGGTTTGTCAATGACAAGCAAGTCATCATCTTCGTGAATGACGCCAATTGGGAGACCGGTGACGGGCGGTTCGTGTCGATGGAGGGTATGGGAAATGACTTGGCCGTTTCTGATGATGGTCTCGGGGCCTGCTGGCTTGCCGTCAACCGCAACCTGGCCCGCCTCAATTGCTTGTCTCTAGCGACACCACCATGTCAGCACCGTCATTTAAAAACTGCAATAGAAAATAACACACATAGTACTCTGGCGGACGATCCCTGAACTCAGACACGAAGATATCCACCAACCGTCTGTCGCGCCATCGTTCCTTGCAGTAGGTGTTGTAAGTATAGTGGTACGGCTTAACCCTCCGCAGACCACCTTCGAAATAATATGGCGCAGGCCAAGGATCGCAGGGCGTAATGGCAACCTCAGGAGGCTCTTTGACGGGGTCGGGGGGGGGCACTTGGAGCGTGCTGTCGACCGGGGTGAGCGCCATACAGGGCGGGGGAATGATGCGTCGCCGCAGCAGATATGCTGTGATGCGAGGAGATGGAGCCACGGGGACAAAGACTCAGATAATTAGAAAGCAGCAGATCTATCTATCAGATGTATCATGAAACATGAAATGGTTCTTTTCTTTTTGTTTCTGCGAAGGCGAGACTATACACTGTACAGCGCTTCAGCAGGAAAGGCAAATTGGAAAAAAAAAAAAAAGGAAAAAAAAAAAAAAATACGGGAAGCTGACTAGTAAAGTATACGGAGTACCCCGCCAAGGAAATTCTCTACAGCAACCCTATAACCCTATAGCAGTACGTGTCCAACATGCAACATGTATCTGCCCGACTTTTGTCTTCGGAAACATATATCTATTTTCTTCACGATAGTCCTTCACATCGAGATGTAGTGGTCTAATTCGAGATTTAGTGCAGACCAGCAGTGTGATCTACTTCAAGAATCTTTCCGAACACTGCTGTTAAGGAAAGCGGCGCTGGTTTCAGAGGATTGTACAGTAGCAGTCTTTGACATCCAGCTCATATGCCCGGCCGGACATTTTCCATCTTCCACGCGATATTTTATGGAATTGCCAGGATTCGCCGCTATTCCCCATGATGAACACAATGCGCTGCCTCTGGGTTTCTTCGCTGGCAACAAGCTCTGTAAGACCAAGACAGCATCATGCTCGAGTTGACGCATAGTCATTCAGCGAATCACCGAGTCTCTTGTCTAATAACAACCTATGTGATCTGGCATCTGTAGAGCAGGGACAATCAGATGGTAGACAGCAATAGATCCACTGGGCCAGAGTTATCAAAGGCGCATCCAGCTCCTCTAGATGCTTGCTACAGGGTTTCCGTTTCAGCTTCAGGCCTCAGACCCTCCACTCAGTCCGTATCTGGTCATCTCTCCATCCAGCTCACCTGTGAGTGACATCCGCTGGCAGAGTAGTTAGTTGCCTAATCGGGACATCACCCCATTCAGCTGGGCCCCACTAACTTCCGGATTGGGTAGACACCTCTGCAACCCTAACAAAGAAGACAAGAAAGACATCGGCGTCAACACTGGCGTTACCGCTGGCGGTAACCTGGAGGTAGAGACGGAGTACGACATTCGAGGAATGATCAAGTGGCACAGATGGGATAAATGGGCCGTTCGCCTCCGTGCCACAACCAGGACGGCCACGTCGCAGCGCCTCAGAGTGTCAGCATCTCCCTATCGTCGGCAAGTTTACCCGGTTTAGTCCAACTAGTTTGAAGAATCCATTGGAGAATGTAGTGTCCAATCCATGATAGCTTTGTTTAAACAAGGCCGAGCAATGATAAATGTTTGACATGAATTACTTGAAAAATATGAACCTACCCAAGTGCAACCCTATCAATATCCAACCATTGCGCTATCCGATAATCCAACGTCTGCACCCACTGAATGTCAGTCAATCGCTTCTCCTGCAGTGCCGTCAGGACATTCGCCGGCACATCATTTGCCCTCATCCACCTACTGGTCTCCAGGATCGACTTGACGAAGTACCACGAGTACAGCGCCAGAAGAGCAACACCTCCCAGAAGGATAGGCCACCAGCCCTGCGGATGCTTTCGCTGCGTCTTCTGTACCACGTTACGGAAGGTCTGGAGCAACCTGCAATCACCTTCTAATCCTGGCATTGGCGGGAAGTCTTCTGTGGTGACGATGGGGGAGAGCAACCTCACCGTTGAGTTCGACGACTCCGACGAATGGTCGCATTGGATCGGCTTTGGGTTCGGTATCCGGGCCAGCTTGGGTTTCACCTTCTCATTCTGGCGCTTTATATCGTTTTTTGTTGGCCTGGTTAGCTTCACTGGTTGCAGTGTTTCCATACGAGATCGCTTCAGGTGCGATTGGTATGATGTTGGAGACATTGTGGCACTGTAATTGGCCCCAGGAGGTAGATCGGCACGTCCGCAGGAATTGCAAAGATCCAATTGTCCGATGGGTGCAGGCAGGCACAAGTCTTCTGGATCCATCGAACCGCATTTCGCTCGTTTTCGAGACGGTTCAGCAACCTGGAGCCCGGACACTTCTTCCCACGACGGCGGCGTTGTTCCGTTGCGCTCATGCTCTTTCATTATCATTTTAATCCACTCCGATTGTATCAGTTCCGGGTCAGCATGGACATCCATCGGTTCTGGTGCTGGGGCAGACTTCTTACCCCCATGGAGATACTGTGGCATCGACATCTTGGGCATTGGTAGTCGTGGTGAGCCCATCGCACCAGCCCTAGCAGAATGGGCCGTTATGGGAGCGTCGTCGTCGAGACAGTCGTCTTCTGGCCGCATAATGCGCTCCAGATAAAGCTGCAATTTATCTGGTTCTGTATCTGCTACATCCGGCATCGTGATCTCCATAGACGTTGCCTCCAGGGGAAGATCGATCATTTCCAGCTCGGCTGACACTGGCTGCTGCGGTTGAGGTTCACCGCCGGTGGATAATCCAGCTACTTGCGACAGGGCATGGTGAACAGCAGCTTCGTTACTCAGCTTTGTAAAGGCTGCTTCAGTTTGACGCATCATCTCTAGGGCACTTACCAGCTTCGTCTTCAGCATCCGGTTCTCGTCCCTCAGATTGCGTCCGCTCTCCTCCACCTCGAACGTCTCCCAGCCCATCCGACACGCATTCCTATCCTGCTCCAGCCATCTAATCTTGTCGATGAGTGATCGGCATTTCTGTCGGAGGTCCCTGACCTGCTTGTCTCTATCATTGATTAGTTTCTGCAGCTTCTTCTCCTGATGGAGCAGAGCGTTCATACGCCTCTTGCCCGTGGCGCCCTCTTTGTCAAGCCGCTCGTACTCCTCCTCCGCTCTCTGGATATACGCCTCGTTCTTCTGATACTTCCGCAGGGTTTCCTGGTAAGACCGTTTCAACTCCTGAATCTCTCGAGCCTGCATCTCTGCCTCCTGCTGCCGCTTCCTGTCAGACTGCATCATATCCTCCATCTCCGCCGCAAGCCACTCCTTTTCACGGTGTAGATTGGTGACCACCTTCTGCAGATCCTCGATCTGGCTGTAATTCGCGGATTTCTCTTTTTGGAGCTCGTTGCATCTGTTCTCCGCGGCTTTAATGGCGCCCTTCAGTACGCGGAGTTCGCGCCTGCACTCACTGTTGCTTTTTTTCATCGCTTCCCAGTCCCGTTTTATGTCGCGTATCTCGCGCACTGCTCCAAGGTCCAGCTCGTTGCCGCCGGTTAGGCTATTGCAGTCCACTTCCTGTTGGGCTCGTTCGAATAAGAGTGTTGCCAGTTTCAACAGGTCCTGTGGATATCAGTCAATTTCCTTTTCTTTTCCTTACTGGGGTTTGCTGTACGTGAGGTATATTCCTACCTGTTCCGATAGATCGTCCAGGCTCAATTGGGACATCTGAGATGAGTCCATATTCGAATCTCCTTCCCTATCCATGCTTGGAGGACTGTTCTTCAAGTGGCGAGCCATGATTATGATTACTTATTTTCGATCTGACAGACGCGAGTAGTTTCCCCTTCTTATACAGTGCATTGATATAACAACAACCGGAAATGTAATTCCACCGGTAGTTCTTGGAAGCCGATCAGGTGGACGCATGCGCAATGAAAACTAGACCAGTATGAATAAAGCAAGGTTAGATGAGATGAGAATAAAGAGAAATAAGTCAGAATAATTAAATAGTATGGTTTTCGAGGAATCAAAATACCCACCCAGAAGAAGTGGACGAGAAGAAGATACCATCCCATATTTATATATCCATATCCCGGTCCACCCATTGTTTTGGAAGGACATAATAAACAACGGCATTACCCAGCATGGTCCTATCCCTCTTTCTTTACTTCTTTCATCTTATCGTATGCATTGTGAACTCGAACAAAGGAAGAAACAGATCAGATTGTGCTGATTCTCGTGACAAAAGTTTTGTGGCGACTCATTGTGATTTAACTGACTGGGCATTATATTAGACAGAACAAGACAATGCGCATAGTTATAAATACAAGAGAAAGCCAGAGGGAATTTATCTAAAACCCATCTGAAGTCCATGGAAGCGAATGTCGAGTGAGAAAGTGCATCAAGACATGATCTTACCTCCCTGGCAATCAGATGGGTCAAGCATGTCCCATAAATATACACAGGACAGACATTTTAAACAAAAGCAACATGCGCAGAGAGCAATGTCCAGTCTTCCAGTTATTATATGACAGGAGATCTACGGATAACATGGGGTATTACACGCAGTTACGTTCAGGAACAGGATTGGTTCTAGGACAAAAAGAAGGGGAACAAAAAGACACAATTCTCAAACAGAAAGAAATCAAAGCCTGACCTGCCCGGCATTTAACCTCTCCCAGTCCTTCTGCCGGAATGGCACATATGTAGCACCCCGAAGCCAATACAGCTTGTCTTTGGCATTCACCTTGGAAGGATCCACGCCTTCCTTTTGCAGGACATGCTTCTGTTGCTTGTTATTCCCTGTCGCCTGCATCTCCGGCGTCACGCGCAGGAAGATGGGCACCGCGTATTTGGGCAGGTTCTTCAATGCGTAGGATGCAACGTCACTAAGCACCTGGGGTGACGGGCCAATGACCCCTGACGAAGGGTCTGTATTCTGAGCCTGATGTCTAAAGACAATGGCGGCGCATCCAGCACGCCCGTCGTGGTGAGGTAAGGCAACGCCGTAGACGTTGGCCTCGTGCACTTCAGGGTGCGCTCCCAGTACTTCAGAGACTTCACTCGTGGAACTAGAAATTATTGCCATTAGTATAGATGTAACAGACCGACACGTCGTAGGCACTTACACATTCTCACTCCTCCACCGGAAGGTATCGCCCATGCGATCAGAGAAGTACCACAGACCATTGTTGTCCCAGCGAATCATATCGCCAGTGCGGAAATAGGCGTCACCCTTGGTTAATACATCACGGATGATCTTGTCTTCTGTCGCCTTGTTGTTCTTGAAGTAACCCTGGAACATGGCTTCAGTGTCCTTGGCATCGAGAGCAAGCAGCAGCTCGCCTGGTTCTCCCCGAGGCACCGCCTTGCAAAGCCCCGTCTTGGGATCCCGCCAGGGCTGCTGGTTCTCATGGTCTACAGCAACAATGGCATGGCGGCGTTCGAAGACAAATCTGGCGATGGCGCCATTCCTACCAATAGCACCCGCACTGTGGCTGTTCGAGGACAAGTTCCATGTGGCCGAGCTACCCTCTGTAGATGCGTAGAATTCGCATACGGTTGGGATATTGAAACGCTCCTTGACCTTATTCCAGACGTCCGGGCGCAATCCGTTGCCAAAGATAATTCGTACATTGTGCTTCTTGTCAAGATCCTCGCCCGTCACGGGATCGACCTCGGGAGGAACGGCAAGAAGATAGCGCATGGTTTCACCGACGTATTGAACCGCAGTCGCATTATTCTCGCGGACCTCTTTCCAGAAATTACGGGCAGAAAATTTCCGGCCGATGATACATGTGCATCCGACCGTTAAACAAGCGCAGAAGCACATGAGCGTGGCGGATGAATGGTAGAGAGGCATACACTGTCCTCGAATCGTAAGCAACGAACGTAGGAAACGAAGAAATGATGAACGGAGATTACCGTATAGAATCGATCGGACTGTTTCAAACCCATATAAGAGCTGGAGAAATAACCACCGGCGTAACACTTGGCCCAGCTGACAATAGCGGGTTTGGGCAGGCCCGTCGTGCCACTGGTGTAGATCAAGATAGCCATGTCGCGGCGGATGACGCCCTGTCGCGCCCTGTCATCCTCACGGACCGGCTGTGTTTGCAGAATCTGCGCCTCCACATCTGGGGTAAAGAAGACGACAGCCATCGGACCCTTGTCCTCATGGAAATCCGGAGACGTAAAGATATCCAGCTGTTCCTGCGGGAAGGACCCCCGGACATCCTCATCGACGAACAGCAACCTTGCGGTGGACGCCTTCACCGAGTGCGTCAGAGGCTTCCCACTCAAGTTGTAGTTGATAAAGGCGGGCACAGCACCGATACTCCAGAGACCGAACATCAAGAAGATGAAGGTCGACGAGTTCATAAAGTCCATGGCCACGATCTCCTTGGGCTTCACCCCGTGAACCGTCTTGAGCCAGTGGCCATAGCGTAATACTGTTTCGTACCCCTCGTGGAACGTCCAACTGCGGCCATTGTATACAACCCAGGTGTCGTTGGCTAGCTTCGGGTTGAGAGCGTAGTACTCCAGGAGGTAAAAGAGGTTCAGGCGATCATTACGTTCGGCCAACGCCGGCTGCAAGACTGTATGAGCGAAGGCCCGACCGAGAGCCACATCGTGCGACACGGACCATCTCGCGTTCAGGTAGGCTAGAGTCGTTGCAGCAGCGGGAATGGCGACTTTGAGGGGGATGCCTGGGACGCAAGGGACCAAAGTTAGAGAGAACGACAACTGGCGCGATGAGCGGTGTGTTTCAATCAAACGTTACCAGCCAAAGCCGTCAAAGGCGGCATCATGAAACGACGGATATTATATATGACAAAGTTCCTCGTAACGGTCTTCTATAGCCAGGCGAATGTGCACGACAAAGGAAACGTGCCAGGAAGGACGCGCGCGCTGCGAGGCAAGCTTTGATGGGTGGTGTTCCTGGAACCGGGAAATGATGTCAGAAAAAGAGGTCCGGAAGGGCGGAAGATGGCGATTATGGGGAAATGGAGCCAAACAGGGCGACACAAGAAGAGGCCCGGTAGAAGGGCGCTGGAGGAGACGCAGTCTATTAATTATGATCCAGCGTTCAACAATCACAGGGGCCTTGGATGCCTCGGTTGAGCAGCTGCAGTGCTCTGCGTGACAAGAGGTTTACCCGAGAACATGCTTGCAGCATATGAAGAGGACAGCACCGTAGCATGATAATATAGATTGACCGCAATCTCAACAAATGCATCAACATGCATTACAGCCAAAGTGAGGGCCAACCCAGCGTCTGGTTCAGAGCACGTCTGTCGCCGAAGATTGTCTGGGGATGCGGAGTAGTTGCAGAGCTTAGCACTTGGCACAGACATCTGGAGTCTGTGTTCCCTTCCCATATGGATCGATTCATGTCAATCAATAATAATAAAGTGTTCTCCTATTGCATCACATGCGTCTCTTGGGTCTCTTCAGGGGGTATCACAGCCTTGGTCTATCCCCACAGTCCAGTGTCGCAGAGTGGAAGGATGCAGTTCTCCAGTTCTACTCTATAATAATTGGTCGACTCTCAATTCTGACATGGGATTTACTATAAGAATTAATATGAGACAAGAAATGTAAATTTAGAGTTGGTGCCTCAAGAGGTGAGATCAAGCCCGGGGTATATGATCAATCGACCAGCAAAGAGTCAGTCAAAGTTTCGATTTCTTCCCCTTCACTCCTTCAAATTCTCCTCCTGCCAACAAGAAGTCCGGGTACGAGAAATCGCCGCTGGTGCGCCAGGAGCCACCGTCAACTGTAGTATTAATCATTCCGGTTAGTCCTCCGTCAGCTGCAGGGAGCATAAACAAGGAGCATAAACAATATGGTTCACGCTGAACATACCAACTAATAATTGTCCATTTACATAGCTTCCAGTGTTCGACAAGAGATATACTGTTGCATCGGCGATGTCTCTGACAGATCCCAGCCGACCAAGTGGTTGGGATTTGGTGTACATTTCTTTGACATCCGGCGGGAGGAGACGTTCGAGACCCTTTTGTGGCGCGAATTAGCAAGCTACCAACGCAGTTCGCCATTTGAAATAACATCGATCGAAAGGGAGGAAAGGGAGGAAGGGGAGAGAGGGATAGAAAAGCCAACCTCCGTTTGTGCAATTGGCCCAGGAGCAATGATATTGGAAGTCACTCCCAGAGGGCCAAATTCGATAGCCACGTTGTTCGACAGCGCATCCACTCCGGCTTTGGCCACAGCCACATGCGTCTGGAAGGGTGATCCTCTGTAGTGGAGTGTGGCACTGACAAAGATGATTCTTCCACCTGTGCCGGCAGGGGAAGGCTGGACTGGAAGCAGGAATGGAGTTCCGTTAGGAAATACCATTGACAATCAAGGAGATGGAAGAAGCTCACGGGTTTTGGAATCAACTTTGTGTTTATTCGCTGATTCAACGAGGTACGGAATGGTGGCCTTGACGGTGTTGTAGGAGCCCAGCACATCGATGTCCATCACTGACTTGAAGGCGTTCACGGAAAGTTGGTTGATCGACGCAAGGAAATTTCCTGCCGCGCCTGCGCTGTGGGCGTGAACGTGGACGTTAATCATCTAGACCATCCCTGACCAAATGGGCGATGCGATTCAGAAGAGAAAACAGCACACACATCACAAAGTCAATGCCACCCAACTCCTTAACGCAGCGCTCAGCAGCGTCCTTCAGACTGTCATATTTCCGCACATCCACCGCGCCAATACCGATGACTCTCGCCCCGGCTCTAACACTCGCAATGTCCCTGGCAGCACGTTCTGTCTTCTCGACGTTTCTCCCCACAATGCAGGCATCTGCGCCTAGGTGGACGAGGGCACGGACTTGAGCGCTGCAGATGGTGCCCGCACCACCGGTACAGAAGAGGACCTTGTTTTCTAACGCGACGAGATTGGCAATTAGAATTCGCTTTTCCGAGGAGAATAGAAGATTGAAGACTCACTGAACAAGCCGTCCTTCCAGTCGTCACTGACGTAGTCTGACTTGGGGATGGACATTCTGGATAAATTTCCAAAGCGACAGCAGGTCGAGAAGAGAATGGACCGGTTTGAGACTGGGCTTTATAAAGCTACCGTGGCTGTTTGTGTCGATGGAGGGAGGTCGAGTCCCTTGAAGCAATCGACGCCATGGACGGATTTCAGCCGCGGCAAAAACAGCCTCGGGAAGTGATATCGTCACGAGACAACGCCTATAGTCATGGGAGAAGAAAGTATTCTCAGCATCAATCAGGACTTGAATGACACGGCCTATATCCTTTTATATAGTGCTCTTGCAGAGAATGAATCCCCTGCTGGTACGGAGTATTCTGGAGTTCACTCCACTCTGTATGGATAAAGGAACAGAAGCCTATCATGACCGGCATATTCCCGAATGCTAAGCAAGAATGCCAGGCAAGAATAGCGGAATCCTCATCCATATTCCTCGAACCAAGAGTAGCAGTAATAATCCATGATTTAATCAATGAAGGGATAACTAAGGTCGGTAGCCGAGTCAGTTTCAATTCGACGTCACTTCCGTTGGCTTCCCCAGTCGACCGATTACTTCCATCCCTGCCATCTTCCGATTCGCGCCGTCTGTCCGCCCTTCACCTTTCGCACATCGACACGTTCAATCTCGCTGGGATTCCGTATCTGCACGCACTGATCCGGACTGGACTGCCTTCGCGTGGACCGCATCTGACGTCCCGCTACAGTCCTTGCTCCTTAAGAAAAAGTCCAGAAAAAGTCCATCACTCACAATGGTGTGCCCGATTACACTTACAAAGTTCGTCGGGACAGTGTCTCTCGGCCTCTTGACGGTATGTATTATTTGACGAAGTCTGATCTCAGCTGTTTGTTCATATCCGGGGTCATACATACATGCGAGATGAGACGAACAGCTCTCTCCCTCCTTTGTTCATGGCTAACCAACCTTCAACTATAGGGCCTTTCCTACTCCTCCGCGAACATCACCATTCCCTCCCTGCAACACCTCCCAAGCTCCTCCACCGCCGCCCGCTGCCTCAGCGAGATCAAGCGGTTAAACCGCAAACATGCCCTCCGGCTTGACAACATCGCCAACGGCTGCGTCCTGATCGCCTTCTTCGTCTCCCCAGCCCACCGCAAACATCCCTACCTGCTCTGGGTGTCCATGATCTCGACCTTGGGCTCGTACGGCGTCGACTTCTGGTTCCACCGGGACATTGGGTTGAAAGAGTGGTTTATCAGCTTGGTCCGGGATATCCAGCTGCTTCCTAACGGCTGCCTTCCGGGGAAGACAACTTCTCCGAAGAGAGAAGATGACATCGTTGTCGTCGAGGCGGAGGACAAGGTTAACGGTGAGAGCGTACAGAAGGAAATGGAGAAGGAACGTCTACTTCAGAGAACAAGATCGTGGCTTACGGGGACTGCCCTTGCCATGGCGATTGTCGGGCTCTGGGGGGACAGGTTCTGAATTGAATGATTTTCCTCCGTAATAATGGATACACAAGTTGCTGGGAAGCTTGTTCTGTTCTGGTCAAGTCCTTTTCTTGCTAATGAATTTTTGTTTCTTTGGTTCGTCCTGCAGTTGTCTGTTCTCTCCACTCTCTATTGCCTGCATTATGATACGTCTTTGTTTTCTCATGAGCCATGTATGCATATCTTGACTTTGACTCGGATTAATCGGTATGGAGCCACAGGTGTCACGGTTTGCTGCTTGTTGGGAGGGATGAATCGATTCCATATGCTTCTGCCATTTGTGCTCTTACTACTAGTACAGAGTACATGCTTGATAGATTTGGAAATTGCCTTGCATGCATCACTTCAAGGCTTTTATCACATGCTGGCGCACCAAGACGACATGAACATGTAGCAGCTTGAATTAGATATCCACGCATTTCCTTTCTACGCACAATACCGCCAATGATCTGCTCGCTGCATTTAGGTGTAGTCAAGGATTGCTTCCTTGCCATTCAAAGAATTCAACAAATGATCCTTTGGGCTGTGAAGTTCTACCTGTGAACAACGGAGAGCGCAACGGGCCATATGCGCACATCGTGAATCTGGCATCTACACTATAATTACATATCTACATCTTGCATGAATTGTGGAGAATTAAATTCATCTTTCCTGAAGTACATATTTTTCTTTTTTCTCGCAGGGATAGAATAGTTTAATATGCTAGAATTATCAGGAAAAGAATTACACGGAATTAAGCTCACCTTGGATATTTACGCTGTACTGCACTGCTTGGCTGGTCTCTTTCTTTTTCAGCCTGGACCTTCAGAGAAATCAGATCAATGACAGCCAGATGTCTGATCTTCCTTTTCTTTTGCAGACATAGAAAATACCAGTCATCGAAACCATTTTGATGTGTCATTTTCTGATGTTCAATGGAGCTGGTCCCGCTTCCGGTTGGCTTGGCAAAGGGCCTCCCGCCAAAAATTGATTTTGTTGACTCTGCATGTTAGCACCATTTCCACTGTTCGCTCCAAACCATCATCTATCCATCCACACCAGATCTTGAAACAACCAACAAAAGACAATCCTGTTGTGCTGGTCTCAAGTGCGAATCTTGCTTGAATTGCACTCTCCTTCTTCTGCTTCCTTGGCTGTCCCACCCAGACCGCAGAAAACCCTTTCGCTCTTTTTTTCTTTCTGACTCACAACCATTCTTCCGTTGCACCAGCATCCTAGACGCATCTCAAACCATTTGTGTAATTTGGCATGAACTTTGCGAGGGTGGTGATTCCGAAGTTCAGACGCTCTTTTCATTCCACAAGAGAATTCCGCGATTGTCATCATCGCATTTCCTCGGCTATCACAACCCATTCTCCACAACGGCTTCACGCGAGCCACAATAATTGTCACCATCACCACAACCTTTCAGGGAATCTCACAACTTCTTGCCGCCCCATTTCATCAACCGCTACATCATCTGTAGACGCGACCGTCATGTCTTCATTCGCTTCTTCGAATTCTTACCACCCAGACCGGCTGGCGACTGTTCTGACTCAGAACAAGGAGTGGGCGACAAAAACAGCCCAAGAGCATCCAGATCTCTTCCCAACCCTTGCGACCGGACAAAGTCCTGAAATTGTGTGGATCGGATGCTCCGACTCACGATGTCCTGAGACAACGCTCCTTGGCCTGAAGCCTGGCGATGTCTTCGTCCACAGAAATATCGCCAACATCCTTCACCCAACCGATCTCAGCTCGTCTGCCGTCATTGAATATGCCGTAAAACAACTTAAGGTCAAGCACATTGTTCTGTGCGGACACACCAGCTGCGGAGGCGTGGCAGCTGCACTAGGAAATAAGCAGCTTGGGATTCTGGACCCATGGCTGCTCCCACTGCGACAGATTCGTGAACAACATCTGGACACTCTTCAGTCACTTTCAACTGAGGAGCGGGCACTGAAGCTGAGCGAACTGAACGTATTGGCTGGGGTCAAGGTATTGAAGCAGAAGAGCGCTGTGTTGGATGCCATTCAAGAGCGCGGTCTGCGTGTGCATGGTCTGATATATGATGTGGCCAGTGGGATGCTGCGGGAGTTAGAGACGGGAGAGCCGGACGAGGTCAACAAGGCGCGATTGGAATTATTCAAATTAGTGGCATAGATATCCTGTTTGTTATCCTTTTGCTTTCATTTCTGATATTTTCATCAGTATTTATGTTTCAGCAAGGTGTTTCTCGAGGGTGGTCAATAAAACGACCAAGTCAGTGCGCGAGTTTGAAATTTCATCATATCGATTGAATCCGATTCCATTGAATAATTTCCCTCAGAGTATTCCATAAAAGGGGCTGGAGAAGTCAGACCCCGTGCCAGTGTATCCCCAATCAACAGGGCAAAGAAAAGACACCCGACAGCAATGCAAGAGTTGAAACCAGAAAAACCAGCAAGCACAACCAGAAAGCAAAGGGGAAAAAAGGAGATAAAAAGAAAGAGAAAAAAGATGAAAACAAAAAGGAAGAAAAACCAAATCGTCCATTTAATTGAATAATCCATGAACGCAACCTCCACTTGGCAACCGGTTAAACAACCTGATCCCACGCAAAACGACGACCATACTACCTGATGCGGTTAGAGTCCGGCCGAAACGGTAGAATCTCGGATCCGACGAACGTATTCGGCCGGTTGGTATTAACACTATACCTTCCTTGGTATAGTTTAATTTGCTTTTTTGTTCTAGGATTATGCATTAATAATAATGTAGAATGTAGAATCAGCTGACTGGATATGCATGGAGAAGGGAATAACTGATGCACAAGGATAATTAACGTTAGTTAACATTAATGATAATGTAAGTGCTATCAAAATATGAGGACCTGCAAAAATGACGCTAAAAATGACCACAACTGAGGCCAGAAACGGCCACTTTTCCACCTGTAACTTCCAGCAGCAAGCTGCTGTTTAACTGCCCAGCACCTGTGTAGTACTACTACTGTACTGGGGGAACCCCGGAAAAGCTCAGACTCCAGCATCAGCTCTGCTGACGTGAATAGACTGCCGTGTAGTTAGATGGCTCAACAAGAACTTTTTGGTGTCAAGTTCGTTGTTCAAGGTCTTGATATTAATATGTGCGGTGGTATTTGCCTAGGTGATGGCTAAGCTACAGTCCTGCTGTAAGTGAGTAGCCTTCCTACCTCTACACTCACTGCCTCCCTGCTCTTATAGGCTCACTAGTCACTCCCATACAACACCGCCGTCTACAGGCTGCAGCAACAAACCATTTGGACTAGGGAAGATGCCAGCAGATGCTTATTAACTTGAGCAACAGAAAAGGTGGATTCAACATCTTAAAAAACAAAGAGATATATCCCTTTCCCATAGCCAGTCAGGCAATGGATAGGATGATTAAAGGAGTAGAGATCACCATTAGCCGGATTGAAATCTGCGTCCGACTGTGCTCCAGGATATCGCTGTATGCGGATGCCTGTTTACGAAGTGCCAAGCACACACACGCCCGCAGCTCGGGTAAGGCGCGGCGGGGGCGGGGTTGGCCAGAGTGCCTGTCATGGAGATTCAACACAGTTCTGACTGCAAGACAATGGAGCGTCGTGTATCCCAAGCTTGCAGACAGCAGCTGATACACAACCACGATTCTGATTACAGATATGGTCGATAGTAGGAGACGATAAAACGCAAACGTGATCCTGAACATGGACATGCTGCATGATGCAGACAAGGCAAGTGAATTCTATTAAGTTTATCCAGAATTGTGTCTCCATTAGTGTTGATATGCTATCGTTGCATATTGTCCACAACGTCAGAGTTGCGCCAGCTAAACGAGGTGATTGAGAAACAGACGATTGGATCTGTGAGGGTGTGCATATTCTACGACGCGTGCTTGCGAGACGCCAACTCCATACGTCCACTTTGAAGGAGTAAGGTAGTTTGTGTGTCCAGCAAATGGTGTTATCCTCATCTAACCCATTCAACACTAGCAAAGATAGAAATGAATGCTAATGCAGAGTATATGGGCAACAGAGGCCGTATGGCGGAGCGGTTAGATCTGTGCCAATTGGAGCCGGACAAATAAAATGGAATCTGGTGATTGTGACTCCACGTGTAAACACAAGCCTGAGCCTCGGTATGCTCTGTCTGTCTGTCTTGGCTGGAGGGGGATGAATCAAATTGACCAGAAGTGATGTTCCTGAATCTCTTACCCTCTTCGAGACCTCCGATTCATATCCGGACCGGACTATATACCAAGAAGTCATCTATTGTGAAAAGACCGCAACCTCCACAACGGCTGCTTCCATCTGCTAATGACAGGTATCAAGGATAAGGCCGAGTGCCGACTTAACGGGCAGAACGAAGAAGCACCTAGTTCTCTGTGGGAAAGGACACTGGAGAGACTTGCGAAAGATGAAATTGAAGCCAGAGAGACGATTGAAAATTGGAAGACAGCAGCCAGCACCCGCCCCCACCTCGCAGCAAATCTGATTGATGACCTTATTGCCCTGGAATGTCTGGTAATAGGAGCAGGTGTGGAGGCAGAATGGTTTAAATATGTGGGAAGAAAATCTTGGGAAAAGACCTCATTTCCAAGTCCTCATATTGGCTACGCAAGTTCAAAGATCTTAAGGCAATTATTGCAAATATTTATGGCCCTTTACCTGTTGACCTGCCCTGGGTAGGATTGAAGTTTACTCAAAGTATGCCAATTGTTGCCACACTTTCCATCCTTCAGAATTATATTTCCACTAACTCCCTTCAGGCTTCCTAGGTGGCAGACAAAGACCAGCTTGGAGACATTCTTCTGGTAGCGGGAAAGGTCTCCTATCTTGCTGCCCAATGCAGCCTGTATGAGCTCCTGTTCTTCGGCAATCCACAGGCGGGAAATTCCAATATCAACCTGGAAAATGTCTTGATTGCACTCTACCAATGAAATTTTGTCATTCTTAGCGACTGTAAACCGAATATTTCATAGTAGGGCTATGAAGCCTTCTGCCCTTAAACTTTTCTCGGATCTACAAGGCTCCTTGGGCAAATTGAGGGAACTGCAACGGCGGCTTGACACGACGGCTCGCTCTTGCAATGCATTCATCTCCCTTCAGTCCTGATAGAAGTCTATACCCTCTTGGAAGTATACGAAGCGCCCTTTTTACACACTAGTGGACAGGTGGCCCAAATATGGCACACAGCGATGCTTGGAAGACAAATGACGGTTCTAAATTGGGTTTCTGGCATTCCTCATGACTATATCTGTGATGGTGCAGGTGCAGGGCGCATAATCGGTACAGGACGCTGGATGTTGTCAAATCCTGACTACCAAGGATGGCGTGTTTCTGGTAAATCAAGGATTCTCTGGCTTCATGGAGTTTGTGAGTAAATTATGTTCCTTTCCAAATAAGTATTTCTCATGCTCCTATCTAACATGAACAGAGGGCAGTGGGAAAACCAAACTTACGTCCTTAGTGGTGGAAGACCTGCGCAAGGACCCCAGGAGAGAAGATTATGGATGGCTGGCATATTTCTCCTGCGATCGGAAAGTGGCAAAGAGGCGCGAATCATTGTCAATTCTTCACAGCCTTGTCAGAGAGCTTGCTGCTCCTCCCACTAACAAAGATAATGATACCGGTCGTATAGTGTCTACGATTATCCATGAGGAACTCTAAAACAGGCATTATATCAGCGGCGGAGAAAAGTCATCCCTTCCAAAAAGCCTGACCTTGGATGAATGCAAAACACTTTTGCAGAGATTTATCAACAGCTAGCCATGCACAACATTGGTCATTGATGCATTAGATGAATGCAATTCCAAGACACGTGGAGATTTAATGACATTTCCGGAAACTCTTGTTGCCCTATCCTTGAAACCGGTCAAAATTTTCATATCAAGCAGAAAGGATCCAGATATTGAATACCGTCTTAACAGGTGGCCGAACATCAGCATATCGGCACCCGACAATCATCACGATATTTCTACATTTGTCAAACAGGGAATTAACGACATCCAGAGTAAGTGGATCAAAAAACATGCAACAATATCCCCTGAATTGTGCCGGAAGATAAGCGAAACCCTTGAGGACGGAAGTAATGGCGTGTAAGTTTAGCCCTTCTGATTGCCAAAGGTCCAGGTCAGGGCTGGCTTTATTACTATGTAGATTTCAATGGGCAAAGCTGCAAATCAGCAAATTCTACAACATAACACCTTCGAAAAATGCTTTAAAATCATACCTAAGAAAGCTTCCAGAAGGCCTAAACGATTCATACCGTGAGATATATGATACTATTTGATTTGATTTGATTTGATTTGATTGATTTCATTATTTAACGTCTGAAAAGGAAGGCACGTGCTAGTCACGTGCGTAGGATTCCGGAACGAAGCATAAGACGGCCGAAGCAAAACTCGACTGGCTGGGATGGTTTAGATACATAAGGGCGCCAGTCCGCGCGGACAGGAGCTACAGGCTACGAAGCGGGCCCTGCCGCGTTGATGGACCATCATACATTGTATGACGGTCCCGTCCCGTGGCAGCGGTCCGTTGTTACGATGTTCGCTGCGGCGAGTGCCATGTATGGGGATGTAGGGGAGGGGGTTCGTCAGTGCTGCTTACAGATCTGCATGTAGAACGCAGACCTCTGTAGCCATTCTGCAAAGAGTTGTGCACCTTCATTGGTGCTCAGGATGTTTGCCGCCGTGCGGCTGCCCCATGGGTGTTTAGCAGCCTTCCGGCCTTGTCTGCAATAGTAGAAGTGGGTGGGTGTCTTCTCAAGGCCGCATTTGCAGTGGTGGCCCGCATCTGGGTGGTTAAACAGTTCATGGTATGCTGCGAAGTCCCCATGTCCTGACCTCGCAGCCAGGAGGGAGCCTAGTGTGGCCCGGGGGAGGGAGAGCTCCTTGGGGTGTTTGGTGATGCTGATCTTGAGCTCTCTGTACCGGTCTGGAGCGTTGCTTTCCCAATGCTTCATGGAGTTAGCATATAGGTTCTGCTTGCATATCTTTCAGGCCGTTCCGAATGTGCAGGGTTTGGGGTCTCCTGAGGGTTCTGCCTAGCAGCCCTGTTTGGCCTCATGGTCTGCCAGCTCGTTTCCTGGTATGCCTGCGTGTCCGGGGATCCAGTGTACTAGTATCTTGCCCCAGTTGGGGAAGGCATTTCTGGGCCGCTCCCTCCAGGCCTTTCTCATTTTCTGAAAGGCATGGAAGGTTGCTTGGCTCGATCTTTGGCATAGTGTGGCTTCTTGGAGTTGTTTCACCACCTCTAGGTTGCCTAGGAGGACATGGATTTGCTGTGCTAGTTGTGCTTAATGGAGTTGGAGTGCTGCTGTGAGGCCTTGGAGGGCTGCCTCAGCTTCCGCGTCAAACACCTCCGCCTGGGGCAGGTACAGGTGCCCCTGGTGGAGCAGGTCATGCTTCTTCCTCCAGAAAACTGCCCACCTAGCTCCGGTGCTGTTACTATTTAGGTTGGTCCAGGACCCATCTGTGTAGACAAATAGGTCCAGAGGGTCCTACACATTGATCCATCTGTCTATGGCTGCCTTAGCTCCAAGGTGTGGTATCCCTGGCTCACAGCCTAAGATGTAGGTCGGGGACTTCTGTGTCAGTTCCCAGGGGGGAATGGAGGTGGTGTCTATATATTCTGCCTGTACAGCTAGGGCGGTCTAGAGCAGGCAGGTATTAATGTTGTATCTGCAGGTTCATGTGGTTTGCCAGTATAGGGGGTGCTGGGCATTCAGGCAGTGTATGTAGACTGCCTGTTGGTGCTTGTGGTGATCCAGGATCAGCTCCATAGGGGGTATGGCTGCTTCTCTGTGTTGTGCGAGGGTAGGGAAGGTTCTCCATATTGGGAGTATTCCCTGAATAGTGATTTTGAGGACTCAGTGTAGCATGTTTGCCTGTGCTTAGCATCAGTTGGCAATAGGCTTTGTTTTGCCTGGCCAGAAAAGACCTAGCCACTAGGCCTCTGCTCTGTATGTAAGCTGTGGAAGGACGCAGGCCTAGGTTGCCTGGCAGAGGAGACTTGGGCAGATGCCCTGGATAGTGTTTCTTAGGGCATGGATCTCATCTGCAGTCTGTTTGGCCTTTTCTGGAGGGTGTGTTTCTTGAAGGATAGGGTTAGGTTAAAACAAATACCTAGCCAGCGGGTTGCGCCTCTTTTACCTGGGGGTTGGATTACCACTGGGGGGCTACCCAAAGGGATAGTGCATTGCAGGTTTAGGCTAGAGAAGTCTTTAGTGAAGTGCTGGAGTTCTGCCTTTGTGAAGTTGAAGGTGAGTCCTTATGTGATTCCCCAGTTGTTTAGGTCCTGGGCTATCTGGCTAAGGCTTTTGGTGTTATCTTCTAGGCTCTTGCTTGTTACCAGCTGGCATATGTTATCTGCATATCCAAAGCAGCCCCATCAGAAGCAGGTAGGGCCAACTTGGAAGAGTGGTTGGATGAAGAGCATGAATAGGATAGGTGACACTGGTGAGCCCTGTGTGTCAAGGTGCGGATTCAGGCGATCAGGAAACAGAAATAGATTGGAAAGAACACGCAGGCAGGCAGGCAGGCAAGCTATCGTACAGGCAGGTAGACAGAACGTAGCTCGAAGAGCTACAACAAGATCGAGACAGAGCTTCAAGATATTTCCTCGCAGGCACGTGCAGGGGCGGTCAGTACAGGCAGAACCGGCCTCCGGACCGTCATACGGTGTACGTTGGTCCAGCACCGTGATAGAAGGCCTCTATCTGCCTGTCCAGCATGCTGGCCAGCTCCAGCATTTTCTTGTGTTTAGCCACCATGGACTGAACTGCGGCTTCTGTGGCCATGTGGACTGCTTGTGCAAGTTGGCCCTGGATCTGGTGTTCTGGTGACGAGCTTCTGGAGATGCTGCTCTCCTGGGGCGCATAGCTGCTGCTGGTTCCAGACGCGTTGCTGGTTGTGTCTGACCCAATGGCCATGCCATTGGGGGATGGAGAGGACAGGGGAGGGGGAGACTGGTCTCTGCTGGGCATCACGGTGGGTAGTGGTGGTGGCTTCTCTGGCGTCTCCTGTCTGAGACGTTTGGAGGTGCTTCGCTGGGGGGTGTACGGGGTATGTAGGGACGGCGTGTCGGGCGGCCTGTCCCCAGGTCCCTGGCGCCTGATGGGCGGCATGGAGGGAGGTTAAGAAGATGTAGATGAGTATGTGCCCAGGGAGATAGGATATGATACTATTTGCAAGGAGCCAACAGCAGAACTGGCCAGGCGAGCATTCCAATGGGTCATGTGCTCTTGTGAGCCCTTGCAGGAGTGGGCATTGTTGGCTGCCGTGTGCCAGGATCCAGATGCCAGAATTCTTTCCCCAATCATGGAAAATATGAGCCGCAGCATTCTCCTTAGTGCTTGCCATGGTCTTTTATCTTTTGATGAACATCAACAAAACATTCTATTTTTCGCATCCATCTGTACAGGAATTGATTGATTGTATTTGATACAAATATGTATGAGCACGTGACATTAGTGGTCCGATGGGACCAACTTCGGGAGAACCCCTTTTAGATAGTAATGAATCCTCAATGAGCTGAGCAGCATACAACGGAGCGCGTTGAAGGTTTCGTGTAGAGCATAGATTCATTCCAGGTCCGGGACCTGTACCAAAGGCATCTACTTCTTAGTAGGCTACGTGCGTGTAGCCGATACCGTCTCGTCCAGCCCCCCCTTTCCCTTGAAATATACAACAGTATTATTTAACGTCTGTGATGTGGATCAGGGGTGCGGCGTCTGGATACCAGATACTAAAAGGATACTGTAGGATTTATAGGGATCGTGGTGAACGCTCTATATCGATATACTGCTGTCTCTAGTACATCTTGAAGCTCTAAAACGATGCGCTTCATCTAGCTTATCCATTACACCTTGTGTTGTCCCAACATCCGTATGTTGGTCCTTCCTCCGGAACATACATACTCCGTATCCGGGACCGGATTATCAGATAATCCACCTGTCTGAAATAGTATATCCTCATCAGGAACGGAACATAAGACGGCCGAAGCTCACTCGGCTGGCTAGGGTAGTTTAGATATTAAGAGCGCCGGTCCGCGCGGGCAGGTGCTACATGCTACGGAGCAGGCCCTGCCACGGTGTTGGGCCGCCACACTTTGTATGGCGGAGTGGGCTAAGCCTAACTAGAAAGGAGCTGAACCATGGGAGCCACTAACGTTATTTATATTATCACGTGCTACTCTAAGGTCCATCATATCACCATGTGAAGAAAAACATGATGCAACCTCGAATAGTTCATCTACCGGCCATCAGAGGGCTTCAATTGACCAATTATACGGGCCTAAAAATACCAGTATGAGCGAAACTGGCCATACTGGGGAATTCTCGTTGATGGCTGCGGGCTCTCAATCGTCTGCAGATGGCATCCAAGCGGAATCTGCGCAGGTCAGGATCGAAGATGGCATACTTCGCCAGGCAGAAAGAGTCAACGCGAAGGTCTTTCGATGTCTGGCTGTAGAAGCACGTGATATAGGACGTGGAATTATTATTGGCGCAGTACTCAGTCAACAGATCGCTTATGCTATAAAGATACGCCAACTCAAAATGGTTGGCACAGAAATCGAATTCGTCGACCGCCGCAGTATAATTGAGAAGAGGCTCCAGTGGCTTGTTTGGCGCCGCTGGCTGGCATCTGCTCTCATTCAGCGGCTCAGGAGTGGTCGTGAATTCCCCGTAGGGAACTAGACAGAGACAAGGAGAAGAGAAGCAGACAAGCACCACAGTGGCAAGAGCTATATGCTGCCTGTGCAAGAGGATCATAATTCTCTATGTAATTATGCGATCGAACTGGCTAAATATGGTGAGTAACTGACCCCTACGGTAACCTTCGGGGTCAGTTAGAGGTCAGGAGCGAAGGATTTGACTAGTGATAGCGTCCCTACATCCCAACGAACGAATAGGATCATCATTGCTGTGCCTCGCTCGAATAGGAACAAACTACTCCGTAGATCTGTTTTAATTGGTATTACCATCGTGGCTACTATCACTGTGCAGGGGTCTGGTTGCTGCGCTGGTATCAGTAATTTCCGTGCTCGCATTTAATAGCGCGCGTTTGCGGAGCCTTAAAAGCTCTGTCGCCCTCCCTACTGGGGTTTTATGACACTGGGACTAGATGAGCTTGCAACTGTTTTCCTCTTCTATTTACAGGTTCTTCCTAACACAGCATGGGAATTGCAACAGCAGCTCATTTTTTACAGCTCACCCCATTGTATTGGTGCGGCATCTATATTACGTGCCTAAGCCTTTGGGTTAGCTTCACTGCAGGCGAATGTGCTCCATATCCCATCTCTGTTCCAATTCGAAACGTCTCCCTGGATAATAATGTCACGAGGCTTGGTCTTCCACTGTCTGTCGGTACCCCAGGGAATGTGCTCTCCTTTACTCCCCAGTGGTATGATCTGCTTCCAAAATTCTAATTCTTGCGGAAGCTGACTCCAATTTAGGCCATATAACAACACTTACGTCTATGGCACCAATGGGTTTTGTTCTGGAAAATCGGAAATCTACTGCTCAGTATTTCGAGGCGGTCAGTATAATGAAACAGCCTCTTCCAGCGCAGGTATTGCAGTCACAGGCACATACCCTCAAGACAGCTCACTGAGTTGCAACTGGATTACTGATGACCTTACATTCAATTCCAACGTGACATTAAACAAATTCCCAATTGGGCTTTCAGTTCAAGACCAGGGCAACCAAGGATATGACCCACAGGCCGGGTTAGGTCTAGGAAGAGATTCATCCCTCCTACACGCCCTCAGTACCTCCAAGCAGATAGCCTCAAGGTCATGGGGCATGTTTGGGGGTCTTGAAGGCCCACAGGAGAGCTCTCAGATGGATGGGAGCTTAGTTTTGGGTGGCTATGATCAGGCAAAGGTGACAGGCTCCAATTATACTCAGCCATTGTCCTATTCTGGTTGTAACACTGGGATGGCGGTGACCATCTCAGATATTGTTCTCAACCTCAGAAATGATCAAAATGTCAGCTTGTTTGATGGTTCTCGATCAACTGCACTGTCTGCATGCATCTCTCCTCACATGCCTATGTTGATGTCTCTTCCGCTCGATCCATATATTTCGACTTTTAATGAGATTACTGGAGGTAGTGATGGATCTATTTACTTCACGCAGACGACTGGAATAAACTACTGGACATTGATATACAGTAATGCCTCGCAAGCGTGAGTTCGCCCCTGAAGTTTCGCCCATAGTGCATCTATTGATAGTCTTTTAGGTATGATGGTGATATTACAATAACTCTCAATAACGGCTTCTCCGTCCGGATTCCCAACAGTGAATTTGTCGTTCCAAATCGGAAGATCCAGCAAGATGGTGACATAACTGCAAATGCATCTGAACCAAATCTTTTGATAATCTCCCTCCAAAACGTTAATCAAGATGATATTGTCCAACTCGGTCGACATTTTCTTTCAAGTGCCTATGTCATGGCCAACCTAGACGATCAGACATTCACAATGTGGGAGGCAAACCCAACAACAGAGGAGAACTTGGTGGCTGTTGCAACTGACAGTACGCCAATCACGGATTTTTGTACTGCTCAGAGCAACAATACAAGCTCCCCTACGCCAGTCCCAAATCCTGTTTTGCATGATCATGGTCTTTCAGGTGGTGCGATTGCCGGAATTGTGGTAGGAACTGTTGTTGGGGTTGCATTGATTGCTGGGGCTCTATTTGCCTGGTGGAAGTTGAAGAATCGCGCCCCAGAAACACCACAGCACCAAGTGCAGCAATATCTGGTTCCAGATGCTCCTGTATCCGAAGTACCAGGATCCGAGAGCTTCTCTTTGCCTCAGGAGCTTCCCGCTAAAGGTGTGCGTTTTCCAATGTCCACTCCGCCTGCAGAGTTACCATAGGCCGATAAATGTCCACAGACGATGGTTGCTGTATCTACTCAGCTTCAATGACCTGATAATAGATATGACAATGTCTCATTTGTACAGTTAATTAGTTTGTACTTAATACTCATGAGGAGCTCGATTTTGCCAGTAGTGTGTACACTGTAGGTTCTCGACCCTAAGCGATCGGAAAGCAGAGCGCAGTCTAGCATTTTAGGTTGTGGATGGGAGTTACACAGGATGCTAAGCTACTCTCGGAGATATTAGATTGATATCAAGAGCTCTGTGTTCGCATTTACTTAGGATCCCGCTTCCCATTTCCCATTGCCCCAGGGGTTATTGTTAACATTGGGTTCTGCGTCTGCTTCTGGCGCTGGCTGTTGTCCTGGCTGCCGTGTGCAGGACAGAGCACACTGCATGCTCCTGAATCCTCACGAGTCAATGTGACATTAATCCTATAATATAGGAAGTCTGCATAATGGGCCCTCCGGATCTCCATGTCAATGTCGGTCCTCAATTACTACGAGGGTTCTGGGCTGAAGCTGGCGTCGCCGACCTCTTCGTCCTGCTGCGGGTCATTGCTAAATTGCGCCTGCAACAATTCAAGCAAGAGACCTTTTTTTACCGCTTTCTTCGTGTTTGCATCCACACAAAGATATAATAATATTATCATGTGGGCCGCAGGAGCAGCGGGTTAATGGCCAATGCAACAGCTATGTACAGCGCTTGCGCCGGAATCTTGTCGAACTCCCCCGGTAATGTAAATGTCGGATCACCGTTCGACGACGCCGTCTCTCTCAAGACCTGTCTTTGCGGTTATAGTGGGGTGCAAAAGCATTTTAATCCGCGCTAATACTATGTACCAAGGAAACACGCACGAGCCGGGGTTGCATTTACTGTACTTGAGGACAAGCATCTGGGCGGCTAGAGCAAGCCGGCCAGCGAATCGATCAAGCATGGCGTTCAGGCCGCCTGGGCAAAGGCCCACCGGGCCATATCGGATGGCAAGAGAACCCTAAGTTGCAAATCCTTTCGCCCCAATAATAATAATAATAATAAGCCAGGCTGTTGGCTCAGGCAGAGCCGTTATCATATGTCGACGCCGGTGATTTGATTACCATTAGAGGATGACCACTGATCTCCCCCAGTCCAATCCCGTGTTATTAGTTATTATAGACTACCTCCGTAGAATTCGCTGCTTTATGCCGTCACTTCAATATGAGAAAGTCGCTTAGTCTATTCCCCTTTAATCTATATATTTTTCTTTGTTTGGGGATCGGGTGAAACGGCTGGTATTGCTGAGCCAGAGGTAACGTGGCTGCCCAAGTCCTCCGACTTTCCTTTCCCCTGACGTTCGGCGCAAATTAGTCGATTATCCGAGTTCAAGTCTTTCGACACGGCACACCTCTAGGTCTCATTGAGGATGCGATACCATGAGCTTTATCGTGTCGGTTTACGGCGCTGGCTCCTGCTATTCGGTTCCTTCGCGTTGGCCTGTCTTTTTTGGGCTTCCTTCGACTCCCTAAATATTTCCCGCGCGCGCTACCGCTTGTTACCCACACCCACATGCGAAGAGAACACAACTGGGAGTGAGAAGCCATCTCGTCTTCCTGTGGCATATACCCCAGTGGCCGACGAATCATCTTTCTGTGCCGACCGGTTTGGCATCCCATATCTTGAGGCACTACGCGATTCTGCAACACAATACTGCACACCGCAGTCATCCTCAAGTATAACCTGCTTCCACAGTTCTACTGTGCGGGATGAATCACGACAGGACACTTTCTGCTTTTTACAGAGCGTCGGATTTGATCCCAAGCAGCCGAAATTCAATGTGGGGTGCGAGTTGCTGGATTCTACACAGCCGGGATCTCCCAAATATGGTACTTTTCATAACTATTGGTATGATACCGGCCCAGGGATCATACTAGGACGTTACGTTCAATTAGACCAAACATGGGACAACGGACATCCAGATGGGTCAAATTATACTATCCTGGTTAAGCGAGAGGGCTCAAGGAACTATTGGCATTCGCTGATGGAGATCTACTCGATGACCCTGACCATAGATGTCTTGCAGATGACTCGTCGCCCAAATAGCTCAAATCCGTTTATTACTCCTGAAGATGCGGTCAATACCCAGGTAGTACTTGTTGACGACCATGATGATGGACCCTACTTCGACTTGTGGACGCTATTTGCCAAGAAACCCGTGCTTCGTCTGAAGGATATCCCCGAGAATGCAAGCATTGGGAATGTCATTGTTCCCCTTGCTGGCGGAAGCAACACACTCTGGCAAGGCGATTGGGAAGCCCTCTCATGTCAAAACTCAGTCTTGTTGAACACATTTGTCAACCGTGTTCTCTCCATCTTTGGACTTGGTGGTCACAAGCCCCAGCATGATGAACCGATTGTCGTGACCTTCATAAACCGGACTGGTGGACGACGATTTATCGATGGCGAAGAGTACCTCCGACAAGTCGAGGCTGACTTCCCCCTTGTCAAGGTCCAGTCAATCGATTTTGCTGCAATCCCATACAAACAACAGCTCGAGATCATCCAAACAACCGATATATTGGTCGGTGTCCATGGGGCGGGCTTGACTCACGGTATCTTTCTACCACCTGGGTCATCAATGGTTGAGATCCTTCCTCCGGGCCTGAATCACAAAGGATTTCGCAATGTTGCTTTCCTCCGGGGTCATTTGTACTTCAGCACTCACGCCTCGAACCCTCCTCGCAGAAAGCGAAGCGATTGGCATTCTGATGATGTCTATATTGAAAAGGAAAGATTCATGGATGTTATGAATATTGCAATCAAGGCTTTGTATAACAAGGGATCACGGAATTATGATGTTAATTGAACCATCTCACTTCATCTGTCTGTTTGCTATGTACATATATAGTTCAGCCTCCTTACAACCATTTTATTTTGATGGCCGTTGTTGGACTGGGTTCTTGGTGAGATTTACTGTCCTTATAATTTGCAGCGTTCTCTTCGCTTCACCATTGCACACGTTTTGGTTGTTAGGTCCATATTATTTGACACACAGGTACCACGGAATGGAATATTGGCTACATTGGACCTTTACGTGCCATTACAACTTACAACTTACAATTGAGAATGATAGCCTCCAAAGTCAGAATGCCAGCGCGCAGAGGCTGTCCTGTCCCTCAAATGACGCTGGATGTGGTCGATATCGAGTATCCGTTTTCTTCGGTAAGAGAGTCATGGAGTGGCAGTCGCTTGAATTGAATGCTCCCAATCTCCAACCGGCCAGCCATCGGCACGACGCCAATTGCAAGGACCACCAGGACGAGTCTTACTTCTGCACGCTGAGATTTGACGAATTACCCGTTTGGGCAGATGCATCCGGTGCATCGCCGGTGCAGGGGAAGTCATCTGAGATTTCGAAGGAGAGACATTCCCCGGGTAAGCTGAGCATTTCTGCAGCTTGGGCGTGTCGGTCATTGGATGTGATGGTTCCATCTAGGTTGTGATCCTTTAGGGCTTTGTAGAATCGGTGCGGGAAGGTTTCGTCGCTTGCGCTGGACTGGCGCCGGTGCTAGGAATTGGAAGGAAAGTCGCCTTTAAAGCTCTCGACTTGGTTAAGGACCGACTGAATGCTGCTTCTGGGCTGCGGCTCCCTCACAATAAGTTCTCCACACGCCGAGGACAGGACACAAAAGAGAGACAGAGGATCCGTGCAAGGCGTTAGAGCCTGCTCGGTGGATGCTGCAAAGCCACTGGCGCATTGGACCAGTTCGAAGCCTCGCAAACGCTCTGCGAGAATGTCTGCACGGCGCATGCATCCTTGATCGACGGGGATGATGAACTTGAGGCCAGATGCGATACTGGGGGCGGAGGCAGCCAGCCAAATCAGCGCTATGGCTGGGTTTGAAGGACTTATTCGAGTGGCTTGTGCTGTCGTTCCATCAGGGTTCTTTTAACACATGAATGCATCTTGTTTCTCATGAGGCGAGACACATACCTCCAAGGAACGTATGTGGGTTGCCGTCCAGGAGGATGTTGATGCTTCAAAAAAACCCGCAACCTCGGGAGGGGTGATTCCACAATTTGCAGACAGACATGGGAGTATCCTGCATTGAGAATAATCTCTGCATGCTGGTATTGTGGGGGGCTGGGCCTGAAATTTGAGTGAAGGCCGTTGGTTCTGTTCTGATCTGTGAACAGAAGCATGCTGCCAGACTCAATTCATTACCAATAAAGAGAAAGAGAGAGAGATGCCTGTACCTTTTGGAGATGAGATATTGCTCTTAACTCTCCTGAGGATTGCCTTAGAGAGTGAGGTAGGAGGAGCACTGTAAGTAACTAACTAATCAATTAGCCCTAATAAGTACCTCAACTAGCCACTAACACAAACACAGCCATTGTGACAACTAGTACTACAAATAGATGAAGAGAAATCAATGTGTGCTATTTGGTACTATTTTCAACAAATACCAGACAGGAGAAGAGAAAGAGGAAGAAAGAAGAATTGGAGGTCGCGTAGATGGATGTAAACAGGCGATGTCACGTGCTGTGAGCACGTGATGGAGCTAACCCCGGAATAGGACAGCTACTAGTTGTTGGTGGTCCCCATGGTTCAGCTCCTTCCTAGTTAGGTTTAGCATATATTAGTCATCATAAGTGTTGATGGTTTGCCCGACTCCGGGCCTCCCTGCTAGATTAACCAACTCAGCGAGTTTGATCCCCTCCGACACTAATTATATAGATGGGTCGTCACAGTCATCATTACTAGTTATTGTCCAGGGTTTGGGGGTGCAGGTAGTGCTTATGGCTGAGTTTTGGTTGAATTTTAGGAAGTTGGATGGGAATTATTGTTTGAGTGGGGTATATTGCAATTGAGCTTAGGGCTTTAGTTTGAAGGTCTCTCCTAGTATTATGAATCCCATCATCCCTGCTAATTCTGTATCTACTCCATATTAACAATACAACCTTGTAGTGAGATTGCAACAGTCATAAACAGTCATCTTCCTCTCTTTTCCCATCAGCATGAACGATTTCACTCACCCCTCTTGCTTCACAGCACCAGAATCCCAGTCCCTTCCAATTCATTTGATCTGATTGATACTACCAGTACACACACACTACCTAAGTACCTACAGCAATGACCTCCGCCACTGGCAAGAAAGCCCTACTCCTAGGTGCCGGCTTCATCTGCGACCCAGCCGCCCAAGCCCTCTCCGAAGCAGGTGTCGAAATAACCGTCGCCTGCCGCACCCTAAGCACCGCCCAAGCCCATAGCCGGCAACCACAAGAACACAACCGCCATCGCCCTGGATGTGGCCCACGACGCCGCAGGGTTAAACGCGGCCGTGTCTGATGCGGATATAGTCATCTCACTCATCCCCTACGTTCTCCACGCCATCGTCATGGAAGCCGCCATCGCGCACTGCAAGCCCGCTGTCACGACAAGTTATATCTCGCCCACGCTATGGGCACTCTATGAGGAGGCGAAATCGGCCGGCGTGACTGCGCTTAACGAGATCGGTCTGGACCCAGGTATTGATCACTTGTATGCTGCTAAGACGATTGACGAGGTGCATCGTGCCGGTGGTCGCGTCAATGCTTTTACAAGTTACTGTGGTGCTCTTCCCGCGCCTGAACACCCTGACAACCCCCTGGGCTATAAGTTTTCCTGGAGTCCGCGGGGTGGCCTACTCGCTCTCCTCAACTCGGCTCGGTGGTATCACGATGGCACCTTGTCACGGTTGAGGGTAAGGATTTGATGGCCGCCGCGACGCCGCAACGTATCCTCCCGGGTTTCAATCTTGTTGGATACCAGAATCGTGACTCGGTTGGGGTCCGCGATTTCTACCGTATCCCTAAGGCTCGCACCGTGATCCGTGGTACCCTGCGATATGTCGGGTTTCCTGAGATTATCCGCGCCCTGGTGGCTATTGGTTACTTTTCACAAGAGGAGATACCTGCTTTGGCGGCGGCAGCAGTGGCACCACCACCACCCCAACTGACCTGGGCACAGCTCACACCACAGCTACTGGGTCTTCCAGCATCCACACCAGTCACAGCCGTGCAAGACGCAGTGGCGCAGAAAGTGTCCTCGTTTATCTCTGACAAACAGGAAGTGGACCGCGCGTACTTTCCGGCCTTCGCTGGATCGGCTTATTCGGCCCGAGTAACGCTGTGAAAAAGGAGGAAAGACGGGACACACCCCTGGACACGCTGTGTGCCCTGTTAGAGCGTCGAATGGCCTACGAGACAGGCGAACGGGACATCCATGTGCGGTGGGCGTGCTGGCGGTGCTGGAGGTCCGGATCCAGGAGAAGGGGATGGTGGCGCCATAAACGAATGTCGAGATTGCAGGTCCCTTGCGGGAGGCATTGAGGGAAAGATTTGGGATTGAGTTGAAGGAGAGGGTTATTTGGTGAATTTGTTGGCAATTGACTGTTATACCATAGCTTGTATGTAGGTTGGAGAATCTAGCAAGTGGCTTACCTGTTGTATGTCCCCTGTATGGAGTACAACATAAACTTAGAACACAAACCGAAAACACCAGAGGCCACTGCAAGCAAAACCTCAAGTGATCTTGATAACTTATTATGTCCTAGAAGACATAGTAAGATGAGCATATCCACCCCACCTTTTCCTAGTGCTGAGTGAACCGGCTATATCTACATATAACACCTCAATCACAGCCGCAGTGCATTATGCTTCTACCCTCGCAGCCCTCACAGCCCTCAAAGCCCTCAAAACCCAACCATCTGATGTATGTGTAATCTTCCCAAAATGTAGTTATAGCGGCGTCGGATAAACCAGCAGTTGCAGAAAGCTTGGACTGGAAACAAAAGTCGGGCCGCAAAAGACGGGCCGGCGGGTTCACCCGACACTAACTATAGTAGGGTAATCGTGCCTTAGCACCTAGGTTGTTCCGTCCTAGTGTGCCACACTGTAAGGCAGATAGCGCCGTAGGGCAAAATTTCCACCAAAATCGCTACTTTTTGACCATCTCAGCTGCGGCTCTAGGAATGCGGAATGCGTGAGGGCGTTACTAGCCTACAGCGCCGATATCAATATCACTGACAGCACAGGACGCCACTACATGTTTGTGCGGCGGGGGAACACGACGGACCATGTTGCAATGATACGGTTGCTGGTTGATTCGGGGCCGAGTCCGACACTGAAGGATAAGAGAGTGATGGCCCCGTTACAGGTTGCTGCGGAAAGGGGGAACCATCGGATGCTTGAGGCGTTGTTAGGTAGGTGTGGATGTGGATGCATTCTAAAACATAGATATTGTTATTAGGGGCCCAAAAAAGTACTATGTCGCTGACTTGTACATTTCTTATTACCTGTGTTGGGCATGGATCTCCAGTGTTTACAATTTCTTTTTATTGATTATGGGATATAGAAATTGTTAAGGGTAAAATCAGTGTAATGTTCAGAGATCTTTTATTCCTTTTCACATGGTACATACAAGCCGAAGCAGCCAGCACTGTAAATACAGCATACATTCAAGAAAAGAAAAGAAAAGCCTCGAGTTGATCAAGTAAGAGATCGAGTTTAAGAACTAGGTGCAATGAGTACCCATCTATATATATGTATGTTTCAATGCATCACGCCACATAGTTAAGGCACCAGAAGATAAGTGAATCGAGAGAGAAAAAAAAAAATAGTAAATACAAGAAAGCTGATACACAGACAGACCACTTGTTAACCCGGATGATGCACCCACGCCCAATATGATATCTGTCGCTGATGTAAACGCCATCGATCCGAAATATGTACAGTACGACAAACATGCAATGTGCAATGTGCAATGTATGAGGTAACAAAATGACACGAATAAGAAATCAACAGGAAATCCATAAGGGGTGAAAGGAAGAAAGGAAGGGGAAAAAGGGCAATTTCAGGCCAGCAACAACTCATCATGTTCTTCGTCGGTTAGATTCCTGCAGAATCTCATCTGTCTCTCTCGTGCGCTCAGAACGCATCGCTCATCATTCTCCAGCGCCGACTCCGGTAACCACTCATTCGGCAGATTACTGAGACCAAGTCTCTTCTCCCACTGCCACCGTTCATACTCCATGAACCCCCCGAAATGCTGATCGGTGTTGGCCACCCAGATAGCCCCGCCATCGGGCGTATAATCGGCGCCCCCGATCTCCCCGAAGAAATCATGGACCTGTCGGCTTTGGTACGTCTGTGCGTCCACAATGGCGATCCGGTCCGCGGGTTCACACAACAGTAACGTCCGAGGACCCCCGCCGACGGGGGAGAATCGGAGGGATCGGTAGCCTGCCACGTCGGATTCGATCGTCTCGAGGATGCGCCAGGTGCGCGCATCCCAGATGATCACGGTTTTGTCCTGGTTACCGGTCGCGATGTGACGCATGTCTGGGGACCAGGCACAGGCGAATCCGAAATCACGGTGGCCACGGAGCGGATGGACAGGTCGTCCGGTGTCGGCTTCGATGACCCATGCGTCCGGGGAGTCGCCGACGACTGCACGAAGGCGACCGTCGGGTGACGTAGCGGTGCAGTTGACCGCGCACGAGAGGGCATAATCTGCCACAAACTGGTTGGACTCGCAGTCCAGGACCCGCAGGTGCTTGTCATTGGAAGCAATGATGGCCGTAGGAGACCGACTGGTCCGGTGTTTGACGATGTCGATGTGGGTTGTGATGCCATTGAAATCCTTCGTCACGTAGCCCTCTGCAGCCGGCTCGTCCGTGCCTGCGGCACGCAATGCATATTCGCCGCAGAAGCCACCAGCAATCGAGACGCCGTGGCGGGAACTCATTGTAGAGATCTTGACGGGGCACTGGAAGCAGGATTCCACAGATGGTTTGGAAAGGTCAATCAAGCAGACCAGATCATCGTAACCGGGGACCCAGGAATACAGTTTTGACTCATGAGCAAATTCCACGGTGTTGTGTGAGACGACCGACATGAGATTCCGAAGCTGAAAGTGCTCGATGGTTGCCCGGTGCTTAGTGTGCATGGACTTGCCCCGAAAGAAGGTCTCGTCGTTTGGGAGTCGTTGCGCAAACTGGACAAGCCATCGTCAGCGGGATCAGGCGGAGCCATTCGACCAGGGTACGAGACAAGTCTTACCCTAGGGGAGTACTCCAGATTATGATATGACGTATAACAGGCGTCGCGCAATGCCCGCACCTGGGGTCTCTTGACGCGCATAACTTCCCACCACGGGATCTGTTGGATATCGTACGATGCATCGGGGTACCTACTGGGCCGAAGTATCCTCGGAGGAGGCGCCCAGTTCAAAAGTGCCAAGCCGTAGCGTTGCGGAATGGATGGTTTAGGCGGAAGAAAGTACCGAAGGTGTGTAGAGGATGGTTGGATAAGCCATTGGTCAATAAACTGGTCGACCGTGAGATTTCGTTCAGACGCTAGACCACACACGTCAGTCTATTGATCAATACGGCGATACGCATGGGGGAATAAACATACTTGTTCCATGCACGACAGAAGCAGGAAAGTGGTCATCTGCGCCCAGACCAGCTCTCGAGTTATCATCGTAGGAGTAAGCATGGTCGTCGTGACCAGGTGTCGCAGAGGTGTCCGGAAGCTGGGGCAAGGCGTCGTAGTTAAAGGCTCTGTAGAAATCGTCGACATCGACCTCAGACAAGTTCGAGTGGACGTGACCATGGCCATTGAGGATATCCTGCAGGCCCCATGGAGCAGACGATGATTCAACACCGGACACTGACAGTTCCTCACCCGAGTATACAAGGCGGCGATGCTGGTCTGCCATGTCGTCGTCGTCGTCGTCATTGTCATCGTCATTGTTGTCCGACGCAGTTGAACCGATGGATGTGAACCCCGTTGCATCACCCAGCTGCTGCATGATGGCCTCCATGCTGTGATAGAGCGGGTCCAAGTAGGGGCCGATAGCGACGCCCCCCTCATCCTCCAGCGCATCAGTCATTTCGGAATCCGAGGCATCCATCTCCACAGTCGAGGATGAGGCGGCGGCAGCGGCAGCGGCAATGACAGCAACTCCTGACGTGCGCGATGGCTCAGAGTCGGAGTCGGAGTCGGGGTCAGAGTCAGAGTCAGAGTCAGGTTCAGAAGTCTCGCGGACCGGGCTGGAGTGCGATAACGATGGCGATGCGGATGTTGTTGCTGCTGTCACATGGCTGATGGGATGAGCCAACATGGCTCGCAGGAAGAAGGACGATGGGATGAGGGATGTCGATGGAGCGACGAGCCGTTGTCAGTCAGCATGCCGCTCAGCAGAAGGGGAGGAGTTGAAGGGAAAAGCATGCGGGATGAGATGACCTGATAAGGCGGGAGTTAGTAATAAGATTATTTTCGTATTCACCCTAAAGCAGCCGTCACATCGGCAGTTTCGCCAGCGCTACGCCGCATAGCTGTGGCTTCTGTGTCTCTTCTGATCCGGCCTGGTCTGGTTTGACTGGTCTGAGGGGAAACGGGGAATGCGAGGGAGTCTATATTTGTTTTATGAATGCTGCCACACAGAGTATAACGGGTAAATACTATGAGATCTGGGTTGGAGGAGCTGTCGTGTCTGCCTGAGGGAAGCCTCCTACGCTCAGACAGCTGCCTAATTCCGTACTATTGAAGTAACTTGCGTCTATCCTTTCCTTCTCCATTCTTTCTTCGGTACGAGAGGTGTTCAACTTCACTTCCCTTCTCTTCTCTCCACCAGATAATCATGCAAAGCTGCATCCAGGTGCCCAGGAGCCGGACCTGGAGGCACATGCAGACTTTTCGAGATGGATATACCTGGCTTGAACAGTCAGACTCGCTGCGCTAAGTGTACACAGATGATGATGGTGACGATGTGGCTTCTCACGCTGGAGCGCTGTATGCACATCCACGCATTGGATTGGGCTGCAAGGAGCATCGTGTTGGACTCCCAAGATAGACAGCGAAGGGCCAATCACCCCTGGTAGTTACAACACACCATGTCATTTCTGAGCCTCAGCCACCCTGCAGCTGCTGGAGCCATGTGACTGTGCACGGGTGCGGGGGTTATCATTAGGCATTTATGCATGCATGCAGACGCATCGAGCAATAATTTGATCTTCTGCCTCGAAGGTTAGGTTACCGGGTTGGAAGGGCTGCATGTCCAGCTTGCAGGGCTGATTTGCCAGCCCCTGCATTCTTCTGGATCAGTCTACTCGGTGCAATGTATACATCTGCTGTTCTTCCATTAAAGAGAAGACTGTCATGGCTTCGTACCACATTCCATGCTCCCAGAGCAGTCGGGTATTGTTAACCCACTGCATACGCCGTAAACACCATACACCCGCCACAATGAAGAAAACAAACTAAATGATCTTCAAAACATGGAACTCCGCTTTTTGCTAAGTTTAGCCTCGTCGGGAGACTTGCGAAACCCAAAGAAACTACTTTTCTTTTTCATCTGCGGCGCCAATCCATTGCCGTTGCTGTGCATCGACGCAGCCAAGTGTGGCGGCTGGAAGAGTTGAATGGAGGAGTGCGATGACGACCCTTGTAGATAGGGACTCGAAGGGTTGAGATGCGCTACGGACGCTGAGTTGTGGTGCCGGTATATCTGATGCTGAGGCTGAGGCTGGGGCTGAGGCTGCTGGAGACGGCTGTTTTGATTGCTGCGCGGCGGAGTAGCTGGTTTTCCTGGCGATGAATGCTGCAGTCTCTGCTGCTCCAGGACTCTCCGCTCTTCCTCGCCGTAGAGCTTCTGCAGTCGTTTCGTCTCCTTGTCGACCTCAACCTGTCGCCTGCGTCTGGCCTTCTCTTCCGCTTCTAGCAATTTTCGCGTGCGACGTTGTTCCTCTTGCGCCGCCCGTTCCCTTCGCTGTTGCATGCGGGCTTTCTCGGCTTTGATTTCCTCCTGCGACCGTATGTCCACGGGCGACGGCGGTCGTTGCGGTTTCTCCTGTGGGATTGTGATGTGAGGTCTCTGCGGACGATCCGGTTTGGGGGAAGGGCCTCCATTCAATGCGCCAGACGCCACTGGTCCGTCCAGTGGAGATGATCCTGTAGGGCTGGTCGCTGCTGGCTTTGCAGCAGCGTCCTTCACCTTGGCAGCACCGGTCGGCGGATCAGAAACATTAAAGGCCTCTCTGAGCGGACTGAAATAGACATCCCGGATGACAACTGCGCCCAGCATAAGAACCAATTCCAGTCCCTTAAAGTCCTCCATTTCCACCCGGTAAAGATTAGGCTCATACAGTGTGATCTCCCGCAGACTCCGGAAGAACGAGATCGTGATATCAGGCTCCTTCCTCTTCGTCTTCGGCTCTACAAGGGAGGTTGTTGTCATCCCAGACAGGAGACAGGAGAGATCCTTGGTCAGCTTCCCATCCTTACGCCAGCTGAATTTCAACTTCGGCGTGTACTCGGACACGGCGGGGTCGCTTTGCGTGCGGTCCAGCTTCGAGCTCGACGGCTGACGAAATGTGCGCTGGGGCATCTCGAAAGCCCAGGTTGCAGGCGAATTCCACGACTTGGGCTTGTAATGTACTGTTACCTGCTGGTCAGGATTGTAGAGCTGGATGGTAAACTGGGATGGGAGGATGGGTTCCGGCGGGGGAGGGACGCCTCCATTCTGGCGGATTGCTTCAGCGGACAAGGTCGTTCGAGTCCATTCTGGGATCAGCAGGACCTCTCCGTAGACGATACTGGGGACATAGGGATCGAACAGGGCGGCGGCATAGCGGTTCTTGGACTGCGGGGACGAGAGGTCGGGGTAGCGCAGGGAATAGGCGGGTTCGGGATCGCTCCCACGGTAGGTGAAGTAGATGGTGTTGTTCTCCCGACGCTTGCTGGCTTTGTTTAAGTAGAAAGCTGTGGTTGTTGATGTTAGCAAGTATGTCCTCGATGTTTGACGCGTAAACTCGTGACTTCGTATTCTCTCCAAGACGGACGGCGATGACGTACTGGGTAGATTCTCATCGATCATCTTGCGACAACAGCAGCAGATGAACAGTAAACGCACGGTAACAGTCTTGAATCAGTCTCGAGCAATCAATGTTGACATTTGAGCTGTCGTGAAAACACCTAAACCTCCATCGAAACCGGTCTGTGTGAGAAAAGGCAATGACTTAAGTAACACAACGAGGGCAGCGTTGCTTCTCTTCCTCTCTGGTTCCGCCGGAGTCTGTCTAAAAATAGCGAGTAAGCCGAGCAACGCAGTGCGCAGGATGTATGTATGTACTATGCACGCCTGCGGAAAGCCCCTACGGAGCATATTAATATTAAGGTCTTGGAGTACTCCATAGCGACGATCGGAACCCATCCAAATCTCCTTCGTGCACAGCATCCATCCTTCTGCAGTGTTCTGCGAAGCATTATTCGTCAATTGCTTTATCCGGAGGGGTTTCAAACCAGGAGTTGCAGCGGATCTCGGTATGGCGGTGCAGCACTGCAGGGGACTAGACTTTTTCTCAATTCAGGCATCAGGATTCAGGAGTTCTTCCTAGCATTTATGCTGTGCGTCCTCTGCTGTCTTTTTCAATGGAGAATCCAGCATCGAGATTACCCATTGCTGACTGCTTGCTTTGTGCCTGTTACTGTCATAGAGATGTAGGCAATCAACAACGCGACAACATGCAGCGTAGATGTGAGCCACGGCTGTCTTAATGGCAACAATATAATATGGTTGCCTATAGATATTATTATTGCCTGGAGTGCCGCGCTGCATTAGTCGTCGTGTCTATCAATGTCGTTTCAAGTTACTCCTAGCGATCCTACAGCTGAATTGATAGTTACCTAGATGGAGATCTACATGATCCTGTGAGCAGGAGATTCTCAGCCTCGGATTCACAGGCAAATCTATTCTATTCTTGGCTCTGCGAAGCTGTCAGTTTATCCAGGTGAAATCCAAGTCCTACACAGAAGGAGAAAGAGGAAGACATAGAGCCAATCTATGGAACGTTCTTCATATCCGCTGTCCATCAACCTCCTCGCCTTGAGGCACCTTGGTCTTCTCTCTCTCAGCCACACTAAGCGAGAGGCCCTGATTATCCCAGCCTTGAACCCCAAGCTTATACAGAACCTTCTGCTGCTCACGGCTAGGTATCATGCCATCCTTCCCGCGACGTCGGCGAGATTCAACCGTCTCGATCAACGTAGCGTTGTCACCTTCCAACCCGTAGCCTTCCAGATCATCTTTATGCTCAACATCGGCAAACTCGAACGTGCGGAATTCGGTATTGGCCCAGCCGGTCCCTTCGAATGAGTGTGAGTAAACAAAATCGTAGTAGCACCTTGTAAACAATGAACGACCATACCCTGGTATTCACTGCTGTCCTCCCAGTCCTCGGTGAAATAGTGCAAGAATCCACCATGGGTAACGACAACAATCACCTTTTCCGGCCGTGCCTTCAGCCACCGACGGGCAGCACGGGCTCGATTCTTGATCTCCTTGTTGGTAGGCGCATACGGTCCTTTCTATATCAGGTTAGAATGATAGCCACCAGGGCCAGGGGGCGGGTGAAAACCAACCTTACTATTCCACCCATCAAAAAGCAACCCCAAATCAACCGGGAGCCCACCCTTGTCGATCTCCCCCCTCAAAACCTCCGGATCACTCCCCGTATCACAGGGAACATCGCTCGTCTCCTGGAGATCCGGATGAACGATCAACCTCAGCCCCTCCCGCGACTGGAAGACGGGCTCGAAGCCCTCGAGGCTTGTGGCGATCGTGCGACGGAGGGGCGAGGAGACGACCAATTCCACGTCGGAATGGTAAGGAAACTTCTCACGGAGTTTGCGGCATTGTTCGTTGCCCAGGTCTGTGAGGATGGGATCGGGGATGACGTGGTTTGCAACAGAGAGATTGTGGACTGCCTGGATTGAGAGAATGTATCAAGTCTTTTGTTTGAGACATGTATTGACAATTAATGTTGCTTCATACCTGGGCGTGGCGGACGCAATGGATGATAGGAGGCATATCGATTAGTATGTAGTAAGCACCGTTGCACAGGCAGTCGTACAGATCGCCAGCGGAATAATGGAACCGCTCAACAATCGATCTTCAGAATAGAAAAGAGATATATCTGCTCCCACTGCGTAGTACGTGCGCTGTGAGATAAGACAAGACGATGTGAAGAAGAAATGAACCCGGTGAGGAGAGAATAAATCCTATGAGTCACGCACTAATGCTAGGATCTCGGAGAAATCATCGGCTAATTTGTCTCTTTCTGCTCTCTACCGATGGCTCGAACGACATTCAAACGATTTTGACTTGGCAGGTACGCATCGATGCGTACCTCGCAGGGGAAAACCTGTCATGATGGATATCCAGCGTGGATTATGGATCGCTTTTGCGAGACGACGTCATTGCCGCCAGCGTCACCCCGCCGCACTCCGTACATATGTACTTTTTTTGTATCAACGTTGAAGGCCTTCCCGTTCCGTTTTAGTGCTCAGGTCTTGGCGCCTTTTGCATCTTTTGGTCACTAAGTAGATCTGAGATGCCCTGAGCCTACCCTGAGTGGCCTGGGTTGTTCCCTGAGCATGGGGTGTTGGAGTGAGCAGCGGGTAAGATGTAACCTCATTAAATGCACCAGCTCTAGGGCTTTTGACCATGCCATTGTCTCAGTGTCTCTCCCACAAAAAAAAAAAATAAAAAAAAAAAAAATGAATCCTAGCATTTGCCCGTTTTGCCTGTATGATCTAATGCGTCCAACCATCTCCATACAGCTCATGGGCAAAAATAATTGGAAGCTACATATTCAGGGGCCTAGCTTGTAGCTGATGAGCTACGCCATTGCATAGCAACCTTGGGTTATTCTATGGAGTTGCCCTTGTATGTTAAGGCTCCTCTGGATTTAGGGAGTAAGGTTCTAGGCTCTCAGGAACAGACTTGCTCCTAAGAAGGTGCCCAGGCCTTCCAGAATGGCCTGGAGGCTATTGGTATCCAATAACCAGTTCTGCTTCGGGTTGCACGATGATCACGATGATTATACTGCAGTATGGAGCTGTCACGGGCTACGTCCAAGCATATGGCTAAACTCAGGGCCAATTCCTGAGTATTCTGTCTGTCCAATTTGTTCCGTTTGTCCTTTTTGTCGCCAGCTCTCCTATTTCCTTGCAAGGCCGTTGTCTCTTAAAAAACCCGTGTTCTCTTCTCTTTCTCAAGCAATTCTCTGTGTATCTAGCATACAATGAATTCTATATCAGCCCGTTACTAGGAGGTTTGGCGCTGCTCCAACCGTATTGTAATGCTACCTCGGTACCTAGGTACCTAGCTGGTAGGTTTGACACTTCCTCTTCCTCTCACTTCGTTTGTTTCATGGCAAGAGAGCGAGACAGACCATTTGACGTGAGTCTTCCAACTACCACTTTCCTATCTGGTTGGCAGATTTTGACTGATGGTGCTGCACAGAGACTTTTATCATTGGAATCCAGCGGTGAGCGCGGATTGCTTTGGCCTCCAGGCATCTGTCTTTCTGCAGTTTGCAATAGTATCTGTACGGGCAGAGACTCCCACCGGGAACAAACTGGTCGTCGCCTCAAAGCTCCTCGTCAGCATCCCACCCCTCCTGGATAACATGGAGCCGTTCGACCTGACGGACTGAGAACCCAGTCTGTTCTCGCGCTGGGATTACAGCGGGTATTACACCATGCAGGTCAACAACACCAAACTCCCGTCCGGATATCGATTCCGCAACGCCAATGCGGTAACGCTTTTCAATCCCGGCACCCTACCAGGTCACGGAGACGAAAGTCCCAGGGTTATTCTATGTCTGGTACGGCAGTCCGTATGCCATGGAGGAGGCTGCTGTGAAGGACGATGTCACGGCGGTGATCCGTCGGGTGCAGGGAATCGTGCATGCGAATGGGTCTGCAGTGCCGCAGTTCTTGGCCTTCAACCATCATACGCCGTTCAAATTGGTGGTCGATGCCGATTCCATCCGTGCCGGGTTTTATCGAGACCTGGAGGCGTTGCAGAGCTATCGAAACACGTAGTATACGGGGGCAGCGGTGATCTTGCATAGTTCAGCGATATTGTGGAATTTCACAGACGCTCTGCTGCCACGGATGATTACAGCGTGAGTGTCCAGCTCCATCCTATGGGGGTTGAATCTTTTTCTACTGGTTAGTTAACTCTTGCTTGCTTCAGAGGGTTATATAATCCTCATCAGCTTTTTACTTGCGTTTTTTTTTTATGGGTAAATTGAAAATGGTTTAACTTGGCACCAGAATGAATAAAAGGTCCCATATAGTGGCATATATATGTACAAGAAAGTAGTAAGTTCAGAAATCGCTCCAACAGATCCCACCAGACTCCCTTCGCATATACAACTTCACCATAAATGACATTAATAAAACAAGATAAAAAGTTTATACCGATCCCGGAGGAATCATGACGGCCGGCTCAACAGGGAGAATCAGAAAGGAACAAGAAGAATAGGAAAAGGAGAGAAAGAGCGACAAGCTTTTTTAAACACAACGAGAGTGTTGGAATGTTCGCCACCAACACCAGCTGCTTGGGCTGAAGATCAAATGTGTGTCTCAATCATCTCACCAGGAGAGAGAATCAAAATTGGCATTCACTCAGTGATGCCCACCTTTTTTGGCAAAGAAATCAAACAGTCCGCTGAACCGGTGCCGTCGCTTGCCCTTTGGTGGACTGAGTTCTGCGCCTTGACCATTGGACATCTTAACGGTATTTTCTTGGGATGTTTCCGCTGGCTGTGGCTGCGACTGGCGCGCCTGCCGAGAGGACCCATTAAGACCGCGTTCCGGCTGTACGGCAGGTGTCGCCGATTCGAAATCAACTTTGGTAAGTCGGGGACGGGTGCCTAGGTCGATAGTGTTCCGGGGAGAGGAGATGGGACTAGCCCCCGCATTCCAAGAGTCATTCCCATTCCCATTAGGCTTCTGATCGCCATAGTTGGAAAGCATGCTGCTCCGCTTCGTTCGATTGCCTACCACAGAGGCGCTCCGTCGGTTTGCCCGTTCAATGTAGGCAGCGCCGGTGGAATTGGAACGCTTAGACAAACTCCCATAGTTCCTTAACTTGGGATTCTTCTTCCCTCCATCCGAAGATGCTCCACTGGGTCTTTCGACAAGCGATGCGGTTCTATCACGGCTGGCAGTTGCCGATGAGCCATTCTTTGATGTCGACTGCGAGGAGTTGAGAGAGGAACCATTATAGCTGAAGTTGCGAGACCAGCCTTCTCGAAAGGCCACCCAAATCCCTGTGATGACAATCAGGGTACGGAGATCGTCGTCCGTCTCTATTGAATTCCCACTTAATGGAGCATCAAGCTCGGAAGAATCGCTGACGACCGACATAGCAGACATGGACTTCACGGGTGCAGTGCCGGGCGGGGCAGGCTTGGAGTATTCATCATAGACCTCGATCCGGTTGCGAGTCATGGTAGCTATGACCGGGTGACGGCGAGTGCTGGGGTCAATCACGCTAAATGTGAACCGCTTACTGTCCTCCGGCGGCAACGAACCTGGGGGGGCCGATAACCGCCGATTCTTAGCACGCAACACCCATCGCAGGGTCTGCACACCATTTGGCGTACTGGCAACGAACTCATAGGACCCATTGGGAAGAGGTGTGGCTTCCCACGTGGGGCCGTGGTTCAGGCAAATCTCCACTTTTCCCTTGGCCCGGGCATCGTCCTTGAAAATCTGACAAATGGTGGCGACCACCTCCTGGATATCGCTTCCTTCGACATCCGAGGCCCAACTTTTATCCAGGATACCCGACACAGTTGGCTCAAACAGCTCACTCTTGACGACGATCAAGTCTTGGAGGCCTAGCCCACTCTTTCCCCGAAAGATAGAAGGAAACTTGTGAGCCAGGAGAGGTCGATAGCCGGATGACGGCAGCACGTCCAACATGGGAATGGGACGAGGTGTCTGGGAGGTCTGCTGCAATTGTAGGAGGACCCTTGGTCGCATCCTCAAGCACTTGTGCCGTTGATGTAAGGGCGGGTGGGCAAGTTGATATGACGTCCTAGGCCTTGACGGCGACTTCCCGGTGGAGCGGCGACGGGCAGCAATAGGTCGAGCGAGGTCGAGTGCAGCTGCAGGGGATTCCTCATCACTCAACGACGACGCACCTGCTACATTCTCCGACATGCTGCGCAGGTATACCTTTTGTGGCTCCTGGGGAGCGTCAATGGAAGTGTATCTGTTGTAGAGAGCACCAATTGCCATGGAAGGGATCGTAGCGAAGGAGAAGCGTGGGGAAGTCGGATTTGGGGGGGAAGAGGCAAGCTGTGTGTCTGGCCGCAAGGCAGAATACTCGTTGTCATGGGCTGCGGCAGCATCTGCTGTCAGGCCGAGATTCAGGAGCATACCTAGGCAGGTAGCGTACAGACCAGGAGCGTCAAGACCAGGAGCGTCAAAACAGCCGGGTGGTAACCCAATGCTGCTAGGTCGATGATTCTGTGGGTTGGAATGATCAAACAAGGGAAAGGAGAAGCGATCCCTCCGACCGAAGACTCTAGATCAATGACGGATGCGACGCAGGACAAGAGAGCTTCCTCCTACCTCCCAGAGGCAGCAGTTGTGGCTGTGGCTGTGACTGTGGGGAGGAGTCGTCCAGCAAAGGTGGAGTAGAATAGAACCAAGGGGGGGGAATATAAACAGCGCAGCCGGAGAATACAGCAGACGAAAACGAAGGAACCGGGATTTGCAGAGAAATGAACTTCGGACGGAGAAGACGAAAACGAGCGAAGGATGCGAGTATGGAAGGTGATAGGTCTGCCTGCCACTGACAGGTGAGTAACGAACGTACCGAACAAGGTCCACTTGAACGCAGGGAAAACGCAAGGATGGGAAGAAGAAGGATAAACAAAGGAGAAACTGGGTGAGGGATTGGAAGGAAGATGAAGCACTTGAAGGAGGAGGCAGCACGGACGTGCAGATGCAGGATATGTACATACCAGGTACAGAGCACGGAGGGGACGGAGCGCAGGAATAATACGGAGGATGCGGTTAGGTGCAGCCAACGCTTTGCAGGCAAGAAATCAAGGATAATCAAGGATCTGGAGCGAGAAGATATGCGAGCATTATTTTGTCGTTTACCATGTCATCGAAAGAGAACAGGAGAGAAAAAGAGAAAAATTTGCCCATATAGCCAGGGCATTATAGGATTGATTATTCTGGTATTATTCAGAAATAGAAACAATGGAACCAGGTGGACGGTATTTTACGGGCGGCAAACCAGGGACGGCGCTGTTCGCTGTTCGCTGTTCGGAGATCCGCTGACTAAGTTGTTCTGTAATACAGCAGAGGATCGACGAACAGTGGGTGCAAGTGCCGAGAATGACGCTGCGGTGGGTCAGGTGAATCCAGGCCATATTGGTAATATTACCAGCCACCCATAAGGCTGGCGATTCCTCCGCCTCCGCTAACTCCATCGAGTCGATGGTCCGTCTCCGAGGAAGCTATACCGGAGAAGGCATGGCTGCCTCGGATGTATACTCTTACAACCGTCCGAGGCCGAAATGACTAATCCGGATTTTAACTAACTAGTCAGTTAGTCAACCAGTCAACTACTTAGTAACTGGTTCGGCACATTGAACAGCCCGCCGGCCTGGTTATATCCGGTCAGCTGGCTCTGGCTTGCAGCATCCATGGATATGACGATTCTGCCAAAATGATTAACTCCCAACATCCGGAGTCTGGACCCGCAGAGACCGCCTGTTCAGCCAGGGCGCTTTTTTGGCATTTCTGCGTGGAGCAGTCACCTGGTATGCAGAACTTTCGATGGGGCGGAGCGGAGCCAGCCATACCGGCGACACCGCCAGTTCCCCTCTCCGGCATCTCTTTCCTACTCCGGATGCTGCAGGGTGCTTCTTCTGAGTGATTTATTATTACCTGCTGCCTATTGCTTATTACAAGTCATGGAATACCAGGCGACTGATAGCTCACTGTCAGCTATTCTATCGAACCACGTACACAGAGGACTGGCATAAACCATTCATACCACGGAGTACGGCGTACGAACTTTATACCGCGGCACAGAAACTATGGAGTAAGGTGCGTACCTCCATGTAGGGCTGAACTGACAAACAGGTACGTATTGCGTATTGCGGATTCGGGACGACTCTCGTGCTGACAGTTATGAACAGTTATGAACAGTTATGAATAGTTATGAATAGTTATGAATAGTTATGAATAGCTATGAATACAGATGCCTGTACAATTACATTCCGCACCGCCAAGGCAGCGAGGTTCCATCCTTTACCAGGAGATACTAGTCAATACCAGCATTCCGTACTGCATATCAAACCATGCGACCTGTTTTTCTTCTGCCTAGCTGTTTGTCACATCAGTCCATAAACAATAAATTAGATGGACTGCATTTCCATGTGAGCGGGTTGGTTATTCATCAATAAATGTTATGCCGCTGTTATGCCGCCGTCATGCTAGCCGTGTTTCAGCAATACGCGGTGCCGAAGCTGCAGCGTATTCGTATCTGACACCTCGGGATCTACAGGTCCCTTGTCGACCCGTCTAATATCGATGATTATTATTCTGCTGGTTAAGGTTCAATGGTTACGTCGTCTTCCTTGCAGCACTGGTTACAGCGTGCAGAAGGATGAATTGGTATCTCTCTCCGTGCATGTGTGTGGGTTTACGGGGATGGGTCACTCCAACGGGGATGGGTCACTCCAGCGTGTATCGGATCATGGTCATTTCTACACCGGATACACTTGACAAGAATCCGAGCGGTCAAGAGGGAGGGGAAGGCTAAAACCAATCCATATCAGCGGGGTGTTCATGAGTAATTTACAATATCTCGTCATCAACAGCTGTGACAAAGAGTAGGGAGAACCCAAACCGACCCGAGGTCTCACAGGGGAGCTCCTGATCGGCTCTGCGCCGTACATGCGGCTGCCCGTCCACGCAGAGATGAAGATGCATCTTGGCTGAGTACTTGGCAGTGGTTATATATTTATTGTCTCTAGGTCCTCATGCTAGCCCATAATAGAATGAGGAAGTAGGGCTCCGAGATAGTAGTTCCATAGGTATAGGCAAAAGTAAGTCTGAAGGGCTAGCTTGGCACTATCACTGGATATCAAACAAGCTCTGATGCTGAACTACTTTGGAAAGACAGGACAAGGAGCCTTTTGGGGTGATACTGATTGTTGGCGCGTGAATTTCCCTTCTGCCTCATCGTGCAGCCCTGGCTGCCGCTATCGCTGCCGGATGCGCTGTTATCTTGAAACCTTCCGAACTGGCACAGGAGTCCCGGGAGCTTGTTGATGGAGTTCGTTCCCCGATATCTCGAGCTGGGTCAGACAGGGACCGGGCATCATCAGCATGCCTTCTGCCGAATGTCAATTTGGCCGTCACATGTGTGACGGCCACCCAACTTCATCGACGCAAGTCAAGTAGGTGGTGCTGGTTTTGCAAAACCCTTTGGCATAACCTGCGAGTGCGACTGACGCGAGAACAGACCTGTCTGAACGTGAACTACGTCTTGGTCCATCCAACAGTTTACGGAGAATTCGTGGCAAGTCTAGTCAAATAATAGTGACGCATTGGCCTATTATTGCCCCCAGGGAAGAGAAGCCAGCAGAAGGGAGCAAGGCAAGCCAAGCTGGCCGCGCAAAGTGGCCCTTATCAATTTCATGATCCCGCTGCACTATATGCCGCCAGATCGTCGTGGTGGACGAGTTTTAAGGTGGTCAAGGGCTCGTCGACGAATGTGAAGAGACTTACGAGGAAGGAGACTAAGAAGGCATATTATCTACCTTTCAGGAGATGGGCAAGGATCAGCCCGGCAAGTCGTACTGACCGACCTGTCGTCATTATTGTCATCATTATACTGGAGCAGTTCATTAACCGGGTGAAGGTCTAGGGTATATATCTCGCCTGCGGATAGCATTGCGCAGGCGCGCACGTTGGATATGATCTATGAGACGTCCGGATTGGCCTAGTAGTTAAATATCGGATGGATACTGTCTGAAACGTAAGGACTCTTTCTTATTCCTAACTGTAGGCGAGTCAATCCACCATCATAGCTGTATCCGTGCTACTCTGGAATTCAGCCCTAACCCGCATGACCTCCAAGGCACAGGCCTCACAACGTGGCAGCTATACTAGCCACCCATTACAACTGCGAGAAATATCTTGCTAGAAAGCTACCGCTTCCAATGACTGCCCGCTCAATATACACCACGTCATGGCAGTGCGGGGTGGACGATGCAGACCCTACAAAGCAAGGAATCATGCGGCCTCAGCGGGCCGGAACTTTTGCTTCCGACACGCTCTGCAGGATTTCAGTGCATCTGGAAGCTCCTATTTCCGGTGACTCAATATCCATGGCTTACAGCGGCTCGCATAAAGGATTCGAAAAGCGGGACAATGTGGTGCGTCGAGGCTTATGCATGTGCACTATCGGAATAGCATGTATATATGTATACATATATATATCTCACAGCATCTTCCCATGCACGAGTCAAGATTTGGATAGGATCATCACTCCAATCCGGTTCAAGCTTTCTGTTCCCTGAAACGTAACCAATAAAACGCCTGTTGGGCTTGCATGACATTATATCCATGGACGTGAACACCGTCTTATAAATGGCATCGGTGAATTGATGGTCTTTGTGCCTTCTTCATACGCTGTCTATCACTTATTTCGCCCCCGGTCTCTGTCTCTGCATCTGCATCAGCCATTGAGAAGGATCCCCGAAATGTCAACCACCCGCTACAAGGACCCAATCCCCGAGGGTGTCTGCGTCTTCACCACCCTTGATGAAGCTGCCAAAGTCCAAAGGGAGAACCAGTACGCCATTTTCTATCCTGAGAATAACGGCTACTACGCAAAGAACCCTGATGGCACCGTCGTCGGCGTGGCATCGGACGAAATGTGTGAGGAGATCGACCGCAGAAACGCCGAGTTGGAAGCGAAGATTGCAGCGGGCGAGAAGCTGACAGATGAGTATGCGGTTTAGGTGAGGGATATACGAACACTATCATCTGGAGATGCATTTTAATAATAATCCTGGGAACAGGGATTATACTTCGGCTTGCACGGGTGTGAGATGTAGCTGGACGTGGTATGATGGGATGAAGGGTGAATCCGAGGCAATTTAACGAAATTGTAAAGTATTTAAGTTGTCTGTTTCTCCTGAATAGAACCAGTATATCGCACATTGCTCTATCTTGTCTTGCATATTAGGAAGCACAGAGCGAAAGAAGAAGCCTAAGAACAGCCCGCTGACTTCCTTTTTGAACCTCTTGTCCTACCTCCTGAAAAATGCTTCCCACTGCAGCCCTGCGCAAGTTGTTTCTCATCAGCCTAGTCGCTACGACTTATGCAGACGTCACTCGCTATAATGCCCCTCTACCTGAGGGTGCCACGGTCCTGGACACCGAAAATGACCTCCGGGAATTCGTTGCCTCCCACCCGGATGTCGATCTCGAGACTGCGAACGGAGGCTACACCATCCAACAGCCTAATGGCCTAGTACTGGCCTACGTCGGGGACAATCTCAGCAAAGACCTGGACGAACGAATGAAGTCTTTGGAGCTTTATGAAAATCTCTTGGCGGAGAAAGGCATGTCAGAAAATGATGTATCCAAGGTTTTTGAAGCAGCTCATAAATGTTCCCATCCACGCTGTGTATACCCTGGTGTTCCAGGCAAGTGTGAGTATTACACAGCTTGCTATATTTGTTCACATAATCACCGTTGTATATAATTAGTAATAGGATAGAGCCGTCTTAGCCCTTGATGTATTTGCAAAGCGTCAATATCGTCTATTCCGAAGGTTGCAGCTGCATTTGATGTCAATACAAAGAACTCTCCGAAGACAGTCCAAAGGCGTCTCTACCTGTACAAGTACTATAACATGTATGAGACTGGCTTTCAAATGGGTGTTATATCAATTGCAAAAGTTATCTGTGGCTCAGAAGCAAGAGATAGCAAAGCAAAGGAACTATACCCTGGAAATAGAGAATGGGCGACTTCAACTGTCTGTGTCAATTCTGCTGGATGGGCTTTACCTCGACAGATTGCTTTGACTGGTGTCATCAAGTCAAATTCTGTGACACCAACATTAAAGAGGGAGGAAGTCGTGATACCCCAGTAGGCCACTAAATAGAGCCAGAGCATAGCTTTGCTGGACATGATGGCGCGAGGAAGGAAGGAAACAAGACACTAGGCAGAGGAAGAAGAGGGAGAGGGTAAAGATTGAGAATGATGATTTGAGGTAAATCCCAACAACTAAAGCGCTCCTGACACTGCCAGGAGAGTTTATCAATCTATATACCTAAGGCTATCATGTCTCGCAACTGGACAGAGAACTTTACTCCATATGTCTTGACAGTGAGATACTCTTGGCTCACAGTGAACCATAAACCAATACTCTGTCAAGTGGATTCCTGTTGGATGGCCAATGGCAAAACCTGGAAGATGGGTAGTCCTCAGCCCAGGTCAAGCGGAAAAGGCGGTTCTTCGAGATTATTTCCTCACGTTCCAACCTCGGGGGTTTGTCAACGGCAAAGAGGGTTTTATTATTTAATTATTATAATAACGATAATATAATAGTATAATGAGAAGAACCATTTGAGGGAGAGATTCTGCAAGTGCTAGGATACAGTCACACAGGTTATGCTAGGTGAGATAGAGTAGCACTGCTGAGGCTCCATTGTCATTTTGTTTATTTCATCTTTCACGTACTACGTACTGCGTGCTAATCATGCCCATACCACCTAGCTATACGGTCTACAGACATTGGTGTTGAGATAATTGAATTTGATGAATTCAAAGTGTCATTGAACTTGCGTGTGGATAGGCAGTGTGGGAACGATTATGTACATCGCCTTTTGTCAACATTGACACATAGTTTCACAAGGTAGGATTGGATCTGCTAGTTATGAAATGCACATGAAATTCACAGGCAAGTCAGAGTGTTCTTTTCTTTTGAAATAAACAGTGCCATTGTAAACTCCACATTGGGCTGTGAATACGTGGGGTGGTGGAACAGCTCAGAATGGATCTGTTGATGGCCTTGCATGAGGTGGTATAATTATTGCCCAGGTCCCAAGAGCCGCACCGAAAAAGTGTACGGACCCAGAGACCCGGAGGCCCGGTCCTTTCCAGAGAGATACTGGCATGTGTAAATCATCCGCTGATAACCTCCGGAACAAACCCTAGATGGCTTTGGAAGGGCATCACAACTGTCTGTTTCTCAGTATGTATTAACAAATTAACACATGCCGGTTCTCAGGGTACTGAGGGCATGATAATGTCCTTACTACTATTCATACTTTTGTGGGGGACGCTGCCCACGGTAGCTCGTACTAACAACCTGGCTACTTCATGCCAGGATCAAGATGGAGAGGCGAAGCTCTCTATTGAGCTATACTCAATATCTTGGTTTCTTGGCCTCTTGGCTATGGGACAAGAGAATGGTGAACTGCATGAGCCTCCAGGTTCTTTAAATACAGCTGCTCATCAACTCTATTCTGTGGTATTCATCCTCAAACACTGCCAGGCGACCTGGTGTACTGTCCTTTTGAATAGTCACTCTTTCATTTTTTCATTTGTTTTTATATCAGTCTTTTGTTGATATCTTGGTTATTTCTTTAGGGCTCTGCAACAGCCCACCCCTCCCACCATGACTCCCTCCTGGCGCAATGTGGCCGTTGGCGCACTTGCCCTCTCCCTTGCTGCGGATGGATTTTTCACCTCTGCGCAGGTAGGATCAAAGAAGTCCACCGGTCCAGGGCAACCGTGGAACAGATTCTGCGTGCCCCTCGTCATGCATTTCCACGGGCCCTGATCCTTTCGGATGGTCCGCCTACCCCAGCATGGATCAACTGGCGTATTGTAAACGGGCCATGTTTTATACCTTCTCCCTTTATGACGAGGTGGACGACCCAGATATTCACCATTGCATTTATGCCTGCACCGCATATGGCCATGACTGGGAGAATGAGGTCAAGCCCAAAGTGGCTGCCAGCCGCCCTGCCAGGAACGTCAACATCAGCTATGAGATTGGATGGTGGTCCAGTTCTCCCGGCACCAAGGTTGAATACACCTCCTTGATCAAACAGATGCGTATGTCGTGAATGGACATGCCCCTACCAACATGATGACTATGCTCTGTGCACAGTTTGGCCATGCCACTGCTGGTCTGTGTGGCCCAGACGTCAGCATTGCTGCCCTAACTGAGCTCAAGTTCAACACAGATCTCAGTTTGATGGACAGCAAGATGCTTTGGTAATGTAGCTCTGCAGTGCTGGCTATGATTCTGATCACATCCTAGGATTCATGGCCCTCAACAATGGAACCATGGGCGCCATCCAACAGGCCTTCAAGTCATGGTCCAATGCTTCCTTCTCTTTGATCAGTCAATCAATTTCACCACTACTGCTCCATTTACAATGCCTCTATTGTCCTTAATTAAAGCCAAGAATACGACTGTCGATATGGCTGATGGAGCTCATAATGGGACTGAGCGCAAAAATGCCCCAAGATGAGCAATTGGAAACCGGCTTGCCATGCGGACAGGAGAGTGCTGGACAGAGCAGGTGGAAACCAGAGACAGCTGCGCGGCATTAGCAGAACGGTGTGGCATCACAGCTGCCAACTTCACCGGTACAACTCTGCAAAGGGACTCTGCTCTGGTCTAAAGCTGGGCCAATATGTCTGCTGCTCATCTGGCAATCTACCTGACTTTCAACCCAAACCCAAGGCAGATGGATCCTGTGCAACTGTCAAGGTAGCTGCTGGTGAGAGCTGCGCCACCGTTGCGGCCGCCAACAGCCTGGAAAATAGTGATATTGAGGAATTCAACAAAAACACCTGGGGCTGGAATGGATGCCTGGGTAGCTGAATAGCATCTCTCTTCTTAGATCGAACTTCATGACAGTCACTGTATTATTTGCTTAGTCATGTTATGTAACTGGGGTTGGAAATGGGACCCGGTTGTAAAATTGGTTCCTCAGGACCTGAACACCGTAAAAAAAGGCTGGCGGTTGAACGGTTAAAACGGTATTGAAACAGAATCGACCTCATAAAAAATAGGCGGTTGGTCCATTGCGGTCTCTGTAGGCTGCCTTAGCCAAGTCACCAAAATAAATGGCCACCTTTCCAATCACAACAGGCAGAGGGATACTGTAACAAAACAAGTAGTAGTATTGTATTGTATGTCTCAATGATGCTCTCCATGATCCTGTCTGGTGTCGTGCCGTTGTGCACCAGTATGTACTCAGTCACGATCAGGGAGACGACATTGAGCATGTTGATGGACCTGGCTGTATTGGTGGCCTCATGGCTGTTCGTCCACAGGACGGTGGGAATCTAAGAAAAAGATGCATATCCAAAGATGGTGTGAAGATGAGGCTTTACCACATAACTGGAAGATTGAAGTCAGTGAGAATGGATAGACAGCTGATGATATTGGGCTCCGCTGGCTTAAAAATATATTTATCCCATCCACTGAGGCACATACAACGGGGATATCGCCTACTTACCCTAGACAGTCATGGACGCCATCTAACTCATAAATTTGATGAGATATGCAGCCAGAACAACCGTGACAGTGCTGAATTTACAGACAGACTATACTATATAAGTGAGAGCAGTTCTAAGCCGCATTAAAACTCCATCCGCCGCAATAGGATTATCTATTGTTCCAACCCGAATGCGGCGGACCCACTTTTAATGCCGCACCTATATCCCATGCTTGATTGCTAGTGTATTATGTCATAGGCATACCATAGTTAACTAGTTACCAAAAGCATACGGCTTTATCCATCCAAGAATCTCACAAAAAAAAAAAAAAAAACAAGAAATATCTCACAAACATGCCACCTAAGTCTAAACGCAGCAAAGTTTCCTCTGCAGCTCCTGTTCCTACACCCAAGAATCAAAGCACGGAAAACCCCCCAGAAACACCAACTGAGGAAGATCTAACCAGCAATGCAAGCAATATATCTACACCATCCAGCGTGGGATCCATCGATCTGGCGTTACTAGATGAAGAGGAAGTACCTGGAGCCCCTCCATCGGGCGGCAAACGAGCATACGCGGGCGGATACGATGCCCTCAAAACCTATAACGGACAGGTATATTCCGGGATGGCGATTGGGGGGTCACACACCTGGAACTACGACCAAGGGGTGTGGAAAGAGACGAAGATGGAACCTGATCTGTGGAAGATCGATTACAGGACGCATAAGAGGCGGGCGAGGAATGCGCCAAAGGGGAGCGGTGCGCCTGTGGGAACGGAGTACCATTGGTATATCGTTGCGCATCAGGTGAGCTACACACATAGCATCTTCCAATTGCCATAGGCTTACAATGCTGTCTCTTGTGCAGTACGTCAAGAAAATGGATGCCAATACGTACGAGACGCATCTCACCGGATCCAAGTATAAGCTCGCACACAAGGGGGCCACGTCGAAGTCGTGGTCCATCCCGACAGTCAAGGGGCAGCGTGAACGGGAAATGGAACTCCTGGACGACGTCAAACGACGTATTCAGGGCCTGCCTCCTGTACTAGCGGGTGAGAAGGTAAGGGTTGAGGAACATGAAAAGGGCCAGCAGAAGCTCGATTCTCTGTTCGCCAAGGCCAAGAGAGCCAAGGGTCCCAATGGGATGGAGAAGAAGAGGAAACGAGAAGATGAAAAAGCAGACGATGGGGAAGGAGAGGTCGTGGATGAGATTCACGAGGAATAGGGAAAAGGTGTATATGGATTCCAGATGAACGACCTGGGAGAGAGACCCTATGCTGAAACTAGACGTCGTTTCCCTGTCCCGTGAAACTTGTCTAATCATTTCTCGGTAACACTGTTTAAATCCCCAAGGGGACTTCAACTGGCGTTCTATTTCCTAGCAATGCTCTTTATCATTCTTGGCAGATCCCTCTTATCGAAAGTTGCAGGAAAACAAAAGTACGACAAGAACCAAGAAATGAGGAACATGAAACGAACCTATAATGGGCACCTGCAAGGCATCAAATACGCCAAAGACATTGGTGACTGAGCACGGAAAGAACTCTAAAATGACATAGAAATGCAAGAAAAACGGAAACAAAACCGTCTATGTATTCTGTGGATTTGTCGATGATCGCGCAAGCTGGAATAAGCCAATTGGCGCCATGCGATGTAATGCAGATACGGTTCGTCTCGACTCTCCACTCAGATAGGAAGGATAATTCCTCCTTTCAAGTGTACTGTACTGTATAATCTTCCTTTTCTTCTTCAGAATGGCACAGAAAGGGGAATGGTCTATATCCACGCCAAATCAACCTGGTATATAATGTATCCGTTAAAAGAAAAACCACCAGAAGAGAGATTGTGAAGGAGGGTTAAAAGTGAGGGAGGATGAGGAATAGGAGATGAAAAAGAAGAAAAAAAAAAAAAAACAAAAATCATGACAGGGCAGTTACATTCCACGAATCGCACAGATCCCAAGCACCAGCCAGGAAGCTGACGGAGCTGGTCACGGAGCCGGGAATCCCCAGTCCCTTCTCCAGACTCCAATGGAGACATAGCGGTGCCCAGAGCACATTGCTCACGAGGCTCTTCTTCCAAGCGCGGATTTCCTGCCTCCTGGCCTTGTCAGCGGTATCTTTGTCAGCTTGGGCATCATTCCCTTTCTCCTTGTCCTTCTCCTCCCTCTCCTTCTCCTTCCTCAGAACATGCTGTCTCCACAACTTCACAAACTGCAAAATGATATGTCCGAACCACATCCGCGTACTCCATAGATACCACTTATCGATCCCCCCGTATCTGTCGACGAAACGTTTCGACACAACCCCCTTGGACGCGAGATAGGCGACGTTCTCCAGTGCTTGGTAGAGCATGTTCACCATGACCTGGAGAAGGGTCAGGCTGCGGACTAACCGGTCCGACGCGGGCGATTTGATTGTATTGGATCCCCACATCCATAGCGGGATGAGGCCGAATAGACGGATATTGTAGCGTGTTTCTGAGATGAGGGAGGAGAGGGCAAGGAGACGTGGTTTAGCTGTTGATGTTGATGTTGACGTTGACGTTGCGTCGGCCCCGGACCTATTAGAGGAGGCTCTGGATAGATTCAGCTGCTCTAGACGTGCTCTTATGGCGGTCCATGGCGTAGATGTAAGGAGGTGATGGAGGATTTGTGCGACATATTCGATCGTAGCGAGGATTGTTTCCTGGCCGGGGGATGTTGAGAGTAGTCTACGTTAAGATAAACGGTTTCTTAGCCATGACTTCGATCGCGACGACCAAACGGGAATATACTATTGGAGAAAATACTTATTCAAGCGAGAAATAGTAGTGTCACTTGCCGCGAGAATAGCGAGAAGCTGTCGCAAAGGAATCGGCCGTCTGCTTCTGGACGAAGTTATTTCCGGTGATTTTTTGGCGGGGCTTATCGACGCGGCTGCGGAGCGTTCTTCTGCAGGATGGTCGGAGTCTGCCATGGTATTCTATTACAGAGCCTCCGGGCTAACGGCGGAAGGTAGCTGTCAAGCAATCTGATAAAATTCTCGAGCTGGTGACATTTTTATTGCCGTCTTTAGGGGAAGGGGGAGAAGATAATAAAAATAATAATAGCGAGCATCTGATTAAACCTTGTATAGCCAGCTATGTTCTATTACGGATGACGCTTATCGCGCTTGGACCGAGGCCCGGAGCTCGGAACGACGTCGGGAATTACTACTATAGTACTCTGCAGTCTGTACTATTATGTTGTGTTCACTCCATAAATCAATCATACGTAGGCTGCGTGAATTCCATCAATCGTAAAGAATAGTAACACTCCAAAACACTACTGGAATATCCGTTACAACGATGGCTTCCGTACCAGATGTGGGAAAACATGCCCCAGCCCTCCATGACTCTCATCCTCCGTGCTGGCCAGGGGAGGAGCAGCAGGAGCACGGGGCCCCCTCTCCTCCAATTGCTGCTCCAGCCGTCGCCGACTTATGTCCGCCAGAGTCAGCGTGCGGTCGACTTCACTCGTGAGCCGTTCCACCTCATCCTGCAACCGCCGGTCGCGATCAGGCAGCGGAGCGGTTTCTGCCTCGCGCGCCTCCTTGCTCGGATTCGTTTGCTCCCACAGGGCTTCCAGCTCGTCCAACCAACCCAGTGCCTTGGCAAACCTTCTGACTCCCGCATCACAGTCTCCCAGGAGAAGCACATCATCCGGTCGCGATCCCAACGAGCCCGCACGGTCCATATTAATGAGCACCCGCGGCACCCCTTCCCGCACGAAGCCCGGGAGACTGGCAAAGGGGTACACGGATAGACTACTCCCCATGACAATACAAAGATCAGCCTCCTCCGGCAGGCCCCGGTTCACGATAAACTCCTCGGGAAGGCCCTCGCCGAAGAAGACAATATCCGGCTTGACAATCCCGTTACAGCGTGGACAGTAGGGCACTTTTCCTTCCATGATGGCTTCTTTCATCTCCTTCTCAGGGTACTCCACCCCGCAGTCGATGCAGCGCTGCGTGGCGAAGCTCCCGTGAGCCTCAATGATCGCGTCCCCAGGCAGCCCTGCCTCGCGCTCAAGACAGTCGATGTTCTGCGTGAAATGTTTCAGGAGTCGCCCCTTGTCATGGAGAAGCTTGATGAATGAGTGCGCAATGGTTGGCCGGTATCGACCTGGGTATAGCTCGCGGGCCAGCGCGTAGAACGGCCTGGGATTCTCTCGGAAGAAAGTAATGCTGAAGACAGCCTCCGGGTCCGGCAGCTCCAAATGCGCCAGGTTGGAGTAGATGCCTGTGTCTGGGGAACGGAAATCAGGAATGCCTGCCGAAGTACTGATGCCTGCTCCCACCTGGTTTGTAGCTCATAAGCCTGATATCCGAGGCAAGACAACACAAAACGTGTGGTGCCAGGTAGAATAAACATACCATAACAACAATCCGCCTAACGTCATTCTCTAGGATATACTTCGCCACGGCTTCAATACTGCGATTCTCCAGGACCCTGGGGGGCGTCTTCTGGTCGATCATGCTCGACTCTTCGTTGCCCATGACGATCAATCACATGTGAAATAATATAGCCCGATGAGAGGAATTCCCTAAAACCCAACAGTAAGTTAGTGGACAAGGAAGAAAAGAAAATACCAAACTAAAAGTACGTTGATAGAAAACAGCAACAGAAGAATTATGGGATGCTAAGCTTACCGGCCTTGTTTGGGCAATCAATGAATGAATCCTGAATAATACGGAGAATATGGGGAGGAAGAAAAAGTTCAAGTTCCGCGGGGGTTGACGTCACACAGGGATAGGGTTGTAAACCTAACATGTTGAATTGGGCTGCCGCAAATGGCAATACTACAAAGTACAGAGTACATAGTAGAGCGAATAGTGAATTCAATAATAAAAATAATACACCTTTCATCTTAGGGCCGCAACTATGCGAGTAATGTTCTCCTGTCAAATAATAATCACGGCCGATTATCCTGGTTCTCGGCCGATGAGCCTCCCATGAACAGTACGGAGTAGACACTTGGCGAGCATCCTTCCTTGAACCCCTGTCTCTGTCTGAGAGAAAGCAATTTCATAGGAATGTGATGCTTTGTCGCATGTGATGCTCTCAGCCCCTTGCGTTGCTCTCGGTGAATATTCTAAGCCGATCTTTTATTTCCTGAAAAATAAGCCTACTCATGAAATTGTCTATTGGTTGAACTATATATACATCACAAGAGCAAAGTCCGTCTAGCAAGAGCATGCATGGTATGGTTGACAATCTTGCAGATAGCAAGACAGTTCCAACTGCATAGACCTAATGCATCTAGAAAGCCCAATGAAAGTGGGCCGCATCTCAACAATGCTTGAAGTTGCATTGAGACTCCTTTCTCGAAAGATCGAAGCAGAGAAAGAGGGCTTCTTACAGGGCTATGTTGCGGCATTCTCCCTGGGCCCTCTGAAAGGCACCAGCGAACAGATCTTGCATGGCATGGTAATGGAACAAAATCCCACCCAACACAGCCAGATGCCAGATATTATGGCTACCCCCAAAGTAATCAAATAGCCCCGGACGCCACCGCTCGGGAACCTGAGAAGCGTAGATGCACGCCCCAGCGAAGTAAACAAGGATGCTCTTCGTAATAGGTGCGTAGAAATACACACACCAGGCGAATCCCCGAGTGTACGTCAGTTGAGCCAGAGGCGCAAATCCAGTGAGTGCAAGAGAGACATAGAACGCAACACGGGCCCAGGCCAAGTCCGCACGGTTGAAGGTCGGATGCCAGGGAAGTATGACACCGCCAACTCCCAGGGACATGGTGAGGAGAATATATGTCCACCGCGAAACGGGTTCACAGTAAAAGGCCGTGTATTCTGTTGTCACGATCGACGCAGCAACAAGGAGGGAGATGCCCGTGTAATCGACGCAGGCAAATCGCTCCATGAGCGACTGCGAGGAGATGCTGTTCATCGTGTGCCAAAGGGTACTGCAGACCAGGCACTTGCAGGCAGCAAAGAAGAACACTGCGGCGATCGTCACGTCCGTGTTGGTGCTCAGGTAGAAATTGGGATTGAGTGGGTAGAAGTAGAAGGCTATGCTCAGGACGATGATGAGACCGATGAAGTGCGACCAGATATTGACCAGCTCGTTGTTCAACGTGAAGACAGACGTGAGGCATTCCAGTTTGGTGGTCGAGAATCGGTAGCCCTTGGTGATATGCGGGTTAATCCGCCATGGGTGAGGAAGGTCCGCGTAGGTTATCAACCGGTTCTCCTTGGCCAGGAAAATAGCGCGGTCAATGCTCTCACGAAGTGCTTCCTTTGCGCGCCGGGCATGCTCCATCCCCTCATCCACCACTTCGCGGGCATGCACAAGGCCCGAGTCGACGGCTTTCCAACCATCGTCAATGGCACCAGAGATACCACGATCCCACCTGGAGTGAACCCGCGCCTCCAGCTCCGACAAGAAGGACTCCATCAAGCGGATACCAGCCTGGGCCTTTTGCTCCAGGGTATCCTTTGTCGCCAGAGCTTCATTGTACCGGTCTTCCAGCGTCTCCACCAGCATCCTGGCTCGTGTCTTGCCACCACCCATGAGCTCCCCGGATGCATAGGAACAGGCATCCCTAACGGCTTCCAGTGTTGTATATCCCGTTTGCAAGCTCATGTCAAACCGTTGCATGTGCAATTTCCCGTACTCTTCGAGCCGATGGAGTCGTCTTTCAAGCTCGGCAAGAAAAAGCTCGACCTAGCCGTGCGAGAGTCGCTGTTAGGAAGGGAACCGGTACCAAGGGAACAGCAAAACAGCCAAGATGTTGCTCACCCTAAGAAAGATGGCGTCCGCATCGTAGTCGATGGATAGTTTCCTCGTGGAATGGAACGAATGCCTGTGCCGCCTGTCGCGAAGCAAGGTTGTCTCCCCAGCGGGGGCCCAACATGCCGTTGAGACGGCTTCCGATGAGTTGACAGTCATAGAGGGAGCGGTCCAAGTCATTAGAAAAACTCAATTCAGCCTCCTATTGCTGTTTTTTTTTTTTTTTTTTTTTTCTTTGACTGTAGTCCGGCGCAGGAGGGGAAGAAAGCTAATGTCCGTGTGGCCGCGAGCCGGATATCCGAGGTAAGAGATCTAGCAGCTCAATTGAAAAAAGCGAAGTAGGAATCCAAAGCGACGATAGCCAGACTACATGACACAGCGCAGGCCCCGAAGAGAGGAGGTTGGCCACGGAATGGGGGGAAGAGGAGCGAACAGGAGCGAACAGAGACGGACGCAGACGTTGAGAGAAGGGAAAGAAGAAGAGGGACCAACTATTTATAATTAGGCATTCCCGTCGGAGCCAGAATTTACCTTAGGTAGGGAACAATATTAAGGCTCTGGAGAGGCAAGACTTTTCACTGTCCATTAGCGTCCAATCTGCTCGCTTCCCACCTTCACATGGATGCAAGTACGGCGAGGCGACGATGGATTTCTTCATCAGCATCCTGCTTTTCCCTCTCATTCGCCCCCTTGCCCTGTTGGCATCTGCAGGCATTCTGTCTCAGCACGTTCCCGCTAGCCACGCCGACCGTGCGTCGCGGGAAACCGAGCCGTTTAAATTCCATGACCATGGGTTTACGAAATAGATGCTTTCTACTGAAGAGATGTTGTCACTGCTTCCGTTGCTGCTGCTGAGTTCGTCGCATTCGCGAATCACCGCTGCTTCAACACGGGAAGCCCAGCCAATACACCCTCATCGCTTTAGATAGCGACGACCTATTCAAATTTCTGACACACAAGGTTCATGTACGGCGGGAAGTTGTGCAGCCCAAGTACCATGGGAACGGCCTACGAAGGGCGTGGATGTACACGTTGGGACGTGGCAATAGGTGCCAGCACAGCAAGGCAAGGTCCGGACAGAACAGGAAAACCTTGTAGAGAGCGTAGCTTAGCAGATGTACGTTGGAAGTAGGTGCGGACAGAAGTTATGAGTCCATAAACCGTCCCCATTCCCATCATCCTTTGGGAGGTACATTCTCTCTTCGGAAGAAACGCCCGGATTGCTGTACCGAGAGGGCGCAGTATGGGACACACACAAGTCTTACTTAAATGGAGCTCTCATCCTGACGGACCAGCAGCGAAAAGCGAGACAGAGTGCATTAGAACGCCTACAATATAATTCCCCTCCAAATGGCTCCCCGTCGACCGGTATACTTCAACCCCAACGCCAAAACATGGACTGCCGAACCCTCCGCGACATCGCTGGACTTGATCAACCGGTTCCACCAGCAATTACCAGGATACGGACCAACAAGGCTGGTAAGGCTGGATGAAGTAGCCAAGGAACTCGGTGTGCGGGCAGTCTATCTGAAAGATGAGAGCAATCGATTCTCGTTGCCGTCGTTCAAGATCCTCGGTGCCTCCTGGGCTGTATTTCGGGCTGTTGCTCGCGAACTCGGCCTTGCCCTGCACACGGACATCGTCTCTATGAAGAAAGCCCTGGAATCTGCCTCGCGTCCATTGAGTCTGTTCGCGGCGACGGATGGGAACCATGGTCGGGCTGTGGCTCGGATGGGATCGGATCTTGAGATCCCTGTGGAGATCTATGTGCCGGCGAATACGCACACTGCTACCATCGAGTTGATCGAGGGAGAAGGGGCAAAGGTTACGGTCTCAGCGGGAAGTTATGATGATGCGGTGGCCGAGGCGCAGGCTGCGGCGCAACAGAATGCGGGCATACTCATTCAAGACTTTGCGTTTGACGGGTATGAAGATGTTCCCCAGGTAAGAGACCAGAATACCCTTGCCCAGATGACGCGCAGGCTAACGACACGCCAGTGGATCACGCACGGTTATCTGACCATGATGCGTGAAATAGATGACCAGTTGAAGGACGAGCAAGTAGATCTCATTGTCACCCCGGTCGGCGTGGGATCTCTTGCGCAAGCGGTGGTAGAGCACTTTAAGAGGGAAAGGAGCGCCGCAAGTGTTCTAACAGTGGAGCCTGATACAGCTGCCTGTCTATGGAAGAGTCTGGTACGCGGCGAGAAGGGTTCCGAGCAGACCGCCGGGACCATCATGGCAGGCTTGAACTGCGGTACGGTCTCATCTATCTCTTGGCCATTGCTTCAAGCCGGTGTAGATGCAAGCTTGACTATCTCTGACTACGAGTCTCATGCGGCGTCCCTTGACCTGCAAGCAATGGGCATTTCTGCAGGGCCATGTGGATCTGCTTCCCTGGCGGCTGTCCGCCGGCTCACTGCTGCAGACAAGACGACGTTGGGCCTCACCCGGGATTCAGTAGTGGTACTTCTCTCTACAGAAGGTCGCCGGGACTACGATACTCCCCTGAGTGTGTTCGCGGATGATGCTGTTACCCTGACCCAACAGCTGGTCCAAATCAATTCAGCCAGTCCTTCAATGGGGACATTGCCAGGTCCGGGTGAGACGGCTATTGCCCAGTATATTGCAGCATGGCTGGGGCACCGGGATATAGAAAGTCACTGGATCGAGCCGACAAAAGGGAGGCCCTCGATTGTTGGAAGGGTGAAGGGTTCCGGCGGGGGGAAAAGCCTCATGTTCAACGGGCATATTGACACGGTAACGCTTGTTGGATACAAGGGCGATCCGCTGAGCGGAAAGCTCGTAGACGGAAAAATATATGGTCGTGGCGCGGGTGATATGAAAGGCGGGTTGGCTGCGGCGATGATTGCACTGGCAAATGCCAAAACACTCAGCCTCAAGGGCGATGTCATCCTGGCCGCTGTTGCGGATGAGGAAGATGGGAGTCTGGGTACAGAGCAAGTACTGAAAGCTGGCTGGCGTGCTGACGGGGCGATTGTCAATGAACCGACTGATCTCGACATTATCAACGCGCACAAGGGCTTTGTGTGGCTCCAAGTCGACATCCGCGGGGTGGCAGCGCATGGATCCCGCCCAGACCTTGGAACCGACGCCATTTCGAAGGCTGGATATTTCCTGGTAGAGCTCGATCGGTATGCCGAACGTCTCCGTCAATCCCCCGGGGATCCTCGAACCGGACCAGGGAGCGTGCACTGCTCGATCATCAAAGGAGGCGAAGAGGCCTCCTCCTACCCCGCCCTATGCTCTGTGGTGCTCGAGCGCCGCACCGTGGCCGGTGAAACAGCGGAGACCGTACGACAAGAAGTGCAGAGCTTGCTAGACAAGCTTGTCCATGACGTTTCCGGGTTCAAGTATGACCTGAGGGTCGTATTCCAACGACCTCCGTTTGATATACCGGCGGGGCATCCCTTCTGCGCGCTGGTTGGAGACATCGTCAGCGAATCTCTTGGCGAAAAGGCGACCTTCTGCGGAGCGTCCTTCTGGACGGACTGTGCACTGCTTGCCGCTGAGGGAATCCCCGCCGTTCTCTGGGGACCGCGGGGCAAAGGCCTGCATGCCAGCCAAGAATGGGTTGAGGCGGATTCGGTGCAGCAAGTTACAGACGCGCTGACGGCCATTGCCCGCCAATTTTGCAGCTAGCACAGATCGAACAACCTACCTGCCATGTAAGTCAGTATTAGCTGTTTCGTTCCAACTTCCCTGTTTCCGACACATACGGACTTCCCCATCCCGAGAGGCGATCCATGGCCGACTATGACATACCATGGATGGACCCGACTGGTTGAGCAGCACCGAAGAGATGGCATGCATTGCATAACACCCCGGAGAAGTGCGGGGGAAGGGAGATTCATCCGTCGCGCCGTTAGAGTAGATACTGTACTCCAGACTGAACCAACCTGACTGAACCAACCTGAGGCTCCTCGATAGACAGACAGTAAATAGAATCGGCATCATGATCTGTAATTCCGCAAGCTTCTTGACGCCGTGGATGAGCCGAGGCCGTCAGATGCAAGCTCTCGGTGAAGCTCTCGGTGAGGCTGTCGGTCCGGTATGCGAAATACGCGTTCTGTAGGCTTATTTACAGGCTAAACGGTGATATTGCGGGGTGTCACAGCGTATTGTCAAGTAAGTTACCGTACAGAACATACCCTCCGCGATTTCCATCTAGCCGAGGCTACACCTTGGTCGGCTTTCGCTGCTTTGGGGATCTCCATTCATATTATTATCTCCTCCTACTTCATCTCGGTTTTTCCTTTCATCCTGTACTCTCTCTTCCCTGCTTCTGACCGCTGATATATCCTTCCCCTGCCTCTTCCCCCCCTCCCCCCCCTCCTCCGCCCACACCATCCATCTGCGGCATGTTCTCGGCTTCTGCTCGAAGCCGTCTTCCCTCGATACTCGCACGGCAGCGCATCTCCCCTTCTTCTGTGTCTGCTTTCGCTAGAACCACTGTAAGACCCCACGGGGCTGGCGCGCGGAGAAAAAACAAAGCAGTGTACTGACGTCTTCTGATAACAGATCCCCGCAATGGCTCCCCGCCGGAAGGCTTCGTCGGTCCCAGAGGGTACGTTGGTTGACGCGATACGGCGATGTGCCATTTCTGCCTTTGTAGGAAGCATATACTCATCTCATCAGGATATACCGAAGATCTGTCCAAGGGCAAGATGCTCCGCTTCGAAGACTCCCTCCCCCGCCTCCCTGTGCCCTCCCTCGAAGAGACCGGCCGCCGCTACCTCAAATCCGTACACCCCCTCCTCTCGGAGTCCGAGTTCGAGCACACCAAGAAGGCCGTTGCAGAATTCGTCCGCCCTGGTGGCCCGGGTGAGCTCTTGCAGCAGCGATTGTTGGCCCGTGCCGCGGACCCCAAGCACAAGAACTGGCTTACCGAGTGGTGGAACTACGCTGCCTACCTGGGCTACCGGGACCCCGTAGTCCCCTATGTTTCCTACTTCTACTCATACAAGGATGATTGCCGGCGGCGGAACCCCGCCCAGCGTGCCGCCGCCATTACCACCGCCGCGCTTGACTTCAAGCGTCAGGTCGATGGCGGGTCGTTGGAGCCGGAGTATATGCGCGGCCGGCCAATGGCCATGAGCTCGTACGAGTACATGTTCAATTGCTGCCGTATTCCAGCCGAAGGCGCCGATTACCCGCAGAAGTACTCTCACGAGGACAACCAGCACATCGTGGTCGTGCGCCAGAACCAGTTCTTCAAGGTTCCCCTCGTCCTCGACGGCCAGCCTCTCAATATCTCCGAGTTCCAGAAGCAGTTCGAGCGCATTTACGAGGTCGCGCAGACTGCGCCTCCCGTCGGTGTGCTGACCGCTGCCAACCGCGACTTCTGGACCAACGCCCGGAAGCAGTTGCTGGCGGCCGACCCAGCCAACGCGCAGGCCTTGCGTGACATCGAATCGGCTGGATTCTTGATCTCCTTGGACGACGCCAAACCCGTAACGCTGGAGGAGCGGGCTCACCAGTACTGGCACGGTGATGGCTGCAACCGGTGGTTCGACAAGCCGCTGCAGTTCATCATCAACGACAATGCTACTGCCGGGTTTATGGGCGAGCACAGCATGATGGACGGCACACCAACACACCGTCTGAACGACTACATCAACAACCTCATCTTCAACAATCGTATCGACCTCTCCCCCAAGTCTGTCCGCTCCAACCTCCCCGACCCGAAGCCCATCAACTTCGTCGTCAGCCAGGAAGTTGAGCAGAGCATCAACGCCGCACTCGAATTCCACCGCAATGAGATCGGTGCTCACGAGCTCCGCGTCCAGTCCTTCCAGGGCTACGGCAAGGGCCTCATCAAGAAGTTCAAGTGCAGTCCTGATGCCTACATCCAGATGATCATTCAACTGGCCTACTACAAGATGTACGGCAAGAACCGTCCCACATACGAATCAGCCACGACGCGTAAATTCCAAGAAGGACGCACCGAGACCACGCGTACCGTGTCTGACGAGAGCGTTGCCTTCTGCAAGGCCTTCCACGACCCCTCCGTTCCACGCGAGGAGGTCGTGAAGCTCTTCCGCGCTGCCATCGCGCAGCACACCAAGTACATCCTTGATGCCAGCGATGGGCGGGGCGTTGACCGCCATCTGTTCGGTCTGAAGAAAACCCTCCGCGAGGGCGAGCCCGTACCTGCTCTGTACCAGGACCCAGCCTACGCCTACAGTGGCTCCTGGTACCTGTCGACCAGCCAATTGAGCTCCGAGTACTTTGACGGATACGGATGGAGCCAGGTTATTGATGATGGATTCGGAATTGCGTATATGATCAATGAAAACAGGTGAGTACACTTGCATATGGTGGACAAAGTTAAGCGTACTAACGAATATATATAGCCTCAACTTCAACATTGTCTGCAAACGCCTCGGTGCGGAGAAGATGAGCTACTATATCAGCCAGGCAGCTCTTGAGCTTCGCGATGTCTTGTTGCCTGACTTGGCTGCCCAGCCCGAGAAGCCAAAGCTGTAATCGGGTTGTTGGACGGAAGAAGCAGGCTCTGCATCTCATATACAATTAATTATATACACGGTTGTCTCCTCTGGTACCATCGTCTATATTAAAACACTGCTACTCTCACCGTAAATTATTATCCATTACTACCGAATACAATAAGGCTCCAATGTAGTATGCCGGAACGGATTGCAATTATGTATATACAACCAGAATATCACTAATACTCGCAAGCGTAAGACCTAATATCGGGCTCCACACCAACCCAAACCTGACGCTGATGATGCAGCGAAGCACTATCGATCAATCGAGGCATCTCCATCTCTAGCAACCCGCTAATCTCAGCGCCCAGCCAGGAGTTATCGAACGTCATCTCGTCCGTATCAACTCCTCCCTCATCGCTGTAATAACCATTCTCAACCTTCTCAGCAGCCGTCTCGCAAGCGTGAACCCCGGCGCAAGTTCCTCGAGGATCTCAATGGCGCCGTTAAACGCCGTTTAGGATCTGTTCAGCCACAACGTACTCGTGTTATTAGCGAGGATGATATATGCCAGTGCAACATTGTTCCCGAAAGATATGTTGCTGTTGAGAAACGCTCCGTTTGGCGCTTCAGGCGGGAGCCTTGGAACTGCGTGATGGCGTCGATTGAGGAGCAGGAGATTTCGATGGAGCTTTCTGTCGTTGATGCGTCTGGCTCGAGGCTGAGGAGTTGGGCGCGGCGGAGGAGGAGTCTTATGTGGTTTTGTTCTCTTTCCTACCAGTTAGCAATGCCTCCCCACCCCCCGGGGACGATGTATATGTACGTACCAAAAGCAGAACGATATTCTGTGTCACGATGGCGTGAGGAAAGTTCATGGATTCAGCGTAAGCAAGAAAATCCGGCGTCCGCCGTAGATACTGCGGTAGCTCATTCACCAAGACCGTGATACGTGCATCAGTCACCGCAACAAAATCCGGGGTAACTGGTCTAGCATTTGCGCCAAACATGGAACCCCACATATCAGAACAGAGACGGGCCCATTTCACCGTTGCAACGAGATGGCACGGTGGACGGCGGAGTCGATCGATGATAGAGAGACGACTCATCAGACAGCGAGGATGAAGGAGTATCGGGAAGAGAAACACAGAAATCGCTCTCCTTGATCTGGTAGGGAACACCACAGACCTGCGAGATGTTCCGATCCATACAATAAATGCACCAGAAGATGCGTTTTCGCAGCTGCGGCTCCTCCGGCTTGATGTCCTTCCAGGATTTTTCATTGTGCCAGCCCACCTGGAAGACGACTCTGACTGCTTTGCCCATGGACTCGTACGCCCAGTCGTGGCGACTGACGTACAGCAGGTATGAGGTTTTCAGGATTAGACATTGCACGGTGACTAGGCTTCGATGATGGCTTTTCAGGATGTGCTCGAGGAAATGCGCCGCGATGTTGTACTCTGTCAGACCTGGGACGACGTGGTCCTCGGCCGGATGCTGGTCGAGGACATTGACCACGGCGACGATTAAGTAGAGGAGGATTATGAGCTCGATTGTCTCGGAGTTTGCGGTGCGTTCTTGCAATTCTCTGGCACCCAAAGACTCACAATGCGGATTCAGACTCTCGAAATACAGATCCAGCTGCTCTCAGAGCGTTGCCATATCGTCCTGCCGGATTCGAGCCTCCCAGCACTGCAGCTCGTTCACATAGCACGGCGGCACCTCCTTGCAGGTTACGGGAGGTTTAGGCTGGGCGTGGCCGTTGGGGTGATCATTGCCTATCCTCTCGCTCGCGATCTTGTTCAATCGCTGCAACGGTTCCAGGAGCGGCGCAGTGCCTTCGAAGGTGGGTGCATCGTGTTCGGCGCCTTGGGCATCGCTACAGGGCGATGTGATTCCGAACTTGTTCCGGCGAATGGGTCTGTATCTGCTACTCCTGCTGCTGATGCCGATGTTATTGTTGTGGGCACCGCCGGCATCCCATCCCTTGTAGCTGATAACACACTCAGCTGGTTCGATATTCTCTCCAGGAGGGAGAGCACCTTGCCGTGCCAGTCAGCAGGGATATTGTCCGATCCTTCCCAGTTCTCGCAAGACGCATTGCGCTTTGCTTGGTCCATTGCGGTCCTTGCTGGTGGTCTTTCTCTTTCGCAGGGAAGGGCTATATTCGCATGGAATTTTCGTGAAGGAACATTGTCCACAGGGTTGGTTGTTCGCCAGAGCACTAGCAACAGCGTAAATCAACGGTTGACTGTCTCTATTATTCAGAGAGTGCTTCGGCTTGCGAACCTTTATCTTCCGTTCCTTGCATTCATTGCTAGGGTTTTCAGCAAAATTTCCGACTCTGGAATACACGGAATTGAGGGAACACACCATGCTTGGGGGGCATATCATGCTCGTTTGGCTTGGTGCTCCTCCGTCCTGACAGTCTCAGCATCGGGACTCTGGGACTGTGCATTGCTCTGCTCCATTTCCGGGCTTCTTTTCAATTCATATGTCTCCGCGGCGTCTGCTCTTGCTCTGATACCTGAGAATAATGTCACGGTGTAATTGCAGCCGGGAATAATGCAAAGATTAGAGATAGTAACGTATAGAAATGCGGAGGATGAGGTGTCGTGCGCACGACGGTGCTCCCCAGACTTCCACTTCCTCCCAAACTCGATTCGTGAATGAACTTGAACACGGGTGAGTTAATCAGAAGCTGCTATTTGCTTACGCTGGGCAAGGCTGGAATGTGTCCAATTGTGTTGGTGGTCCTGCATCCCGGAGCGTAGGATATGGGTCGTAGATCAACGAACATAACATCTACAAGCCCCTCGTCCGGGTTCTGTTTAACCAGCCCGTAATTCTGATGAACAAGTAGAATAGAGGCAGAATGAGCAGAATAATAGAGCATCTACGTATGAAATGAAAAAGAATGGGCCATACTGAGTTGCCATCTCCCCACAGCAGATATATTACAACAAGCTAGTCAGTCTCATCTTCACCCACGAGCAATAATTCAAGGTGGTAACAATAGTCCCAGACAAAATCGAAACACGCCTTTTCATCAATAATGAATTCGTTGAAGCGAAGAGCGGCATAACTTTCCCGGTGTTCAACCCAACCAACGGAGAAACCGTCGCATATGTCCACGAAGCATCAAAAGAGGACGTGGACGATGCCGTGGCAAGCGCAGAAGCTGCATCCCCTGTATGGTCTGCCCTCGGCGGGTTTTAGCGCGCGCGGTATCTCTACCGGCTGGCAGATCTATACGAGCAGCACGTTGCGCAGCTTGGGACGCTGGAGGCTCTCAGCATGGGACGGCCTATTTCCACCTACCGTAAGCATCGACTCCCTTGACATTCCATGAAAAGATGAACTGAGAGGTCAAAAGGTGAACCCATAGCATCAGCGTCCTTTCTCAGATACATAGCTGGCAAAGCAACGGATATCCAGGGAGAATCTTTACGGTGTTTGCGCCGCCATCGCTCCCTGAAACGCGCCCGTGACGATGATGACATTCAAATTCGCCCCGGCCGTGGTAGCCGGAAACACGGTGATTGTGAAATCGTCGGAAAAGGCACCCCTGACGGCCCTGTACCTTGCGAAGCCCGTCAAGGAAGCCGGATTCCCACCAGGCATGATCAATTTCGTCAGCGGATTCGGCCCGCCGACAGGGGAAGCCCTCGCATCGCACCCGAAGATCCGTAAGATCTCGTTCACGGGCTCCGTCCAGGCAGGCAAGGCCATCCAAAAGGCCGCCACACTCTCCAATCTAAAGAAAGTCACTCTGAAGCTGGGCGGAAAGTCACCGCTCATCATCCTTGACGATGCCAACGTCGTGAAGCTAGCACAGGCAGCCAGTGCATCCATTATCTTGAACTCCGGACAAGCTTGCATTGCCAGCTCGCGCATCTACGTCCATACAAAGGTCGCCAATGAATTCCGCGTGGCGTTGGTGAAGGCATTGAAGGAAAACGGTGCCAACCCATCAGATAACAACGACCCGCTGTCTCCAACCACGAAACGCGGACCGCAGGGTGACCAGGCCCAACTTTGAATCGATCATGAGGTATCTTGAGGGAGCCAAGTCATCGGGCATGAGTTCCTCACGGGTGGGAAACGCGACGGAGACAAGGGATGCTACGTCGAGCCGACTCTCATCTGGGACCCGGCTGAGGATAGTCCTGTCATGAAAGAGGAGATTTTCGGACCGATACAGTGTCTCACCACGTTTGAAGATGAGGACGAGGTCCTCCGTCGAGCCAATGACTCCGAATACGGGCTGTATGCCAGTATCTACACGGAGAATATCTTCCGTGCTCTCAAGTTCGCCAAAGCTTTCGAAGCGGGCAACGTCGGCGTCAGCGTGACGACTCCTTGGATGACGGACGACATGCCATTCGGGGGATGGAAGCAGAGTGGCTACGGCAAAGAGCTGGGGAAGTATTCCGTGACCGAGTGGACGGAGCTGAAGACGGTTTATTTCGCGATTTCGTAGCTCGGAGTGTTAGATGGACAAGGACCGAAATTTCTAGAGATTTGCTATTCTCTGTGAATAGAATTATTAACTGATGCCACTGAAGCTGATCAAGCTCACCATGTCAATGCTTTGAATTTCTGGATCTGGTAAGCTATGTCTAGACACTTTCCCCACTCTTTCTCCATCTCATATACCCCACATACCCCACATATCTCCATATATAGTGGAAATTCTAGAACCACATTGACTTCCCCCTTCTGGATGCCTGTGCTTTCATGAGGGCGCTCAGAGGAGTGCTCACTGAGTATTTTCCATCACAGGTGAGCACTCATGGCTTACTTGTGGAAATGGGATGTGGCCGATAGGTTTGGCATTGAGATCAAATTTCATTATTTGTCGGAGGGGGTCAAACTCGCTGAGTTGGTTGATCTAGCTAGGAGTTAATTAGTAGTTAGTTATTTACTCTATGCTAACTAGGAAGGAGTGAACCATGGGAACCACCAACACATGATACAAATATGTATGAGCACGTGACACTAGTGGTCCGATAGGACCAACTTCGGGAGAACTTTGTTTTAGGTAGTAATGAATCCTCAATAAGTCAAGCAGCATACAACAGAGCGCATTGAAGGCTTCATGTAGGGCATAGATTCATTCCAGGTCTAGGACTTGTAGTAGAGGCGTTCATTTCTTAATAGACTATATGCATGTAACTGATACTGCCTTATTTAGCTCTTCTTCCCCTGAAATACACAACAAAAAGAAAAGATTAAAGGAGAGAGAACAACAACCGCACTCTTACAGGATACAGTGGGAAATGAAGTGTCAATTGAGTCTTCAAGGTCCATTAACTTATACAGAATAAGCAGTTGAGGTAGCCTATGTCCAATGTCCAATGTCCAATGTCCAGGGTCCCTCGCAATGCCAGTCTATCTAATTTTACAAGTGGAGAAGGGGGTTGTGCTGCGGACACAAAAGGGTTTCAATTGACAAGGGGCCACATCAGCTGACCAAAGAACACAGCCTGGAATCTGCTCAAAAAGAGGGGGCAGTTGAGAGTGGGAATGTGGGAAACAAGAGAGGAGGATTGTTGAGCGACGCACCAGGATTTATATAGATGTCGTCAGCTGGGAAGCGGGCGGTGCCCGACGGCAGATCCCAGGGCGGCTAGCGGCAGACGCCAAACTAGATCCGGAACCTGCTAAACCATAAATGGACGACGCTAAACGGGAATGGGCGGCACAGGGGGCGATGCCAAACCCAAAATGGACGGGAGCCGAAAACGGCAGCGGCACTGCAAATCGCAATTCTACTCAGTGAGCACTCCTCTGAGCCCCATGAAAGCACGAGCATCCAGAAGGGGAAAGCAAATGTGGTTGTAGAAATTCCATTTTATATAGTGACATCTAACACGAAGAGTCAACCCCAAAAAGTTAACTCGATGCTTTTTCAAGCTTCGAGCAAACACATCGATGTGCCATTTCAAACTGTCGTTTCCAACCATATTAGCCTATGCATACCCCGAATGCAGCAAATTGACCATCTTACCTGCTCATCGGTCTGGCAGATCAATACCCGCGGATTCTTTCCCGGTTCCTTAGATATCTCCGTCACGGACTCCTTGGCAGGTCCCTTGTTATTTGCAGACTCATCGATGGCGAACCCCAAACATTGACTCTCCTCGACCAACCTCTTGCGAAGCAGAGCACTGTTCTCGCCAACGCCACCGGCAAAGACCAGGGCATCGACCCGGCCCCCCAGTTTCACAAAGTAGCTGCCAATGTATCCGAGGATACGGTCGACAATGATGTCAAAAGCCAGTTTATGGTTTTGCGTCGGTGGGTCTTCGACTGCGATCTCCGCGAAGTTTGTCGTTCCCGTTAGGACTTTCCAGCCGGCTGATTTGTTGAGGATGGCTTCGGCCTGTTTGGTGGGTGTAAGTGGCAAGACAGGACAGCCCTAGAATTCAACAGGTGCACTTTACCATTGTAATGTTTCTCTGTTGGCCTTCCTGTTCACCTGCGGAGATCAATTTACCAGGTTCTTCCGTAACGTGGAAAATCAGTCTAGAAGATAGGGCAAATGAATACGTTAAAACAATGAAGGCAAAGCAGGACAAAAAACAACATCAATATACGCTTACGATGGATCGACACTTCCGCTTCGCGTTGCACCAGGCAATCCGGCTAGGGGCGTAAGTCCCATACTACCATTGCCTCAGTCAGTCATCTCGACCACGCTTTTGGAAAGAAAGCATTGCATTCTGCCTGCACTTACGATGTATCGAGGGATTTGCCATCTTTGATGGCGCATATCGATGCACCACTCCCAAGATGCATGGTGATCAAGTTCGTCTTCTCAGCTGGCTTACCCAGGAACTCTGCAACGGAGCGCAGAATGAAGGAGTAACTGATTCCGTGGAATCCATATTTGCGAAGCCCCTTCTCCCGGCTGATTTTGGGGTCAAGCGGATACGTCTTGATGTAATCAGGCAGCGTCCTGTGGAAGGTGGTATCGAAAAACGTGACACTTTTGATATGCGGAAGCTCCTTTCTGCATACCCTGACTATTTCCAGCGCAGAGAAATTGTGTCTGTTTTATACAGAAAGAGGGACGATCAGGTCAGATCACCAATAAGTAGGTATCGGGGCCAGTGAGGACAGGAAGATCATACAGAGGAGCAAGTTCTTCCATGTCTTTGAGATGGCCATATGTATCATCAGTTATCACAACCGCCTCTGCATAGTCTCCCCCATGCACGACCCTGTGGCAGATATATTCTATGTCTTCGGCACTGGCCACCTCAGAAAGCTGGGGATCACTGATACAGCGCTTGAGAAGAAACTTGAATGCGTCTGGAGGATGTTTCAGCTCGACATTCAGCTTCTCCTTGTGCTTTTCACCACCACGGTTATACTTTAAGACCGGAGGAGGAGCCGTGAGGCCAGACACAGAGGCATTGGCTATCTCCTTCGGTGGATTGTCGGTAGTATAGAAGGTAAGCTTTACCGAGGACGAACCGGCATTGACTGAAAGAATTGACCTGGGCATCGTGACGCGAGTCTCTTGAAGACAATGAGAAAGCAAGCTTGTTCCTCGCAAGTCAGATTTGAGACTTGTCTTGTATTCTCAATGAGCTCCTCAGCGCATTTTGTCGCCTCGGTGTCCAGCGTGCGCATTGCATTGTGACGTCACGGCGATTCAATGTGACGTAGAAATCAACGATCAGCAAAAAAAGAAATAGTATTTAGAAGACGTTCTAATCATCTATCTCGATATTTGAGTCCTTTCTCGGAGAAGTGAAGAGACGAAGCTTTGTTGCATTTCTTCCTGGTGGAGATTGTTGCCAGATATTCTTATATCAAACCTCGTATAGTTTCCACAAAAATTGACCAACCATGCCTGGACAACATATTGACCGTCCAAATCCGGATCCCATGCCATCTCACCTTCCGGATTCCCTGGAGGACTTGCAGGTGAAGCTAGAGCGGATCAAATTAGACCAGAGTTCTAGCGATGCGCTAGCCAAGTTCCGTAGGGCGGCATGCTATATCGCCGCAGGTGAGATTCTTCGAGGCTATGATCCGGCTTGGATTTCCGAAACTGACCGATTCACAGCGATGATCTTTCTTAAAGACAACACATTGTTGAAGCGAGCCATAGAGCCAAATGATATAAAGCCTAGGTTACTCGGTGAGCATTGACCGCATGGTCCCTTTGAGATCGGATTTCTTCCTTGCTTATACTTTCTCTTTTGTTTTTGAAAAGGCCATTGGGGAACATGCCCTGGTTTGATCTTGATATATGCACATCTGAATTACCTGATCAAGCAACAAGATCTTGACATGGTATTGGTCGTCGGACCAGGACATGGAGCCCCTGGTATTCTTGCTTCCTTGTGGTTAGAAGGCTCGCTGGCGAGATTCTTCCCACAGTATATGCAGAATGCCGACGGTCTAAACGAACTCATTTCGACATTCAGCACGCCTGCTGGACTGCCAAGGTAGGGCTCCCAAGCCCAAGTCATAGTTCAATCTGCTGACTTTACTTTTTCTCTCAGTCATATCAATTCTGAGACGCCCGGTGCGATTCACGAAGGGGGAGAGCTGGGATACGCTTTGGGTGTCTCCTTTGGTGCCGTTATGGATAACCCGGACCTCATTGTGACTTGTATCGTTGGTGATGGTGAAGCTGAAACTGGTCCTACAGCCACGTTAGTTTTGTCCCCTCCCCAGCATTACCTCATCCAAGGCCTGCAGAAGTCGTTAGCGCTAACTAGGAATAATTCAAACACAGGAGCTGGCATGCAATTAAGTATATTGATCCAGCTGAGTCAGGAGCTGTTCTTCCAATCCTGCATGTGAATGGATTCAAGATCAGCGAGCGAACCATTTTCGGCTGCATGGACAAAAAGGAACTCGTCACCCTCTTCACAGGATACGGGTACCAGGTTCGTTTTGTTGATGACCTTGACGACATTGACAGCGACCTGCACTGCTCCATGGTTTGGGCGATTTCAGAAATCCATAGGATTCAACAGGCAGCTCGTTCTGGGAATCCGATCACGAAGCCACGATGGCCGTTGATTATTTTGCGGACACCAAAGGTACGTAAATTCAATCAATAGGAATGCAACGCGCATGAATGTGGCAATGCAGAATTAACATGACCTTTCCGCACCAGGGATGGTCAGGACCGAAGGAAGTCCATGGGAAATTCATCGAAGGCTCATACAGCTCGCACCAAGTTCCTCTCCCGAAGGCCAAGAAGGATAAAGAAGAACTCCAAGCTTTACAGAGCTGGCTAGCTTCGTACAGACCGGAGGAACTGTTTAATGAATCCGGCGACGCCATTGATGAGATCAAGTCGATAATCCCTCCAGACTCTAAGAAGATGGGACAACGCCCGGAGACCTATAACACCTACATACCGCCCAAACTGCCATGTTGGAAAGAATTTAGTGTAGAGAAGGGCACCGAACAAAGCGCCATGAAATTATCGGGTGAATTTCTTGACAAGGTGCTGGTTCAGAATCCGCACAGCGTGCGGATCTTCTCACCTGACGAGCTGGAGAGTAACAAATTGGAAGACACGCTGAAACATACTGGGAGAAATTGCCAGTGGGATCAGTATTGCCGCGCCAAAGGAGGCCGGATCATTGAGGTGCTCAGTGAGCATATGTGCCAGGCGTTCATGCAGGGGTATACCTTGACGGGTCGTGTGGCCCTATTTCCCTCGTATGAGAGCTTCCTTGGAATTGTTCACACGATGATGGTGCAATATGCTAAGTTCCAAAAAATGGTATGCCCTGTTCTTCCTGGTTACCTTTTTTAGTCATTTGCTCACGGGATACTCTTAGGCCCTAGAGACAAATTGGCACTGCAGCGTATCCAGCATCAATTACATCGAAACCAGCACATGGACTAGACAGGAGCACAATGGGTTCTCGCATCAGAATCCGTCATTCATTGACGCAGTGCTAAAGTTGAAGAAAAACGCAGCGCGAGTATACCTACCACCTGACGCCAACACGTTCCTATCAACTCTGCACCACTGTCTGAGATCCAAGAACCACGTCAACCTAATGGTAGGCGCGAAACAGCCCACACCGGTCCTGCTCACCGCGGAAGAAGCCGACCGGCACTGCATGGCAGGAGCATCAGTCTGGAGATTCTGCAGCACAGAAAACGGCCTCGACCCGGATGTAGTCCTCGTTGGCATTGGAGTAGAAGTGACTTTTGAAGTGATCCACGCGGCAGCGATTCTGCGACGACTCGTCCCCGAGCTTCGCGTACGGGTCGTTAACGTGACGGATCTCATGATTCTCGACAAAGAGGGCTCCCACCCGCATGCACTGGGTGAGGAGGCATTCAACAACCTCTTTACCGATAATAGACCCATCCACTTTAATTACCATGGATACCCAATCTCGCTGCAGGGACTGCTATTTGGGCGCCCGAATCTTGAAAATGTCACCGTCGAAGGATATTCTGAGGAAGGGAGCACGACCACACCCTTTGACATGATGCTCGTCAACCGCGTGTCGAGATTCCATGTGGCTATCGCTGCTGTCAATGGCGCTGCCATGCGGAATGAAAAGGTCCGAATCCGTCACCAGGAACTGATCACTCGGTTCCAGCATGATATGATCCAGACGAAGAAGTACATCATGACACAGAAGACGGGTGAGTCTCTCTCAGATTACCATCTTATGTATGAGCTCTTGCTGACATTAGTGCTTCTTGCTAGACCCTGAAGACATATCCGCAGCGCCAAGATTTGACTAGAGAGAGATGAAGGGGTGGTCGGATAGAAGGAAAAAGGAGTAGACTATTTTAAAGGAGATTTCCAGCTTATTTGTTGTATCGGATGTTAGCATCTAGTCTGTCCATGTCAGTTTGAAGATCCAAGCATTCTCTCTTAGTAGATGGTAGGATACGTAGCCACAAAGCAGCATCCGATCCAGTCTCTTCGAACAGGACGATGTTATATGGCCCGTCAGTTCAGTTACAGAGAGTCAAGAAGGAAACTCTCTGGATAACAAAAGATATTAAAAGATGATGATGGGAAGACGAAGAGAGATAAGCGAACCAAAATCCCCGAAGCCGCAGCGCCAACAAAAAAAGCCTTCCTGATGTCATTCTCTTCATCTTTTTTTGTCACTATCTCCTACCACCTTTTAACCACCACACCATGGCCTCTAGAGGTGTTCCCTGTGTTCTTCGACGGGCCCATGTGCCAACACTCCGCTGTCTGGTCCGACCGTTATCGATTCCCAATGCGACTTCAGCCGTCACCGCTGCTACGCGCACCTTTACCACGACCTCCGCTGTCGGAGCCGACGCGACGAAGAAACAGATCAAGTTCACCAGCGACGCGTACCCCAACATCAAGCGAAACCCCAATTTCGCCCAAGTCACGGCGGAGGATGTAAAGTTCTTCAAGGACTTGCTGGGTGCGGAATCCGCTGTCATCGACGGCGTGACTGCCGACGCTGCGGACGACATCGAGCCTTTCAACAGCGACTGGATGAGAAAATACCGCGGCCACACAACGCTCGTCCTTAAGCCACAGAACAAGGAGGAGGTAAGCAAGATCCTGAAGTATTGCAATGAGAGGAAATTGGCCGTTGTGCCGCAGGGCGGTAATACGGGTCTGGTGGGTGGATCGGTACCGGTCTTCGACGAGATTGTCCTCAATACGTCGCGCATGAACAAGATTCGTTCGTTTGATGAGAGGTCTGGAGTACTCGTTGCAGATGCTGGTGTCATCCTCGAGGTGGCAGATCAGTACCTGGCGGAGAGGGAGCATCTCTTCCCGCTGGACTTGGGCGCTAAGGGCTCGTGTCATATAGGAGGCAACGTAGCTACCAATGCGGGAGGACTACGACTGCTTCGCTATGGCAGTCTTCATGGGACTGTACTTGGTCTCGAGGCTGTTCTGCCGGATGGAACCATCGTGGATGCTCTTTCTACGCTCCGGAAGAACAACACCGGCTATGATCTCAAGCAACTCTTTATCGGCTCTGAAGGTACCCTTGGCATCATCACCGGGGTATCGATTTTGTGTCCCTTCCGCCCGAAGGCTGTAAATGTGGCCTATTTTGGCCTGGAGAGTTATGATCAGGCGCTTCAAGCCTTCTCAGCGGCCAGAGGCCGCCTTTCGGAAATTCTCTCTGCTTTCGAACTGATGGATGGCCGTACCCAGCAACTGGTTCATCAGGTAACCGGCAAAAAGAAGCCGGTGGAGGGCGATTACCCCTTCTACTGTCTGGTAGAAACCAGTGGTTCTGACGGAGAGCACGATATGGCGAAACTGGAATCCTTCTTGGAGTACATTATGGGCGAGGGAATCGTTGCCGACGGAGTGCTGGCCCAGGACGAGACACAATTCCAAACCATCTGGAGCTGGCGTGAGGGTATTACGGAATCCCTGAGCCATCTCGGCGGAACCTACAAATACGATGTGTCGATCCCGCTTCCAGAATTGTACCAGGTGGTGGAGGACTGTCGGGAGCGACTCACGAAGCTCGGATTTGTGGGTGATGATGACTCGTTTCCCGTGCGCTCCGTTGTCGGATACGGCCACATGGGCGACTCAAACATGCATCTCAATGTCGCTGTGAGGCAATACAACAAGGATGTCGAAAAGGCCATTGAGCCGTGGGTGTATGAATGGATCCAGAAACGGAACGGAAGCATCAGTGCTGAACATGGTCTGGGCGTGGCCAAGAGGGAGTTTATCGGTTACAGCCAGAACGAGACGATGGTGAAGCTGATGAAGCAGCTCAAGAATCTATATGATCCGGTAGGTTTATTTATTCCGGCTTCCTGCTTCCGCTTCAAAGAGTATTGCTGACTATTATACCAAGAATGGGATTATGAACCCCTACAAGTATATTTAAATGTCAGCATACCAACTAGATGTTGTACAGCATACAGAGCGTGCGTTCGGCCTTCTGTAACCGACTCAAGGAATATTTACACATTGCGTGGCCACCTGTGTAACCGCACTCAGTGGTCATTTTCTCTAGTCCTCTCAAAGCACTAATATCCCGAAATACGTAGATAGAATTGTAACAGCTGCCTAGACCCAGGTCCATGACTCCATGGCTCCATGGCCCATAGTCATTGACGGTGCCAAAAATTATCTGACTCAAAAAGTCACGTGACTAATTCAATAATCACGTTTATTTAATGCTTAGTAAGCATAATCACCGAAATGGCAGTTCGGACGCTCGAAGGTCCAGGATGCGCCTTCTTTACTATATTCTCAGATTTAGTGGCTCAATCTGCCCTGTCAACATTTATTTTTCTATTCCAGAGTGCCCGCAGTCGTTCTGCGTCATAAGTTTGGACAAATCTCTGCAGAATTGCTTCAATTCAATTGGCATAGGTCGATTTGAAGGCATGGGCGGGGCAGCCTCGTTAATACTGAGTAAATTAGCCTCCGCGGTCTGAGACGCGCGGGTTGCCATATTCATACCAGAGGCCTCAATCGTTATATTAGCCCGTTCTTCTTCACTATTCTTTGCTGCGATGCCTCCAGTGACCAGGCGACAGCCTGCGCGGCAGGAGCGCCGGATAGTCTATTACCATCAAACCCTCCGTCCAGACAGAGGCGATTATGTCTCTCTGCTGCCGTTGACAACGAATAATACAGGGGTCACACACGTTATCATCGCAGCATTTCACCTGAATGAAGATCCGGAGAAAATCACGCTCAATGATGACCCCCCAGATAGCCCCCATCACGACCCGCTATGGGCGGAAGTTCCCCAGGTTAAGCAGAGCGGCGTCAAGGTGATGGGAATGCTAGGAGGAGCGGCTCCAGGCTCGTTTGTACGCTTAGACGGTAACGAGGATCAATTTGAACGTTACTACCGGCCCTTATTGGCTGTAATTCGCCGACACGGACTGGAGGGCTTGGATCTCGATGTGGAAGAGCCCATGTCGCTACCTGGCATCATCCGACTTATTGACCGGCTCAAGTCGGACCTGGGAGACGAATTCATTATTACGCTCGCACCAGTTGCTGTGGCACTTCTCGGGATCGGTAATCTCTCTGGCTTCGACTATCGTCTTCTAGAGCAACAGCGTGCGTCGAAAATCAGCTGGTACAATACCCAGTTCTACAATGGTTGGGGTCCTGCTGAGGATCCACGGTTGTATGCCCTCATGATCACGCAGGGATGGGCTCCTAATCGGGTGGTCTGTGGGCTGTTGACTAATCCTTCCAATGGCTCGCAGGGGTACGTGGCTCATGAAAAGATTGGGCCGGCTCTGGCCCTCCTGATTGAGCAGTTCCCAAATTTTGGAGGGGTTATGGGCTGGGAGTACTTTAATGCTCTACCTGGAGGGTGCGAAAAACCGTGGCAATGGGCGGCGCAGATGTCACTAAGTATGGGCATGAAAGACGTCCTTACTGCCGCGCAGGAAGTGATGGGAACTCAACCCGCGATAAACAATCTCATGAACGCATTAAGAGCCATGATGAATCAGGGGCGTTGATGTGTCTATTAGTTTGGTGTTGTACATTTGTGATTCTTGTTATCCCAAGAGAGACCAGCGCGAGACTCTTCTCTCTCTTCGATATTAGTATTCAAGGCCAATTATAGACTTGTACATTTTGTATCGACGCTTGACCGTATCAATAGGTGTCTGGGAAGAGACGTAGCCCGAGTAGTAGCTACATCTAACTGATGGTTTGACTGAATAAGAGGTCTTGCCAAAAGCGAACAGGGGTAGCTATGAATGGGCCAATTTGACTCCAAACCAATGGGTGGGTTAGTCAACATGGACATGGGATGCCAAAAGAATCGAAATAGACATTCTTATCAACCAACGGAGCCCATCATTTCGCCCGAGTTGCTGTACATGGAACTACTAGTCAATCCGTCGCGAAAAATGATCTGCCTATATATGTAGAGTGGGAGCACTCCTAGGTCGGGGCAATGAAGCATCTTCAATTCTCGAATCCCCGAAGACCATTGTCATCATCGCCCACAGACTGAACCGGACTTTCGCACCAAGCGACAAATACACTGAGCTGAACCTGAAAGCTTTCACATTCAGCCTGGATAGGGCAATCATATCAAAGGCTCTAAGCACCATATTCAGAGTAACTCGGGATCAGCAACGAAACTCAAGCGGCAGCTGACCGCGGCGGGAGGATAAAGCACCATGCAGCGAGCAAGCCAAATTGCGGCACGGTGATAAGCCGTGTATTCTTGCTGAGACAGCACATCTAACAGCTAGGATAAACCAGGGATATTCTTGTTCAGACTGGCCATCCAGTCTGCATCGTCTCACGCATGGCAGCGAACCCTCCCAGTCTGACGCAGTGAACGTGATTGAAAGCCAATGCACATGGTACCAGATACTAGCCGCTCTAGACATTGCTGATGGTCCATAGGCGCAGTGCAGGCTGGAGGAAATGTCATAACAAGTCGTCATACGGGATGAGAAAGGTCGTGAGGCTGTTATCTGGGCTCATGGATGAGCTTTTGGATGTGATGGTGTCCGAACAGCTAACACCATGACCGCATCTGGTCTCATTAGAAGCCATTGCCAGAAATAGCAGAGGAATAGCTAGGATCTACTCAATCCCAGAGCTCAGCAAAGAAAATACCGGGAAACCAGGGTTGAGTAGGAGCAGCAAAGTTCGTTTGGAAAGCTCTGACGGTGCCACAGCTTTGTCTCTTCTCCCGGGGTGTAGTTCTTTGTTCGCCGATTATGATATTGACTCTATTCATCGACTGCATGAACTCCCACCCATGTCTGGATCCATTTACTTTCATCTCTGCTCATCTTTGTGATATATATATCCAATTGGTCAGGATGGTCCCTGCTTGTCCTTTGCACTGTCCGTCGTCCTCTGGTTTCATCATCATCATGGCATTCCTCGGCCCATCTGCACACCCATCTCGGCTGATCTGAATGGTTCAACATGATGCACAACTCGCAGGCTGTGTGCCTGGGAAATCATCGTTTACGCAATCCGGCGGTAGAGTAATTGAATATATTGTGTTGGAAGTTACTCTATCCTGTGCAGTACCTAACAATAGCAGATGATCCACTTGCTGGGTGTTTCAGGACGGTCTTGCCCTGACTTGCACTGTTAGCTATCGGCCATATATTTCGTCATATAGAACAGACTGAAGGCAATCAAATTGACGGCTCTGTTTTTTTTTCGAGAGAAGGACAAGCGGACTGGGGATACCTGGCAGCACACGTTGTCTTATGATACAGACGAGCAGCCCTTCAATCAAACAGGAATGGACGGTAAGCATGTCGACCAGCTTCGGTGGCGGATCATGAAATATGCGCTATATCGGCTACAGTATATTGTCTGTGTCTTACTCCTCATCAGAGTTCTAAATGAAAGTATCTTGTTTAGTACTGAAGGAAGCAAGAGTGCTTGCTGTTTCGTCATGTCCAGTGGGTACTCATTTACAACCATCATATTATAGCACATACAAGTCTAATGTTATTGAAAAAAGGTTGCTGCCGGCTACGTGATCCAACAGAGTCTTCAGCTCACGAGTATCTTCATCGTTGGCCGGTTGGTGCGTTTCAACAGTGTCGCTCCTCTGGTCCTTTGGAGTCACTAATCGCCGCACAGGGATCTGTTGAGCTCTCCATCGTTGCCTTCTCATATATGATCGCCACAGGCACAGCATGGCTTCTTGCAATAGGGGGTACAACTGCAATTGGTCTGCTTCCCTACTCCGTAGACCACTGGAAAGTTGACACGATCAAGCGCTGACGTGAGTAGATCCTCTGGGATCCATGTCATTCATGAAAGGAGGCCATATTGGCGAAATTGGAATCTTGCTCCAGAAATATCTAGTTTCCACAGGCATCCTCTTTATGCCTATTGCCGGATTCTGGTATTTCAGCGCTTCTTTCCTTTTATATTTCGGCCACCCTGCTGAATTGGCGTATGGCACGCAGACGTTTCTGCGTGCTCTCACTCCCTTTGCTATCGGATACATCCTTTTTGAAGCATTAAAGAAGTATCTTCAGTGTCAAGGTATAGTGGTGCTGTTGTCTCGATTCCTTTCCCCTTCCCGTTTCACTCGATATCACTCTCGCAATAATAGCCAGCAGGATGAATGCCCAACTAACCAAGCCATGTTAGAAATTCGCACTCCAGGAACGCTCATTTTGTTAGTAGCAGCCATCCTCAACATCCCTACAAGCTATCTCTTCGTCCATACTTTCGGCTGGGGTCTTACCGGTGGCGCCTGTGCAACCGGAAGCATGTACTGGTTATGCGCTCTCTCAGCGCTCGCTTATATCCGATTCTCAGATGCTTCAGAGGCATGGTGTGGCTGGTCTAGCGAATGCTTGCAAGACCTCTGGGGCTTCACCAAGACTGTCCTCCTGGGAATTGTCAGCGTCGGAGCTGAATGGTGGGCATTTGAAATAATTGCCCTAGCCGCAGGGTCAATGGGGCAGAGTTCTGCATCTGCGCAGTCCATCATCATGTCTACTGATTCCTTGCTGTCTCTCTTCCCCTTCGGAGCAGGCATCGCCACGACAAATCGTGTTGCGAGCTTGCTGGGCGCTGGCAACGTTAAACAGGCAGATATTGCCGCTCGTGCTGCCTCTGTGATTGCTGCAAGCACCGGACTCGTGGTAATGGCCGGGCTTCTTCTTTTCGGTCGACAAATCGCCCTCCTTTTCACGGTATGTGATAATGAGCCATTGTCCAAGACAAAAACGCTCACTCCCTAAAGGACGACCCGAACATAGTATCTCTCGCCGTTGCTGTCTTCCCATGCGTCGCTGCATTCCAGATCTCCGACGGTTTACAAGCTGCCAATGCCGGCGTTCTGAGAGCTGTTGGGAAGGTGAATATAGCAGCAGTGATCAACATGCTGGCTTACTACTGTGAGTCATTCAAAAATTCCCTTGCCGTTCCTTGTCGGCCACCGATTCAATCCGTCCCGATACTGACAAGGTCCTCAGGCATTGCCACTCCCATCGGGATTTTCCTGGCGTTCAAACTGGGATATGGACTGTACGGCCTTTGGGCCGGTCTGGCGCTGGCTTTGACTCTGGCAGGCCTTGCTGAATTGGCAATGGTCTTCTCAATGAATTGGTCCCAGTTTGGACAAGACTGCGATCTGGAGAGTCTGTCACCGTAACAGATTGACTTCTGAAAGTGAAGAAGCATGGACGAACGTCCAGGGTAGCTCCCACCTTGCCTTGCACACGGAATCATTTTGAAGGCGTTATTATGCATCAATTTATGATGGGGTTCATCCACCTGGTATGGTCGAGCCTGAATGATTTATCACGAGTGCTGGTTTCTATGAGGAGTATGGAGTACGCACTGCTGCATTAAGAGCTGTTCGTTAGCTGCATAGGCGTCCATTACTGTGGGAAATCCCTGGGACGTTGCTGGAGGAACTCTATCCAACCCGACCAACTATTTAGCTAAGTTAGTAACAATTATCTATGTCTTAGTAAGAGCTCCTCACTGACATCATCGCCTCGAGGTTCATGCCTCGATGCGATTGCTTTCTCCATTGCTCTCTGCATTGACATGGTTATCGGGTTTCTTGTACAACCATCGAATCCATTTGGTTCCCCCTGGAAGCTATGGTCTCCCTTCAGCGTACTGCCGCCATCGTCAGCTCGGCGACCGTCAGGATCACAACGTTCATTTTCCTGCGATGGGTATGCACTCATCGCCATTCTATCAAAGAGGATCGACCGGCTGATGAGTCTCCAGATCCCTGGCCATCACTTGGCTCCGGTCATTTTCGCATCCTTAGCGGTGTACATGACCTCCGTGTGGTCTCTCATTCAACGGTCTACTAACGACAAGGCCGGCCATGGGCAGCCCGGAGAGCATGATAATGTCGATAAAGATGCCATTTCCAGTGAGACCAACCTTCTTCGGTTGTCCAATTTCTAGCTTCCGCAGAACTGGTACTGATGAGTTCAAGAAACGACCGGAGAAGCTTCGAAGCCAGAAACGAAGCGGACAGGATCGAGGGGTGCGCCTTTAGTGGCACTCCTGACCGGACTGCCCTCGGTTTCATGGCCAAAAGTTACTGTTTGTACTGCCTGCATAAACATTCTTCTCGCGTTGTTGGCTCTCGACTTTCTTGGACGGGGAGTCCTGTTCTACCCCAGTGGCAAGCTCGCCTTTTCGCGCGTTGGGTATGTCTCACCTACGACGGCGAGCCTGCTTGTTCGCGAGCCGGATCCAGCTCAGCTTCCCCTGGCTGTCTACTACCAAGAGGTGGCGGGAGAGGACTCGGAGAAGTGGATTGAGGACGGCATCATCTACCAGACAGACGACTCGACAGACTTCACCGTGGCTGTGATTCTGAGAGACTTGAAGCCCTTCACAAAGTATCGATATTCTCTTTCGAACAACCTGACTGGGAGCTTTATTACCGCGCCTTCTCCGGGTACAGAAGGTGCAAGCAGGCTTTCCTTTTTGACGTCAAGTTGTATGAAACCCAATTTCCCATACAACCCGTTCTCGCACCCGCTGCGGATCCCTGGTATCGAGACGATGTCGGCCGCCATAACCAAACTTCCAGCCTATCTACGGCCCTCCTTCATGTTGTTTCTAGGTGATTTCATCTACATCGATGTTCCAGAGCGCTTCGGGTCCTCCAAGTCGCATTACCGGAGCGAATACCGGCGAATTTATTCGTCGCCTTCCTGGAACGTCCCCCAAGACAACCCTGCCATCAGCCTTCCCTGGCTCCATACACTAGATGACCACGAGATTGAAAACGACTGGGCCAAGGGTAACTTGACATCCCCTTATCCTGCAGCAGCTGACCCTTTTGTCCATTACCACGTCAGTGTAAACCCTCCAATTCCGCCTCTCCCCTTCGCCAAGCGGGAGAACACGACATACTTCTCCTTTATCCATGGCCCTGCGTCATTCTTCATGCTCGATACTCGCACCTACCGCTCAGAGCCAGCACGGCCCAACTCCACTATCCTTGGCTCCGCACAGTTACAATCACTCCTCACGTACCTCGCGCGTCCTGAACCCGCCGAAGTCCGGTGGAAGATCATTTCGTCAAGCGTCCCCTTCACCAAGAACTGGCATGTCGGCACAACAGACACCTGGGGCGGCTTCCTACGAGAACGCCACACCGTCTTCGAAGCAATGTGGCGTGCCGAGCGCGACCTCGGCGTCCGCGTCGTCCTCCTCAGCGGAGACAGACACGAATTCGCCGCCACCCGCTTCCCGGACCCCTTGCTCCACCCTTCCCCAGATGACACGTCCCCCTTGACTGCAGGCGAGGGTGTGCACGAGTTTAGTGTCGGTCCACTGAGCATGTTCTACCTCCCCATCCGCACGTACCGCCAGACGGACGACGAGGATGTCTCCGTCAAATACGCACCGGACGGGAATAACAAATTTGGTCTGATCGATATCTCCACATATGAGGAGGGGATAGAGGATGCCTCGGGCCATACTCTTTCACCGGTGTCTACTGTTACCGTTCCCTGTTCCGTATTGACGTACTCGCTGTACGTAGATGGAGAGGTGGTGTGGAAGTACAGACTGAGCGCGCCCATGACGGGTTATGCTGCTCCTGCTGCTGGGGAGGGGCCTAGTCGATTCCCACCGGGCAGGGTGCTGCTTGATGATATCGAGAAGGATAGTTGGGGCTCTTATCTGAAGATGCGTATAGGTCGAGTGGAAGAGGTGGGGGCCCGGCTTTGGAAGAGGACAACAGATACGTATCTTGAGCTGTTGGAGGGGGTGAGGAAGTCGGGTCGACTGGATTAAGTTATACCAGTCATTTATGCGTTCTTTACGTTTCTTTCCCACTCCCCTATTGATTTTCCGTTTTGCTCGTCTTGCCTGGCATATAGTTAGGGTTGGGCAGGAAAAGGCAGTGTAAGGTATAGGATCCACGAAACTAAAAGCACAGAAGTATAAACATGAAGTATTTCTATGATCATCATGGGCAGCTGCTTCATTTTAAAGAGTACTCTGATGGTTATGATCTAGGTATAGCCCTTCTGTTTCTGCCGCGAGTTCCAATTTAGCGCCTTCGAGATATTGTGTACCCATCCCTCACCGTGCTGTTCAGGCGGTCTAACACTTGGAAATGGGAACCGAGACACGGAGACACTCACATAGTCCCCCGGGTGTAATTCGACTCTGTTAAACTGGTATCAATGGAGGGAAGAAAAAACGGGAAGGAGGAGGGAACGGAGGAGAGACACAAAGTAGGGCTATATTCAAGTAACCTTACCTCTCACGGCCGTCAAAGCTCACCCACGCACCCGATCGCGCACTATACGGCACACCCATGCGCAGAAGGATAGTATCAGGTAGCACGATAGGCCGGAAGGATAAGGTGTGTGGACAGATAGCAGTTACAAGCATGATAGGATTCTCCGGGTGGCACAGCGAACCACCGGCGGCAAGGCTGTACGCTGTTGAACCGGTTGGTGTAGCGACGCAGACGCCGTCGGCTAGAAGAGTAGTGAAATAATCATCGTCGCCGAAGAGGTCGATTTGGCTCATTGCTATAGAGGCTGTGTTAGCTAGTCTGTCGTATCCGTCTGGAGAGGGACAGCGGAGGCATACTCGGATTCGGCCCACGATCGACAACGACGTCGTTCAGGATTTCATATACCTTGTCCGGCTCATGGGTTTCTTTATTTAAATGGTCTCCACTCAGTTCATCGACCAGATACCGTCCCTGGACCGGTGCGTCAGAGCCGCCCGCATACGCCTTGGTTCGCATGATGGTGCATTCGAATCGGGACCATAAACTGACGACGACGCCCTCTTTCTCGAGCAATGAGATCATCTCAGCATAGCGTTCGAAGCTGAACCTAGTGAGGAAACCAAGCGAGCCCAAGGAAAATGAGAGGACCGGAGGAACGATGTACTGGAAGAGCCAGTTTGTGTGGAGCACAGTACCATCACCTCCCAGCGTGAGGACAAAGTCAAAGACATGCGGACGATCTCTCACCTCGTTTGCATTCCAGAACATCAACCGTCCTAGCGCGGATGGTTCCTCCTGCTGTAGCTTTTCAATGGCAAACTCGGGCTCGTTCCGAAACAGGTCCTCGACGTAGACGATATACGGCACTTCGCGGTCGGCAGAGACGAGCCATCGCGTAAGTTCCCTTGTTAGTTTTACCAGACTCTTGTCCTTCACCTTGGTGACGATGAAGATATGCCGGGCTGCAAGTTTAAGGCGCATGGCGGAAAGCTTCTTGGAGAGTACGTGCACATTCCAGCCCATCTCCGTTAGCTCTTTCTTGCTCAATTCTCGAGAAAGCGCTGGGTAGTTGCTGGGCTGGTCAAGTCTTCCTTTACCGCTGCCGACGGCGCATATGGTTCCATTGGTCTTTCATCAACCGTCAGCACCTGAGTCAGAAGCCTCTTTTCTTCTCGGTTGGGAGTTTGTTGGGAGTTTGGGTAGTCACTTTATCCGCGAAGCCATCGGGCTGGCACATCCACGCATCCGCAATAAGGGAATGCACAAAGCAGGCTGTCGTCCCGCTGGACGGTTTGGCGAGGGCCTTTTGATTATCTTCATTCATGGAGGCACGAGAGCGTTGATCAGCTTTGCTGCGCTCGGGGTAGAAGATGGCCTTTGTTCCATTAGCAGCGGGGTTATCTGGCTAGAAATGGTGTATATATGTATATATTATATATATATGTGCAAAGTACCTCTTTCTCGCTCTCATATTGATTGTCCCCGGCATGGAGCTTGTCTTGATCCCCCAACTCAAGTGCTAGTCAGTGGCTTTGGCACCTAACATAGGCGTTAATATCGAGCAACAACATACAGTCTCATCTCTACCCGGGCCATTATCGCCGGTGGCCATTGAAACAGGAATAACCGAACACGTATAAACAAAAACGTCACTTGTTTTCCTCTCGAAAACTACTCTGATTTTCTCTGTTCCCTTGACTGGGAGCCGACTGTGGTTCATCATGCCGAGCCATGACGTCGACAATGATGAAATCGTCGAGAATGACGGAATCCTCTCGCATTTTTCTGTGTGCGGGCATCAATCCAGAGAAAGGATCTGGAGAAATAGAAGCCGTTGTAGTTGCATGAGGCCGACGGCATTTCATATCCACGGCGGCTCAACGCTGGTTCACTCAGTCCTTGCCCACCCTCGCCGGCAAACCAACCATTTCGATGCAGACATCAACAAGCCACGAGCTGCATGTTGGCTTTCGATATCTGCATGAGGAAACTCCTCGAATAATTTACTGGGGGCCGGGCACTGTCGCGTGGAGCTGCCGGGGATCGTCCGATGGACAGCATCGGCAGGTCAACATCCAATGCTCTACTGCAATATAAGACGATCGAAGACCTAATTTGTGTCAGCAATGCATTATATCCGCTTCACACGCTATCTAGCACTGATTCCAGCCACAGGCAATGATAGCACGGTTGTTATTTTTACTATTTAGCTTGTTATTAGCGTGTCCTGCTTTGTGACCAAGAGAGAGAGCGCCGACCCCCGAGCCCACCCCCACGAAGAACCGTCAAAGAACAGTAATTACCAGTGTTTCCGTGCCTTTGTCTATAATTAACAGATATTATTCTCGTCCGGCGGCTAGAACCCAGTATTGCCAATTGCCAATGTGACGTGCAGCATCTTATCACATCTTAGCTTCAACCTTCGGAGGGGCTCACCTGCAGAACACCACTGATAACGCACCGCTGAAAGCTTGGCAGCTTGTTCAGAGACACGGACCAGGCGCTGTCTTCTGTGCTGCGAGCCAATGGATGCTTGTTGCTGCAATGTGCCAGCTTCCTGTCACAGTGATTGCTTTTTCCGCGCTGCACAAAACCCCAGTCACACCAGGTTGCATTACCGCGCTTGGCCGGAAATTCGATGGATGCAGCACCTGGATGTCCCCGATGCCTCTGAAGCAAAGGTTCGCCTTGGATGTATTCATGGGCAGGGCAGGGAGCACACGCAACGGAACCGATTTCTTCTGCACGACGCGCATCCCGGTCCGGGGCCCATATGGCAAACACGGATGCAGTGTCGACGATGCCTCCGGAGGGACAAGCGATGACGGTAGCGCCATGCAGGTGCTCATCAAGACCAGCCCCTCTGCTGTTACCTGCCGTCGCCTGAGCGACCTTGCAGGATGGGCGTTGCAGGGATACCTGCAGCGCACGGCGCTAACTGTCGCAAGGTTTGCGCTGCTCTGCAGCCGCTGGCCAAACAGACATCCTGGAGATCGAGGACATGCATGCATTCCGTCCATCGTCCCATCCCCCGACTTGGGCTGCACACAATGGCATCACATGGCAGGCTGGCATCCAGGCTAAGTATCCAAAATTAGCCCTCATTAATGGTGCTAATGTGCTCCGGCCTGGCGTTCAGCCATCGCAACCATTCGACGTTGCCGCCGTGCCATGTCTCGCGTGGCCCAAAATAGAAGCAGGTGCTCTTCATATTGCCTGTTAATTAGCGGCCTTTTTGCTATAAAGATCCTACCTGTTCGTCTCCAGCGAGATCCGTCAGCTACGGCAGCACGGAGTATCTGGATCGTCAGTCACATTTGTGCTGTGATTTCCTTGTTGCCATTCGCATTCGACTAGACGAGACTGCTGGTTCGGTCTTGCGTCCATTTATACACCCGCTCGTTTCCTCTTCGCTGTGCGCAGAGCAAAGGCCGTTGAAGAATATCAGCTTGAGACCCGGTCACTCCCATTCCCTCTGCGCAATGCCTGTCCCCAGCAAGAAATCCGTCGTGGCTAAGACGGACAAGGCCGCCGCTTCGTCGAAGCCCTCGAAAATGGAGAAGGCCGAGCCTTCCCACGCAAAGAAGAAGATAACAAAGCACAAGCGGTCGCGCTCTGGTGAGTATGACGGTCTTCCTGCAAGGATATACCCGGGCCCTCCGGCGCTGAACCATGCCCTCTCGCCCGTATCTAGGTTGCTTTACGTGCCGCCTTCGCAGGAAGAAATGCGACGAGAAACACCCATCGTGCACGGCCTGTCTGAATCTTTGCGTGCAATGTGAATATAAGCGGCCCATGTGGTGGGGGATAGCCGAGCAGCGCAAAATCCAAAAGGAACAGATCAAGAGCCGGATCAAACAGACGAAAATGGAGGAGAGGCGTGGCCTGCATCCAGGTGAGAACTCCCAAGTCCCTTGCTGGCGTGGCTCGATGCTTTGTCTGGTCTAACTCGCCGTTGCAGAACGCAAATATGACCTGTATGATGCTTCTGTGTCCCCCGATTTCAGTCGCGCTGGCTTCCCCGGGCATTTCGATGTCTTTCCCTCTCACATCCCAGCGCCGCATCTGGGCTATGTTTCCTATGCGCCGTACGAAGTTGATGTCAAGACCGAGCGCCATACCTTCGTGAACAATGTGCCTATGCGGCATGACTCCACCGTCTCGACATTCAGCATGTTTGCGCCGCCGCACTTCGACGCTCCTCTGCCCACGTTCCCGGGGGACCACTTGTTCTCCGACGAGGATTTTGTCCCAGCGCCCCGTTCGGGTGACGTTGACCGCGTGGGCGCGGTTGATGCGACGCCGATTGACCCGGCCATCGCGCAGACGACTTCGACAATCCAGGCCAGCGTCGACGTGAGCGACCAGGATCAGCACCTCCTCGACCACTTCGTTCGCGATGTCTCGCGCCTGGTCTTCCCCGTCCTGAACCTCTATCAGCACGGGCATACGCGCAACCAGATGATACTGCGTGCTCTGGAGACCAACAAGTGTTACCTCCATTGCTGTCTCAGCATCGCTGCTATCCACCTCAAGACGACAAAGGGGCTGGTTGGCGAGCAGATCGACAACGACATTATGCGGCATCGCTACGAAGCGATCTCCCGGCTCTGCGAGGCGCTGGGCCAGGATACCAAGCACGAAGAGATCCTCGATGCCGCGCTCGCCATGATCCTGTTCCAATGCTCTGTCGGCCCTTCCGATGACTATCTCCCCGACATCCCCTGGTTCGACCACTTCCAAGCCGTCTCGAACCTGGTGACCAAGCTCGATCTCCCCAGCGCGGAGCTCAACAGCAGCAATCCATATACATTACCGCCATTCAGCATGACTCTGACCTCGTGGATTGACATTCTCGGCTCCACGATGATCGGGAAGACGCCGCAGTTCGCCCACGTCTACCGCTCCAAGCACATGCAGGGTGCAGCATCCGGCCTGCGCGAGCTCACCGGCTGCGACGACCGCGTCATGTATCTGATCTCCGAAATTGCATGTCTCGACGCCCTGAAGAACGAGGGCCACATCGACGACATAACCGTCTGCAGCCATGTTTCCGCACTGGGACAGCGGCTGGAGTTCACCGAACCCTCCGACAAGACACTGGAGAGTCCTTACTCCCTGACAGAGAATGCCATCCGCCCGGACATCCTGACCAAGAACATGACCACCGTCTTCCGCATCGCCGCCCGGATCTACCTCTGCAGCCTCGTCCCGGGGTTTGACCGGCACCAGTTGAGCAACCTCAACCTCATTTCTGCAATGGCAGACACCCTCCAGTGCATCCCGTCTGGTCCCAACGGATTTGACCGCTCCCTGGTCTGGCCGTTATTCATCACCGGCGCCTTCTCGACCCCTTGCTGCCACTTCCGCACCGTCCTGGCTGACCGAGCTGCTTCGCTGGGCGACCACGCAGACCTCGGCAGCTTTGGGCGGATGTATCGCCTTCTCGAGGAGCTCTGGAGGCTGAACGACAAGCCTGCATTTGCGGATTTGCTCACCCAGTCTTTGGGCTCACCTGAGACCTCCCCGTCAGGAAGTCCTATCCCCAAGCATGAACGCCATTCGTCTTTGGAAAGCACGACATCCTCTGACTGGTCACAGAGAGCCAGGAAGCCAAACGTCCACTGGCGTGATGTCATGCAACAGAACGGCTGGCACTATCTTTTGATCTAATGTTTTCCCCGAGGAGCTATTCTGTCTTTCCCCAGTATCATATTCTATGCTTTAAGGCCTGGTGTCCACAGTGACTGTCGATCCATTTACATACATACCCCGTGTACGCTGTACCATTGTAACTCGGTTTTCTGTTTCTTCTTCTTCGTCTTGATATTTACCGCCGATATGTGTGCATATATCTAGGCTTTCTGGGAAAGTTCTCGATGCCACTTCGCTTTTGTCCTGCCGGGCAGGGATACCTATTATTTACGCTTTATATGCATTGCATTTGGTTTTCTTTTCTCTTTTCTTTTTCTTTCCAATTTACCCTTCGCTGCATTGCACATAGAAACTAGGCGCAGGATATACCCGTTAACTAGCGATTGGATGCCAGATGGACTTCATTCGTTATATTTCTCTATCTTTGGTATTCCTGCAAGTTACACATCCCGTGCTTACTTACGGGCTTTGATTTTTCGTCCCAGGCGTAAGGATGAAGATTGGGGGCTATGGTGGACAGAAAACCTCGACGTTAACTTTGTCAATTGATGCATCTATATCGAGTAGCTAGCTACACATTTCAACTTGAATAAACGAAAATGAAACATCCTTTCTTTCTCCTAGCTGAAGCGAATCCGAAGCACAGTCCAGGTTAGATCCATCAAGTACTACATCCGCGTCTGCGAGAACCAATGGACCAAGCTCCAATGGACACATCCCAATCCATGCAGACTAACCACAGCAGAAACAAAACAAAGCTGCATGCAACCTTGTCTAACAGTATAGCAAACTATAAATAGACATGCACGGTCAGGCACAGTGTCAATTCGTGTTTCAAGCAGCAAAAATAGGGGGTTGAAACGCCCCGTGTCGGGTCATTCTCACTGATTCCGCTGCCGCCATTGGATATAGCGATGCATGCAGGTGTTGTCGCTGTGCTTGGGGTTTTTTCGATACTGGTAGCTAAGCTGTTGCAGAATCACCTCCTAAACCTGCCCACTGGCTGGCACATTGCATGTTGCACAGAGGACATGGAGTCCGCGCGCTGTCGCGGGGGTTATCCGGGGCAGATGGAGTAGTAGACGTGTTGAGTGTTCGTCAGAAAGATGGGTATTGCCCGTGATGATCCGCGAGGGATTGAGCATCGAGCAAGCAGTGAGACGATTGACCCATCGATGCATGGATGGCGAACAATATGAGGCGCGTCTCCTGAAAACCTGAAGACATAAAAGGCGCTGTTCCCTCCATCCACCATCATCACGGCTTTCAATTTCCTCGCACACACGAACCAGAACCTTCAACCAACGCGCACACAAGACATCTAGGTCAGCAGCTGCTGAGACGAGCCATTTGGATTTAGCGCCTCGCATTCCCGTCACACATGGGTGCAGAGAACCGCCCGGCTGATTTGACTGTTGCTGCTGCTGTTGCCGCGCAGCTGCATCGTGAACCCGCACACTAGACTGTTTCCGGGCACAGGGCGCGTAGCAAGAAGGCATCCTCTTGCTTCCATCTCGATAGATCAGCCCTTTTCGCTTCCTGTTGGCTCTTCTACTTCTCTGCACTGCCGCTGTGCTCTATTCTTAGGCTGCTCCCCGACTCCTGCTCCTGTCGGCATTGCCCTTCGCGTCCATTTATTACCACGCGCGGGGCCTGATATAGGCGGCTCAGGCCCTTCTCGATCGCTCCTGTTTCCTTTCTACTTACGTTCTGCAGCTCTGGTCTTGATTACCCTGTACCGATCTCTCATTCTTCTTGACGGCCGATTATTTTACCCGTCCCTTCGTGGTCTGGTCTTGTCTGGTCCTACCCGCGGCCACCACCATGGCGCCCGCAAAGCCAGTGCTGCCTCCCCTGAAAACACCAAAGAATTCTACATTCCCATCGGAGATTCACGATGGTGACCCAGGAACCGGCCCCCAGTCAGCCAACAGGCTGAAAAGTGCAGAGGGCCAGTCCACTCCCATCACCCCGCCGGTAGCCTACACGGAGTTCCTCAAGGCTCTCACCCCGGTCTTCTCCCCACTGAGCGCAGGCGCCAGTTTCCCTAGTCTTCAGCTCGAGAGGACCAGAGACGGAAACAGCAGTAACGCTACTACCTGGTCGGCATCGCAACCAAGCAGCGCGGTCAGCGGATCGTTCTCGCTCAGCTCGGGGTCCTTGAGATCCGCCACGTCTCCCCTGCCCCCTCCAACCCCATGCACTGCTCCTCTGCCTGCGGGCGCCGGCAATGACAAGAGCCGCGCCCGCGGTTTGCGGCATCTATGCATCCCGCCCTCCCTGAAGTTGAGTCCCACATCAGTAGTTGACTCTCCCAGAAGCGCAACGAGTATCCGGTCCCCGTTTTCGCCGTCGACTTGGAAACTGCGGCATTCGGATAGTCCGTGGAGCGCTGGATCGACACCAGTCAGTGTGCGACAGGTCATTACGCGGACCGTTACCTTTAAGCGTACCCAGCTTGAGGCGCCTCCGAAGGGGAAGCGGAGGAAATGTCCGAAAAGAGAGGATTCGGAGGATCCTTCGAAGGAGAATATTCCCAAGTCTTAGTCATGTCTTATCTGTGGATGGTTTTGGCTTTCTGCTCTTAGCGACGTGTATGTTTCTTTCTTTCTTTCCGGAATTGAATTGGGGAGTATACGACGGTTCGGATGTGTCTCTGGAAGGCTCTCTCGCTACATCTACATTCGTATTCACAGTTGAGCTGTTACCTTTTTTTTTTTCCTGTGAAAAGGCCCATATTTTGGTTTTCCATTTTTCTGGAGATTCTTTTCGGCAACAAATACATTGATGCATTGAATGCAGTGGTACGGAGTACGCATGTCTGTTTGTCGCTGCTGTTGGATACTACCCGGCTACTTTACTTACTACTTACTTGCACTTTGAATACAAGAATAATCATTAGTATCGGGTTTTCCTTGAGAATTTGAGAATCTAGGCGCAAATACATGCATGGCGTATGGCATTGTATACGCTGTAGACCGCTAAATCAGACCAGCAGCCAATGTTGGAACTAAAAATAGTGTCAAATATAATCACATCACGCCTGCTGATTCTGCCGATTCGAAAAACCCAAATTTAGTTATTGGAATTTGATCGCCATCGCCTGCTGTGCCCCTCGTGCCCCCAAAAAAGAGACAATACGACTTGTGCGATGCTGACGGGAGTCGAACTCGCTGAGTTGGTTGTCCTAGATAGGCCTCAGGCAACTATCCATGATATGCTGACTAACAGGCGCTTAACCAAACTAGGAAGAAGCGAACTGCGTGAACCACGAACAGCTCCTACATCGGCCTCCATCCGACTCCACTGGACTTCCACACTAACGATCTGTCGCGTCAAACCAGGCGGTCAATCAGTCATGCTTCCCGTTGCCTTCGGGCATCTCTTGTCCGCTCCCCGCAATACTTATTATGGAAACGCGCCAAGCAATGTACAGTCTGCCATTTGCAGGTCAATATCAGGGGAAGACTTGCTGCTTTAATCTGCACTCCTGTTAAGCCCAATAAGATCTCTACTTCTGTTGCGTTCATCCTCTTGGTTCAATCTCTCCAGTGGTCCTGGTCGCGACAGGGGCCGCTTCCTAGAGTGGTGATGAGCGTGGTATACATTCGGAATACCTAGTTATCCAGCTCGAATGTGAATGACGATGTCAGCCATGGGAGGCAGGAGGATCTTGACCTTTTCCTATACCCTTCCAAAAAGATCGATGCCATCTCTTTACTCATTTTCTTGCTCTTCCCAGTGCTTGTTGATTACCAAAATCACGTGGAAACCGTACAACGAAACGGCTTTTTCAAGCACCAAAAAAAAAAAAAAAAAAAAAAAAATATTGACAGATCAAGCACTGTTGGCAGAACTAGAAGAACATCTTGAAGACAAGAAAGTTAAGTGAGTCTTCCTCAACTATTGTGTCTTTCGGTAGTGCCTAACGGCGGACTAGTATGAACGAGAATGGATGGACTACAAAGGACTTGGTTTCGAATGGCCTCAACAGGTCTTGGATAAGCATACAACTTCAGGACCAAGGCTGATAAATCATATCCGCAATAACGAAGGCCTCCGACATGTAGTACTTGTAATCGGATGAGGTGTCCTAGGAAATAGCTTTAATCTCATATTACCTCTAAATCTATTCGTTTCCCGATTAAAAGTGATGATGATGCCAGCGTTTGCGGCGGAAAATCGGCCACTCGGTGTCCGATTACGATAATAAGGCATGTAACTATCAAGGCGGTCCGACGGCCACTATCTCCAGCCCTTATCAGCTCACCGCCTCCGCTATCAGCGCCGTTTCGGTATCTTCTCCCGACCAGCGTCTTTTTCGCACAACTTCTGAGTCACGACGACAGCTCTCCTTCGTGTCGAGTTCTGCTTCAAGCGTGCTCTTTGCTTTCTGTCTTTCTTTTTCGTTTGTGGTTTTGATTGCGCAATTTTTATTTGTTCAATTGCTTATATACCGTCCTATTCCCAATTAGCAAGCAAGAAGACCAAAAAAAAAAAAACCCGAAATCAGCAATGTCGGCTTCTCTTCCGGGGAACAGGGACCTCCCTGTGTCGCAATATGACTTGAATACCTACTGGGGAAGAGTGAGACATGCTGCTGACATTTCAGATCCGAGGTGAGAGGGTTGGGCATCTTTACATGGGTCAATTGCTTTTTCTCCAGCGTCCATGAAAGCATTACTGATCGTTTGAGCTCTTGGATTGAATAGGATGCTTTTTGTTTCATCTGCCGGATTAGAAAATGCTAAACGTCTCATTTCACAATATAAGCAAGGACTGATTCCTACAATGTCACCGGAGCTATGGAAGGCGAAGAAGATTGTGGATTCGACGTTGCATCCTGGTATGTTCTTGCTGTGAGCCATTGGGTTCTGCCCTTCTTCTAGGGTTGCTATTGGATGGTTTTTAATGAGTAGTATTAGATACTGGAGAACCTGTCTTTCTTCCGTTCCGCATGTCCTGCTACGTTCTTTCGAACTTGGTCGTAACGGCTGGTATGCTTACGCCAGGGCTGAAGGTATGATGGCTTTTATTTGCAATTTTACTCTGGATCGAACATCTTAACACAATGCTCTATCCAGACTACCGGCACACTCCTCTGGCAAATTGCCAACCAATCCCTCAACGTGGCAATCAACAGCGCAAACGCAAATAAATCCACTCCCCTCTCCGTCTCACAAATGGCCCAGTCATACGCCATGGCAGTATCCGCTTCTTGCTCCGTAGCACTGGGTCTCAATGCCGTCGTGCCGAGACTTAAACGTGTCTCCCCCAACACGAAACTCATCCTGGGCCGTCTCGTCCCCTTCGCAGCCGTCGCCAGCGCGACGGCACTCAACGTCCTCCTCATGCGCGGCGAGGAAATTCGCCAGGGAATAGACGTCTTCCCCGTCCTCTCGGAGGCGGAGAAGAAGAAACGTGAAGAAACCGGTGAACCGGTCGAAAGCCTAGGCAAAAGTAAAAAGGCGGCGACCCTCGCCGTCGGGGAGACGGCCGTTAGCCGTGTCTTGAACGCTACGCCAATCATGGTCTTGCCACCGTTGATTCTTGTCAGGCTGGAGAAGACGGAGTGGCTAAAGTCACGGCCACGAATGGTCCTCCCTGTTAATCTGGGTTTGATCCTAGCGACGTCTCTATTTGCGCTGCCGTTGGCTCTGGCAGCTTTTCCACAAAGGCAAGCTGTGAAGGCGCATACGCTTGAGGAGGAATTCTGGGAGCGCGGTGGTAAGGATGGACAGGTTGAGTTTAATCGGGGGATGTAACATAGGAGTCCATGAGGTGGTAGAGATGAGCATCTACAGTTTATTTATATTCTTGGCAGAAAAAAAGATATCCAAAGTGTTTATTTTGCTGGATACGTTATTTTGATAGAAATAATTATATATATAGAGCCGTGTGTAGCGCCATAACAATAGGTGACCTAATTTTTTTTTTTTTTTTTTTTTTTTTTTTTTTTTTTTTTTGCAGTGAGGCTGAATTGTTAAATGCCATCATCTGAAAGCACAAGCACAGGCAGACTATGCTGCTATCAACTCCAAAAAAATGCAGTGTACAGCGTCTTATTTTCTTAATTAGGAAATTTATAATACTAGTGTCTCTTGGAGGCACGAATACTTGTCAACCCACTGTAGTTGGCATTGATGTTGATACATATCTGCAGATCATGCTATTGCTATCTAATTGCTTTCTATAGAATTATAATAGCTGGTTTAAGGGCCGAGTTTCCATGTTGAATCTGCCGTCTTTTGTGAAACAATGACTTTTTTTGGGGGGGTTCCGTAGAGCAAATCCAGGGCAAGTAGATATTATGTGCCACTTGCTTGTGGATTGCTTACATGGTTTCATCATACGAACTGTCCAGAATGAAGTACCTCCTGAACCTCTAGCTCTAGTTATACGGATTGCAGTGGAGATACTAGGGAATGGAACCAGTCATAATGAGTGCGCTGCATCCATCATCAATCATAAATACTGTACATCGAAAAAGAATGCCCTGTCCATGCCACATAGTACAATACAGCACCAAGTCATGACAGGTGGTGACATATAATCACGGAATGCAGTAGATATGTCACCAACTGGAATGCCAGATAATCCTTGATCAACCATGCATCAGTAAGCGAAAGCGCGAGCTTTAGCACATTCAACCAGCTCACGGGGCAGCTCATCTTCCTTGACCAGGCCAAGGGTGAGCACATCAGCCCAGAAGAATATAGCCCTGTCCTGCGCATACGCGAGGTAATCGAATTCGTCCTCGCTATCGACACCGGAATTGGCGTCAACCGGGGAAGACGCGGCGTCAGTTGTCGATTTCGGTGACTCCTTTCCCCCATCTGTCTCTGCCTCCGCCTCTTTCGTCATTGCTTCTATACCCTGCTCCATTCCGGCGACTTTCGCCTGTACGATACCCCATGCAACCCACTGGGCAGAATTGAAGACCCTCCAAAGCCTGGTCTGTCGCATGAAAAACTGAATGTCCGCCTCCAGGCCGTCTTCGCGGACATTATCAGACTCGTTGGACACCGGTGGACGTTGATCGGTATTGGTGATCATTTCTGCATCCAAGTCCAACGGAGCAAGCCGTGGCGTGATGCCAGATGCAGCCTGCATATGTGGCGTAGTGAATGGGGAGGCGAAGCTCATTCCGGGTTTGTGCTTGAGGTATTCGGTGATAAAACGATGCTGCTCTTCCGGTTTGGGGTAGCATTTGCCATTGAAAGCCCAGGGCCTTTCTGGGTCATGATAGTTGTAGCCCCATTCAGTCTGGCATTCTTCGGTTAAAACAAGAGATACAACCTGTGAATTTCCAAGTGAGGTGGCACTTACAAAGTGATTGGCAAATTCAAATCCAGGAGTATTAGCCGACGCGTATTCGAAATCGATAACTATCAGTTGTTTATGTTCGTTTGCAGGGGTGAGTAAAGGCGAATCCCCAGTCGGTTCCAGCCTAAGGAGGTTGCCGTATTGTGTCTGCGCATGTCAGTCGGGTACATCAGGAGGGACCAGGGGAGTGTAGAATGATGGAAACACCACTCACATCATTGTGCGCGAACACAAGCTGGCGCTTAATCTCATCTGCTCCTCCACAGCTGGCAATAAGCCATTTTCTGTAGTTTTCAACGGCCTTTCTGAACACAGGCCACGGGACACCACAGACAAACCCCCGTCGGCGCCAAGGCTCAGTTTGTGCTTTCGACTCGTTTTGGTTCGATTGGATTTCTCGGTCAAGCCAATTGACCACTTGGTCACATCGGTCGACCCATTTGTCCCAGTTCTTGAAGACAATGGGGCCGTCTTCTCTCTCTTGTTCTTGGAGCTCGACACCTTCGTGCAATTCGCGCATGCGTTTTGCAATCTGCTTGTATGTCTCGGGAACCCGCAGATCTTCTGGTTTTAAAGGACGAGCGTGGAAGTACTGCTCAAAGCGACCGTTCTTGAACGTTCCAAGGACTTGGGGCCCAATGTTCTTCCGGCCCAAGCGACGAAGTACTTGGAGTTCTTTCTCCCTATCGATCAAATGTTCCACTTGCGGGCCATAGATACGCAGCAGAAGTTTTCTAGAAGGGAGAGAGAGCGAGAGTCAGTTTATTACCAAAAACCTGAAACATAAAAACATCACTTACGGAGGTGGCTTTCTGGGAACCAATGTTGGCGAACTGTTTTCAGTCTTCGGGACAGATGGACTCGGGGGAGGCGCGACAACATATACAGCGTTGGTAAGCGCACCGCTAAGCCGGACAACGTCAAGATCCCGGGCATCTTCCATGGATACTCTCCGCCAGCCCTTGATCCGCAGGGTAAGAACAATGCGAAGAATGTCGGTTTTAAATTTCAGCCAGTGTTCTTTGTCCTTCGCTTGCCTGGAGCTTGCGCTGCTCTCGTCCTCCCTGCCGTCTGCAGCACCACCGCTGTAGCCAAGCGTCTTTGTATTGTCTAGGAAAGCATCAACGGCGGGTGGCTCGGCATCAACATCCGGATGGTCGGATTCGGAGACAGATCCACGCCGCAGCCCCTTGATGTAATGGCGACGACGGGCGACATGCCGTTCATGCCGTTTCTCCGCATACTGAAGGAGGATGTTCTCCAGCTTGCCCAGTGCAGCTGAAGCTTCGGAGCTTTGCGAGGTAGTCCGTTCAAGGGCATGAAATCCGTCTCCATCTCCAGCGCCGTCAGTCGAAGGGGTGGCTACCTTCATTTTGTGAGCATTACGCCTCGATTTTTCAAATTGAAGCCAGTCATACACCTGGGCGAAAAGACTACTGTGAATGTCCTCCTCTCCATGTCTTGCGAGAACCGCTTGCTCTTTCTCATCCTGCGCGCGAGAATCTGATTTGACAGGAGCTTGACTGATGAGCAGCGGTGCAGAGGCCGACTGGTGAGCTGGGGGCCGAGCCATGGCCTTGGGCACTGGCGCTTTATGCTGTTTAGGAATGTTGCTTTCTATCACAGAGGGAGGTGCTCTTCCATGCGATGGCAGAATCTTTTGAAGGGACGGGACCCTGAGGCCAGTGCCCACAATTGGTTGCAGATCTGGGATGCTGGTCAGTTCCGGTATGGGCATGGGGAAACAGAGCAGGTCCGAATGATCAAAAACCAGCAAAAGAAAAAAAAATAAAAATAAAAAGAAAAAGAAAAAAGGAAAAAAGGAAGGAAAGAGAGAAATCGCAGGGGAAAACAGGCATACTACTATGTTCAGAGGCCACATCGCCGTTCTCGCGCGTCAGGGATGGCATGTTCGCCCTGGAGACGGAAAAAATGTGTCGGAACTGGCAGATGGGAATAACCAGCTTATGGACTCATTAGTTACATGCAATAGATAGTTACTAGTCGACACAAAGTACGATGATAGAAGGGTCGTGGGTGAGGAGGACGGAAAGAGGTGAAGGAGCGACGCCGAGATAAAAAAGGAGTTTAAATTGGCCGAGCAAGTGGGGACGCAGTTCGATATTGTTCTTAATTGTTACTCCCCTCCGGCAAATCTGATCTGGCAGTCTCCTGATTCTTCCTCAATAATAGAGTAATGGCAATAGAATGCGAACAGCTTCGTGGATGATGCAGACATGCGCAATGCCCTCTTTCTCCTTGACTGACTTTGACCTTCAGTCAAGCAAGAAATGTGGCGAAAACTCTAACCGAGCCCGAAGATCAGCGATGCATGCATACATGTATACATATCCCAGTCATCATATTCAGCTTCAAATAACTATATCTTCGCAGTGATCCTCTTTTCCACCCCCGGAAGGACAGCCTCCCTGACCCGCTTCTCCGTGACGAGCATCTGCTCTGGGAACCACGAGCGGTCCTGGGCAAGCTCTTCAGGAGAAAGCACCCCTTCGTCCGCCAGGAGCATCCTGGCCACAGCCTTCCCGCAGAGCCAGGCATGGACCATGCCTTCGCCTGAGAATGCAGCTGATATCCACTCTGCGCCAGCTTGGGCGCTGCGAGCATCTTCACCCCTCCCCGTCACAGACGCCCCGACTTTCCCAACCCACGGAAGCCCGTCGGCGCTGAACCCCATATTCCCCGTCCACATCATCTTGACGGCGGGGCTGTCGCTGGGCACGGCGCCCCAGTTCTCCCGGGAGAACACGGCGCTCATCGCCCCGGAGAGGTGGATATCGCAGTACAGGCTCAGATCCGAGTCTGTCGCGATGCCGAGATCATCGATTCCGCTGCCCTTCCCCTGCGCGAAGCCGCCGCCGAACATCATTTCGTTGTTCGACAACGGCCCCTTGGGCAGTTGCGTTAGGTAGTCGAACCCGCGCTCGTAGCTGAACAACCAGGAATGCTGCCGGGAATGGTCCGGGAACTTTTGTCCTGGAGCCTGCGCCGACATTTGGCCGCGGATGGGATAGATTCTGCCTCGGAGACCCGGGAGGAGATGCGCAGCGTGGGCATTGGTGGAGTGGATGATGTGTTTGGCGTGGATGGTGCCGCGCGGGGTGGTGATTGCGTACTTGAGTTCGCTGCCACCACTGCCATCGTTTCTGGAAATCGCAGTAACCGGGGTGTTGGTTTCGAGGAGGAACTCGTTGGGATACTCGCGCGTGAGCCTATCCAGGAGGGCCGTGACAAGTTTATACGGCCATATCGCGCCTGCAGGACCGGCGACGATGCCTTTGGCTGTGGGGATGAGGAATTTCTGGACGGATCCATCTATTAGTTTTCCGACGAGATACAGTCAGCCAGCGGGATCGTGCTCACCTTTGGGATCTTATCCCCTTCGTAGGCCACCCATTCTGCAGACTCGGCCGGCAGGCCTTCCTTGAAGCGGGCGAGTCTCTCCAATGCCTCCTTCCACGTCTCATCGTCAAAATACGCACTGAGAAACTGCACCTTGCGCGCCTGCGTCTCCTCCGTGAGCCCCAGCTGGTCGACAACAGCGAGGACTTCATGCAAGTGGGCGAGACGAAACCGCATTAGCTTGCGAGCGGCTTCTAATCCGAAGCGATCGACATATTCGCCGAACTCGTCCGCTGTCTCCAGCAAGTGACCGCCATTACGGCCGGTGGCACCGCTGCAGACATCTCTGGCTTCTAGAATGACAACCTTGGGGTTCCTGCTTTTGCCTTTGTTTTTGCTCGTGGCCTGTGCTTCCAGTATGGTCTTGGCGATGGAAGTGCCCGATATGCCCGAGCCAATGATGACTACCTCCGCCTCAGACGGGAGCGTGTTTGACTGAAGCCGTGCGAGCTTGGGATGGGGATCTTTGAGCCAGAAGCTCTTCGTGGAGTTGCGGGGATCAGGAATGCCAGGGTCAGCCACGGCTCGGGCGAGAGCAGCCTGGCGGACAGAGAGGGGGATGGAGGGGTCTGAGAGCAGGGCGCCTACAAAGGACATGGTGGTTCTGCCGCGGGATGCTTGAGTTGCATTGGATTGATTGCCAGTAGTAGTAATTAGTGGGATTAAATACCTGCTTTATCTTCCAACATGAATTGTCTTTAATACTGCTATAGCGGGATCCGCGGACGCAGGGGGACGGCCTTCTGCATTCGGAGCCTGCAGTCTCAACGAGCAAGTCCATGCGAGAACGGTTGATAAGATCGACCTAAAGCTGTATATTTATAGACAGTACGCATGGCTATAGAATCGAGATATCTTGGATACCTTCTATTCATTCCCTACAGCTACTATTGCACAGACACCCAACATGGACTCCCCCGGAAACGCCTTGTACCCTAACAGCCCCCCGATGCGCCGGCCGCATTTGTCCTTCCTGTACCGTCTGGAATGCGACATCGACTCCAAGGAAATAGACATCGGCGCGCCGCATGGCACCGGCGTGATCCGGAGCATCGCCAATATAGTATCTGGGACCGTCAAGGGCCCGGAAATCGAGGGCGAAGTCTTGCCCTTGGGAGGAGCAGATTGGGCTACTGTTATTGAGGGGACTCACGTTCGTTTTTTTATTTTTATTTCTTTATTTTTTATTTCCTTCTCTCTTTATTACCCCGTACAACGTCTGCATTCTAACGATAACACCAAAACAATGGATAGTCCATGACCCTCGACGCCAGATACACCGTCCGCACCAAAGACAATCACTACATCTACATCCGCGCGCATGGCCTCTACCGACCCGGTCCTGGAACAGAATATGCCAAAAAGGTTGAGGCAGACCCGACCTTTCGCCCACCGCCAACTGTCACTCAGGATGAGGTTGAGTTCTTCTCGCATCTGCGTCTTGAGGCTGGCCCCGGACCGTATAACTGGCTGAACGGGCTGGTGTGTGTGGGGGTGATGAGCTGCGAGGGGGATCGGATTCTCATTGATGCGTATCATCTCACGAACTTCCCCGGGGTTAAGCCGGAGGATGTGATGGTGAGGCGGCTATAGTTTCTCATTTGGTACTATTATTTAGTATTATCGTGATACAGCATGTAAATAGCTATCATTATGATCATCTTCTTCATACAACGTCCGAAGTACCCCACTGTTATCATCTAGCCGAGGGGCTTTCCTTTTCTGGTATGTCGACGCATGAACTTATCGTGCCTCTCCATCGCTGCAACTCTGTATCAACAGGCGCAGACATTATAAATATGAGTGCGAGGCTGATAGACGGAGTATGGAATGCATAGCTACCTCCAACAATCACAATGGCATCCTGGCAGACCCTCGTTGCTCGCAAACGCCAACAATGCGCCGACAGCATCCCCCCTGAATGGCGTCTCCCCGATGCCCTCCTGCAGTCACTGAACCTCTCCTCCCCAACCGGCGAGCGACTCATCGCCGCCGATATCCCCAGACGTAGCGGCCTGCTGTCCGACTCCGAACTCGACATCACAGAGAACTACACGGCGACGCAGCTGGTTGGCAAACTGGCCGCGGGAAAACTGAGTTCCCTGGAAGTCACGACGGCGTTCTGCAAGCGCGCCGCTATTGCACAGCAGTTGGTATGTTCTTATTCAGTGTATCTGCAATCATGGCGTAGGCCCTAGCCCGAGAATTGACGAAAGGTAGACATCCTGTTTGACGGAAACGTTCTTCTCCCGCGCCCTGGAACGGGCGAAATACCTCGACGACTATCGCCAGACAGAAGGAAAAGTCCTTGGTCCCTTGCACGGTCTGCCTGTGAGTATCAAGGATAGTTTCTGCGTCGAAGGTATCCAGTCTACCGTTGGATACGTGTCGTTCCTCGAACATGAGCCCGCCAAGTCCAATTCGGCGCTGGTTGACTTGCTGCTTGACCTGGGTGCGGTGCTGTACGTTAAGACCAATATCCCGCAGACGATGATGGTACGTTTTTTGATCGCAATAGTGCAGAGACAAATGCAGGCACTAAACTGATGGTTGCTAGACTGGTGACTCGGAAAACAACATCTTTGGTCGCACCCTGAACCCGCACAACACCAGCCTTACTGCTGGCGGGTCTTCCGGCGGCGAAGGAGCCCTCGTCGCATTCCGCGGCTCCATCCTGGGTGTCGGTACCGATATTGCAGGCTCAATCCGCATCCCATCTCTCTGCTGCGGCGTGTATGGGTTTAAGCCCAGCGTCGACCGTGTCCCCTTCGCCGGCGGCGTCTCCGGGGGAGTCATGGAGGGCGTGCCCGGTCTGAAACCATCAGCAGGGCCGATAGCCAATTCCTTTGACGACCTCGAACTGTTCATGTCAACCGTCCTCGGTGCAGACCCATGGAAATACGACTCCACTACATTCGCTGCTCCCTGGACTCCCCCCGTTGACATTGCACAGGACCAAACTCTCACCATAGGCGTACTTCCGGAGGATCCGCAATTCCCCCTACACCCACCAGTCCGTCGCGCGATCGAATCAGCAGTGACGACGTTAGAAAAGAAAGGCCACCGCATCGTCCGTCTCGAAAACACTCCGGAAAGAGACACGGCATACACAAGCCGTCTCGCATTCCAGTACTTCGTATACGGTCCGCATGACGAAAGCGCAATAACAGCCTCCGGCGAACCACTTGTCAAGTCAGTCGCGCAGTTCTCATCGCCCATGTTCACAGGCCCAATGCCTGTAGCGGACGACCTGAAAGTGTTTGAGAAGATCGACCGGCTTCATCACGCGCGACAGAACGTAATCGATGCCTGGAGACAGGTCTGGGTTGAGAAGAAGCTGGATGTGCTTCTTGCGCCGGGTGCGCAGAACACGGCCGTACCTCATGACACCTTCGGGTGGCCACCATATACGGTTATGTGGAACTTGGTTGATGTGAGTTGTGTCCTGTCATTCACCGTCTCTCTCCCCCCTTCGGTTGCATACTGATGAATACTAGCATCCCGCCGTCATCATTCCGTATGGTGTTTCGTCGAAAGAGGCCGACCCCGAGCCACTCCAACTCAAGGACGACGTTCAGCCTTCTTGTAAGTTTATCAATCCAGGGAGAGGCATACGATTCGATGCTGATGACATATATAGATGTACCCGATGCTACGGATGGCGCGCCATGCGCTCTGCAGCTCATCACGCCGCGGTTTCAGGATGAGAAATGTTTGGCTGCGGCAAGGATCATCGACCGCCATTTGCGTACATAGTAGTAGATTGAGCATTCCCAGTATTGGTATTTATAGAGCTATATCTCCATCTCATGTACGAAGTATCAATCTGCATTTTGCTCTTCATGGACCGCAATCGAGGATTACGTAAGGATGTTTATCTCCGATTAACTCTTATCTCCCTGAGCTGCCCCTCTTTCGCATGTTTGACGTTGGACAATTGTTTGACCCTCTGCGCTGGGGAATATCACCTCAACCTCCTCCATTGGTACATCTTCTAGGACCTCTTTTTGCTGCTCGTACATCGAAATCTACTCTCTTCCACGGTTCCTTGGTCATTGGTGGCCGTCTTCAATTCTAGACTCGCCCGCCAAGCCCTGCTGTATTGTGGAGCAGCTCCGAAGATGCAGCTGATTCCCAAGGAGGTATGCATCAAGCGGATCTAATCGACAGGGATTTCCAGGATATGGAGGCTAACAGGCTGCGTACTACAGATTGACAAGCTTGCTATCTCCCAGCTTGGCTTTCTGGCCCAACGACGCCTTGCCCGTGGGGTCCGACTTAACCATGCTGAGGCTGCGGTATGGAGTTTCTATCATTTGTCTTGTTCCTGGAAAGCAGAAAAATGAGGATGTTCAGACTCAAGGTCAATTGCTGATGCATCAAGTAGGCTTTGATCTCATCTAATTTACAAGAAGTAAGCCAGTCGCGCGTTTACGCTGACAATTCGCACTCTCTGATCAAACTTATGCATATCACAGCTCATCCGCGATGGGAATTTCTCAGTGGCAGATCTGATGTCTATTGGAAAGTCCATGCTTGGCCGCCGTCATGTTCTACCGTCTGTAGTATCGACCCTAGTTGAGCTCCAGGTAGAGGGAACCTTTCCTTCTGGTACATACTTGGTGACAGTACATCACCCGATCAGCAGTGACGATGGGGATCTAGAGAAGGCACTCTACGGCAGTTTCCTTCCTATACCACCGGCAGATGCTTTCCCGGATCCGAATCCTGAAGACTACAAGCCGGAAAAGGCGCCAGGCGCTGTAATACCGGTAAAGAAGGGCAGGATTACTCTGAACGACGGCCGGAAGAGAATCAATCTAAAGATTATGAGCAAAGGAGATCGTCCAATTCAGGCAGGCTTTCCCTGTTGAAGATCTGATTCTTTTCGTTTGGGGACTATCTGCTAAGCTCTGACTTAACTGTCTCTAGGTTGGGTCGCATTATCATTTCGTCGAGACTAACCCCAAGTTGTATTTTGATCGTATTAGAGCGTATGGATATCGGCTGGATATTCCAGCCGGAACCTCTGTGCGATTTGAGCCTGGTGACACCAAGACCGTGACGCTAGTGGAGATTGGAGGGAACAAGGTCATCCGTGGAGGCAATGCGATCGCATCGGGTAAACTGGACCTTAGTCGTGCAGACGAGATATTACAGCGCCTGCAAGCTGCAGGTTTCGCTCATGTCCCTGAACCTGCCGGGGATGGCACCTTCATCAGCCCCTTCTCAATGGAACGAGAGGCATACGCCCGTGCATTCGGTCCTACTACCGGTGACCTGGTGAGACTAGGGTTAACCAATCTCTGGATCAAGGTAGAGAAAGATCTCACCGTGTATGGAGACGAATGCACTTTCGGAGGTGGCAAGTCCCTGCGAGAAGGAATGGGCCAAGCCAGTCGAAGATCCGCATCTGAATGCGTGGACACTGTCATTACGAATGCTCTGATTGTCGACTGGACTGGAATATACAAGGCTGATATTGGCATCAAAGAAGGGGTAATTGTGGGTATTGGTAAAGCAGGGAATCCAGATGTCATGGATGGTGTGCATCCGAACCTGGTTATCGGCTCATCTACCGACGTCATAGCTGGAGAGAACAAAATTGTGACTGCAGGCGGCCTCGACACTCATATCCATTTCATCTGTCCTCAACAAGTAAATGAGGCATTATCCTCTGGAATCACCACGTTTCTAGGGGGTGGAACAGGCCCGTCTACCGGCACCAATGCTACCACCTGCACTCCGGGTCCAGATAATCTTCGTAAAATGATTCAGGCTTGCGACAGTTTTCCGATCAACGTTGGTATTACCGGAAAAGGAAATGATAGCGGTAGAGTGAGCATTGAAGAACAATGCCTTGCAGGGGCCGCCGGATTGAAATTGCACGAAGACTGGGGTTCAACACCCGCTGCCATTGATACATGTCTTGACGTGTGTGACAAGTATGATGTGCAGTGCATGATTCACACAGACACACTTAACGAGTCTGGATTTGTGGAACAGACTATCGGTGCCTTCAAGGACCGCACAATCCATACCTACCATACTGAAGGAGCAGGTGGCGGCCATGCCCCCGACATTATTCGGGTTGTTGAACATCCCAATGTTTTACCGAGCAGCACCAATCCAACACGTCCATTCACGGCCAATACTCTTGATGAGCATCTTGATATGTTGATGGTGTGCCATCACTTGTCAAAGAACATCCCCGAGGACGTAGCCTTTGCGGAGAGTCGTATCCGCGCAGAAACCATCGCTGCCGAAGACGTTCTGCACGATCTCGGAGCAATTAGCATGATGTCGTCTGACTCGCAAGCCATGGGCCGGTGTGGTGAAGTTATCCTGCGGACATGGAATACGGCGCATAAGAACAAAACTCAGCGAGGAGTGTTGAAAGAAGACGAAGGAACAGACGCTGACAACTTCCGGGTCAAGCGGTATATCAGCAAATATACAATTAATCCAGCCATCGCGCAGGGCATGTCTCATCTGATTGGAAGCGTTGAAGTGGGCAAGGTGGCAGACCTTGTCATGTGGAATTTCAGTTCCTTTGGCACGAAGCCTGATCAGGTTCTTAAGAGCGGAATGATAGTCACTTCGCAAATGGTATGGCCCTTTGACTCCCTTTATCTTCTTGGGTGAAAAGAGAACCATCTCCTTCCTAATATCTTCTGTTTAGGGTGACCCCAATGCATCCATCCCGACTGTTGAACCGATAATTGTCCGACCACAATTCGCGGTAAGAGATATTTCCCTTTTTCCTTCGGCTATATTCCGAGTCACTCGTGGTTGCTGATATGGACGCTAACACCCCCATAGGCATTCGTACCGAGCACATCCATCATGTTTGTCTCTCAAATTTCGATCGACTCGGGCGTTGTTCAGTCATACGGTCTGAAGAAAAGAGTCGAGGCAGTTAAGAACTGTCGGAATGTGAGCAAAAAGGACATGAAATATAACGATGTCATGCCGAAGATGAGAGTCGACCCGGAAAGTTATGTGAGTTCCTCTCCCTCCTCGAGAACCAGTTTCTCTTGTATTAAAGTAGCCTCTCAAAGCTGACGTATTTTTTCACTTCCCAGAGGGTCGAAGCAGATGGCATACACTGCGATGCTGAGCCAGCGACAGAATTACCCCTGACACAGAACTACTTTGTTTACTAAGTGGTCAGAGAGTCAATCGGCCCCGGAACTTGTTAAGCTGTGCCATGCCATAGCCAAATGTAAATATAACTGAAGGCAGCAAAGATATATATATGTATTTCTTTGAGACCATGTTGGACACCTTTCAAGGATGGTCAACGAGAAATATTGCCAAACCGTAGCTAGGTAATAGATACCTTGGTGAATAAATGATTATGCTTTGGAGTAACGTGAGTGCAATATTGGCTACTCCACGGCCCTTGTTCACGGAGCTTAGCTAGGAGGTCTTCACAATGATATATTAAGTCAACCAAAATAACCGACAAGCTAGAACAAAAGGCTACTAGTCGTATCCCCAAACCATGTCGGCGTCAGCCAAGACTGCAAACCGTCTTGTCCAGTTTGATTTTGATTATACAACTCCAGATTCCTGAAGATATCAGGTTCCAGCATACCCCCTGCTCCGGGAATCTGATCCCCCGAGACAAAGTCACTGACTGCCTCGAGATCCAGCCAGGAGAAATCATTCGCTGGACTAAAATGAACGTAGCTATTAGTAGGGTCATGGTCGGCGATGGGATTTGGAGAAGAAGGATTCTTCTGTATTTGGAGGTCGGTCGTGGTACAAGTCGTGGCCTGCTGAGGTCGCAAGGTGGAAGATGGATATGAAGATGTAGCCGGGAGGGATTTAGGTTTCCAGAGGAGTTCTAGAAGACGGGAGTAGCGGGATCCAATGTCATCGGGGCCTGCGCTGGCGTGTCTGAGGACTTGCGTTGTTCTGGTTATGAGATCTTGCACTTGCATTTCTTCGGAATGAAGCATGACGCCGAATGAGCGGGCCTGGATGGTGGATTATTTAGCACCGCTGTGTCTGAGAGTCGGGGGAGAAGTTTCGTATTTGTCTTACCTTGTAGAGAAACACGGCAGCATAAATGCCATATCTGGTGAGATGTCAGAACTGATGATTTATTAATGCTGTCGGTATGATCTTTCTTACAGATAGAACCGGAGGGGCATGAAACGCAAGTGCTTTTCAGGGTCGACAGAGCCGACGAGTGTACTCAGATATACCTTTGCAGCATCTACAGACTCATAGATGAAGCGAGCATCTTGCATGGATGCGATGTTGTTGAATACCTGACGCAAATGCTCCCTCTGCGATTGAACGCTGGTTTTGGGCTTCGATACGAGTGATTGAGAGATGGTAGCCTGGAACGCGAACGCGTTGGTATATAGTCGAAGATACTCATAGGACATCTGTAGCGTCATTCGCATATGGGGGGAACCTATGGGACATCAGCAAGGAACAAGATATGCATGGTTCTCTACTGTATCTTCGGCATTTCAACATACATGCTAGCGAGCCCCAATTTGACTTCCAACGTAACAAGGCAGCCCGGAAATCATCAACATATTTGACATAATCCCCCATAAGCATCATCTGATTGCTTGTGCGCATCCCTGAGTATAGCACATCGTGGACATTACCATACAGTTGGGTAAGGTCTAACGTGGCTTGGAAGATCTTCGCATAGTCTTCGTCGCCATCATTGACAGGCTGCAGAGATGGAAAATCCTGGCTGACAAGACCCGTCATTGGACCTGGTCCTCGCGACCAGAAGGCGCGCCCAATGCGTACGGATATTAGTCTGTCGGAGACGTAGCAGCTGGTCCAGGCTAGTCGTTTGCGAGCATCCGTCTCCGCATCTCCAGAGGAATCGCCGCGAAACGACGTCCTATCTAACCCAAGGAAATACCCAGACCGTAACGCAAGCCCGACATGCATCCAAGCCGCTCTGTCTTCCTCGCCTCTCCCAACGCGCTCGATGCGTGGGCGTAACCCTTGGGGTTCCCACTCAGCAAGTAGCAGGAGAGCCTCGACAGCCTCAACGTCGCAGTCGGCACCGGCAGCAATTCCAGATATCAGCTCATGCATGTATTTGGAGCAGTGTCCGTGGATCTCCGGCCGGTCACCCAGATCCTTGGACGCAATCGTCAACACGGCGGTGAGCAGGTGTTGCTCATTGATAGCGAACGAATCCAAAGCATTGCGATCGAAGTATTTTCGTGGGACCAAAGGAAGATAGGGATGGAAATTATCGCGGTAATATCCCACCAACTGCCACACGGTTTCCGAATCGAGCAAACCTTTTTGTACCAACCTATACGCATTGATACCACTATTGTTGTGAATATCGTCCACAGTGCCATTATGAAGCGCGTTCAATGGTGAAATGCCACCGGATATCGAGCGCATTTGATCTGGAAGTCCTTCCGACCCAGCACGGTCAGCGTCTCTCTTCGCGAGGCCCGTTAGACATTGCCAGGCATCGGATGGATTCCGCGGAACCGAGCCAATAGAGACAGCATCTTCCTCCACTGTTTCTGATGTAGATGATGGAAGATCGGGAGGCAGGAAGACAATGGGGCGAGGATATGTGGCTTGCGATGAACGGGTGTGTCGGCCCAAGTTGGATGGTGTGGAGATTAGATCCTCTGGATTCTGAAGAGACGCACTTATATCTGGAGTGATATTATTCATTTTGTTCTTGCGAATACGGCGACCACCTCTGTTGGAACCACCGAGGACACATTCGCGGTTTTCTCGTATACAACGTTGACACGGAGGAGCTCCGGGACTGCCTGAACTGTCGCTGCTTAATGTCAGCAACGATGCTGTCTAGCATGGATGCATGGAATCCCTATCAACTATGGGAAATCAAACGATGAAGACAAAAAGGATAGAAGATAGTGTGGTAGCAAAAGTTCATGGGCTGGCGATGGCTTACAGATCACACTTTGACTTCCTCTGTCTGCAGTGCAGACAAGCCCTCGACACGCGCTTCATGAGATGGTTGGAATGGGACCTGGATTTGGCCATAGCGGCCATTGGAGACCCCAGCAGTGTACTGTCTGAGATTTCTTGTTCGTAACGATCGATTCATTGCAAATCAAGTAAAAAACGAGGGAGTTCAACCTGACTTCATCCAGTGTTCTGATCACACCACGCCACAATGAAACATCATTGTCGCAGGGAGCTGCTATTACGTAGCCTGGAAGATCGGAATACATCCGTCCAGGAAGCAGTCCTCGAAGAACAGAGCAGAAACCGAATCGGCGCTGGAAGGGCACGACGAGTAGGGAAAGGCGAGATGGAGAACAACTTCGGCTTTGGTCTCGCAGCTTTTGCTTCCCCGCACGGCGCACGGATTAACTAGTTAACAAATCCTTGCAGCCGACTACAACTACAGCGTCTGATGATGCGGAGATCCATTCCACAAAATTGCTCGTGCTCCGTACATCGATACCCTATGCTGCCTTCACAGCTGCTGTGGGCTTTTGATTGATCCAACTCAAATATGTTCGCCATCCCTTCGCAATGCATCCGGTAAAGGGACCCCGAGACTGTGGTGGAATCCACCAGAAATTCACCACGGCCACAACAGTCCAGATTGCGACGCCGTCGGCGCGCGACTTATAGGCAAGGAATTTCTCAATCGTTGCAGTGTATCGATAACAGAAGCCCCGGATAGCAGGGATCGCGCGGTGAAGGAGTAGGTGAGGAAGACGGGCGTGCAGACGAACTGCTGCATCGCAACCTTTGTGGGCAGTGAGAGGGCCTTCGATTTGAAGTTGAAGCTGCGGTCCATGAACGCGAACCTACGATGAGCAATTGCCAGCATCGACAGAGCCATGCCTTCAACTGACAATCATGGATGCTATGCAACCTACCACCTGTATGTCGGGATACTGGCTCCAAAGCCCAGTTAGCCTTGTAAATGTTGACGACACCCCTGTTGTTGACACCTGAGGCAATGATAATCCTGGTCGGGGCGTGAAAAGGCCTGTCTTCCCCTCAAATAACCAGTGCATCTCCATAATCACCCTGGATGGAATGTTGAGTCTGTTTCGGGAAGAAGAACAGTTGGGCGCAGGGGTCTCCGATCAGCCAAGTCACGACAAAAGCATGCCTGAACTGTGTACGGCCTCTCTGCTTCCAGGCGAGTGTAGGCGTCGGCAATGCTTCTCCAGCCAGCCCTGGCCTCCAGGGTTGGTCTGCACGAGTTCGATACGACATCAACAACTCGGTTTTACCTCAAATGCTTCGCTGTCGAGTACTGGCGTGGCGCTGCGTGAATCTATGGGCTGTGATGAGCCGATGAGCAGATTTTCTGCAGTGGCTTTGAGCCATTGTGTGAAGCATCCAAGGCAGTTCGCGCACATTGCTCAAAAACATTCCTTCCTTTCCCTCTGGTTTATCTCAGCCTGTAACAAGGCCGACGGGATCGTGCAGGTGACGAAGCCATTCTCGTGTACGGTTAAGCTTGTCCAACGGCTCGCGTAAGCTTTACGCGATGTTAAAAGATATATGCGATCTCAGCCGGGATGAATGAGTTCTAAGCGCCTGATTCCACTCATGGGCCAAGCTGTCAACTGCAGGAATCGGGTACGGGTGTTGTGCGGCAAGACAACCGGATTCCTAACATTACTGATGATAACTTACGGTGATCATCTTGCAGGTCTATCGAACGCCATATTGCCTAGATGTCACTGCTCACTTAATACCATATGCTTATACGATATTGACTGTTCGAGGCACCCATTTGGCTGTTAAATACTATTCCGCGCTGGATTCATTGATATCACTAACCCTAAGCAAAACCCTTCTTCTCCTCGGAGTGACTAACATCAAGCTATCCAGAGCGGAGGAATGGCCCTCAGGAGAATTTACAGGATATGGCCATCTCACCTGTCATCTGGTCTCCAAATATCAAAGCCAAGACTTGTCCCCAAAGGTCCTCTCCCCCAAGGTTCGCCAAATTCTCCGTAATGCCGCCAAGAGGCGTGGCAGTTCCCAAATCTAGATACTTACTGGGCTGTTGAGCACTTCTGCTATCATCTCACTTGGAAATTAAATGCTCATGCACTGCGCTGCCAAGACATCTGCCTTCAGGGTACTCTTCCCACAAGCAGGAAGCAGTAATATAAAGCGGACTTGGCTTGCATACCCTGGTCCCAGGCCCCTGTATCGCATATTCCCGAAAACCATACTCCGGGTAGAGTCACGATGCATCTCTTTGCAGCTCTCCTCCCTCTGCTGGTCTCCCTGACTGCAGCTCACCGTCCTATCCTCGACGATGGAACCCATACATCAATATCCGCCGCTTACCAGTTCCCCGACGCCCAGTATGCCCGCCGCTACATGGTGTCCTTCGAATGCCCATCCAACATCGTGTACACGCAGGTGTATCTCAACGAAACCGACTCTCCCCAGAGGATTGAGCTTGAGATTCCCGACATTCCCGCCCTCAAGGACTTTCGACCAACCCTCTGGATTGCCGGGAAAACCCTGAATGTTCCCGATGACTACGAAAACCAGACGGCCAACCAGCGCAGCGGCCTCCCTCTGCATGACGAGAGCTTCCTGCCCATTATCCCCCGTGACCTGACAGCTCTCGAGTATGCCAGCGCTGCGAGCGGGACGTTCAAGCAGGGCGGCAGCGAGAGTGCCGGGGTGCTCTTCCATACCGTCGTGGCCGTTAATGTGAGCGTTTCCGCGCCGGGGAATGTCTATTTCATCGTACAGCCGACAGAGCACCGGTTGGGAAGAGCAGTGGTTGCATTTGGGGTGGATGAGACGGAGGGCAGTGAGATGGGTGAGATTTCAGCGCAGGATAGAGCAGAGTGGTATCAGGCGAAGATCTGGCCGACGATTGGGAAGAAGTGTGTGCGGTGGTAGTCTACCAACCGCATGCAGTGGATAGTTTCACTGCAGCTCTGGATATGGCCATGAGGTGCACCGCTCTGCCTGTCGACCGTGGATGGATTCCAAGGTATAGTTGAATAATTGCCATGGTTCCATGGTTGGAGAAAGGAAACCGTCTTTGCTGCCACCCGTCCTGTGGGTGATGGATTCAATACCCTCTTCCTTGCTTTAGAAAGAGTGCGTTAAAAGTAGAATAAAAAGTGCCTGTAGGAAAATCAGTGCCAGTTTAATTGAGAGAAAAGAAGAATATAAGGATGACTGTCGAGTCTGCCCTTGGATAAGCTTATATTGGCCTTTCTGCATCTACGCATGCACTGACGGATGGAAGCAAACTCTGGTGTAACTAACTGAATTCGTCAAACATTATTATTACTCTGCATTGACGTGTCATAATAATAATAACTATCTATCTGCAGCATCCTGCATAGACGAATCCACAAGAATGCAATCTGCAGATCGGAGGCGGCATGACTTCATGCTGTTCGGCAAACTCACCGACCTCCTCCATCCTCCATCCTCTTGCTCTCTTGTTCTTGTTCCTTTCTACTCTCCAGCTACTCCCTTTCCTTTTCTCTTCCCCTCCCTTTTCACAGAGAAATTTCAACATTTAACCTGTGCGGCCTCCCTGGCAATTGACCTAGGTGTATCGAGACTAGTCCTTATCGCCTCATGTTCTATTACCGCCACTCTTGCCGTTCCCACTTTTCCCAGCGCCGCTGCAACTTCATCCTTAGCCTCGCTGCACCGTATACAAGGCGCCTTGACGGATCCCCGACCATGCTGAGGTCTGTCCAGGCTGGCCTACTGCGATCGTATGAACCTTGAACCAGTGATCGGATGCGTTGACGGCTATCGGTGATTCCCATCACTTTTCGAAGAGCATCCATCCATTTACATTTACCCCCTCCCTGGCCCGCAATTATGGAACCGGCTCTCGCTCCTTCAACCGGGGAGGTCTCCCCCCAGCTGCCTGGTTCTCCATCGCGAAAATCGGGCGCGTCTCGTCGTGGGAACGAACACCCTCCAGCTCCTCCGGTATCTACCATACCGGACGGGGTCTCAGATGCCCCAGCGTCTGGTCAAGATGGTAGCAAAAAGCCAGCTAAGCGAAGAAAGCATCGTAATCGCAAACGGCGCAATCGACGACCGTCGTTCTTGGTGACTCCACCGGCTCCCGCTGAATCTCAGGATCCTGAAGCAGGAGCAAACGGCCAACAGACATCAAGTGAGCACCCTGTATCGAAACCTTCGCTGACGCCCTACAAGCTTGGGGGGAATTTAAGCACAACAAGCCTAGAGAGTGACACTTTACTGGATCATCGGTTCGTTGTTTTTCAGTTTTCTAGATGCTTTATCTACGATGTTCTTCAGACCGCTAACAACACTACATGTTTGGATGCTCCAGGAATCACACGACAATGCCCCGGAGAGAAAGCCGTCTTGCACAGTCATTCCGTCCAAGCTCTCTTACAGCAGCTCTCCGCTCAGCGGATCGTAATCGCCAGTCTACACCAAGGAATCGCAAGGAGGAAGAAGACGAAGAGGCAGTAGATGAAGTGGACGATCGTACACCGCTGATACGGCCCTCAACGGGACACAGTGGCAGCTTTACCCGTTATGGGTCGGAAAACCGCATGAATCCCTTTACCTTCCGATCGCGAAAGTCGTCCATGTCGACTGCTTCATCTCGATTCTCGCCGCGAGATGGCACCAAGAGCCCTACACTCACTGGCCAGGACCGTGACTACGATGTCAACAATCCTCCGTCTATCCCGGGCTCACCCCATCTTGGTCCTAGCAAAAACTATGATGATGCGGTGGTTACTGGTGCAGAGTTTGATTTTTCAACAGCAAAATCGCTAGATCGGAAAAGCTCCATTAATCGACTTCATGATGCGGTGATTGATATGGACGGTAACCGGCCAAAGCCTTCTCCGCCTTCTACCGGGTCTTCCCCGGAACTTCAACCACAAGACTCTCTCCGGCGGCGGAAGACGGTTTCTCTACCGGTTGAGGAAGATGTATGTTTTCCGACTGAAGTTATGTCCGAGCTGGCGGAGGAAGACACCGCAAGAACGTCCCGGGAACAGTCAACCGCAGATCGCCGGCGAAGGAGACAGAGGGAGTGGCCGGATCTATCAGTCCTAGAGGAGTGGAGCCGTGAAGAGAAGGAGGAACGCAGCGGGGACCTCCGTGTGAAAAAGATCAGTGAGCCGATGCTCATTGACGGTAGACTACGTCCTCAATTTCGCACCTGGAGACGCGAAGAGGATGAAGTTCCATACCGATTTACTTACTTCAACGAGGAGTTCCCAAGCACCATTCATGCCCAGACGATTTCAGAGCTCGTACAGCCTGGGACCAGTTTTCGAGAGCTATTCATCCCCGATCCCCCAGAGGTGGAGGATTCTTCTGATGATGAAGACGAGCCGTATCCATCGAATGGCAACATGGATGGTGCGAATGCCAGTGACAATAACAACAGTAACAATCACAATGCGAATGGGTTCAATGCAGCAGCACCCTTGAGCAGGATTGATAGTGCCAAAGGACAACAACGTACGTTATCCGTGATTGGTGAGGCCTTGCCTGGACAACGCCGGACACCGTCCAATTCCCCCGCGCCCACTCAGCAGCCTGCCAAACCGAAGCGCTACGGGCCACGGCCGACTTTTTGGCTAGACGTTCTCTGCCCAACAGACGCAGAAATGCGAGTGATTGCCAAGGCATTTGGCATACATGCCCTGACGGCAGAAGATATCATGATGCAGGAGGCACGGGAAAAGGTTGAGCTGTTCCGCAAGTACTATTTCGTCAACTACCGCACCTTTGAACAGGACCCGAATAAGGAGAATTACCTGGAGCCAGTCAACATGTATGTCGTAGTTTTCCGTGAAGGAGTGCTATCCTTCCATTTCTCACCGACACCACATCCGGCCAACGTGCGCAGGCGCATCCGGCAGTTAATGGACTATCTGATTCTCAGTTCCGATTGGATTTCCTACGCTCTCATCGACGACATCACGGATGTCTTCGGTCCGCTCATTCAATCCATCGAGCAGGAGGTAGACGAAATCGACGAGTTCATCATGCAGATGCATTCCCCTGATAAGGAAGATAACCAATCCCGCAGTGGTGTTCCGGATTCCTTTTCTCCGGGGGAAATGCTGAGAAGGGTGGGCGAATGCCGCAAGAAGGTCATGGGAATGTACCGACTACTGAGCAACAAGGCCGATGTAGTCAAGGGTTTTGCGAAACGATGTAATGAGCAATGGGAGGTTGCACCTAAGTCTGAGATCGGACTGTATCTTGGTGACATCCAAGATCACATTCTGACGATGACGAGCAACTTAACTCACTACGAAACGTAAGTGTTGAGCGTTGAGATTCTCGTTCGCACTCATGTGTTCTCTCCATAATACAAACATCACTGACTGATCTGCAGCATTCTGTCCCGAGCTCACTCCAACTACCTCGCTCAGATCAATATCCTAATGAATGAGCGTCAGGAGCAGACAGCGGATGTTTTAGGCAAGCTGACTGTATTGGGTACAATTGTGCTTCCGATGAATATAATCTGCGGAATGTGGGGGATGAACGTTAAAGTCCCTGGTCAAGATGTAGATAACCTCTGGTGGTTTTGGTCGAGTAAGTTCGCTACTGGACAACCTGTCCATCTGAAGGACACTATCAGCTAACAAATGCAGTTACTGCCGGGCTTTTCGTCTTTGCTTTTGCGTCGTTCGTCATTGCGAAGCGGGTGTATAACATTGTATAGCTTGGTTATATTTCCTGCGGTTGGTAATTATGGATATCGGCTTTCATGCCTTGGTACTATTCCCTGTCTTCTGAAAGGTCTAGTAACTTTCTTGGAAGGCAATGGCTAGTCACTATATATATACTAAAAGCCTTGGTCTTGGTTTTGGAAAAACTCTGGTAGACGGAGACAACAAGGAGAGTAATACAACACATTCCAAAGAAGAGGCAGCACATGACTGAGACGGTATCCTGGCTTTCTCAAATAATGTCTTTATACCACAGCACTATAAATAGTGCGTATCTTGGATGAATCAGAAGAATATAATGACAAGGTTTTTATGTTGGTTGATGTTTCTATTAAGCTAGACACGTAGTAGTGTTCAGAACTGCTCTTCACCACCCAATACTGAAAGCCAGTTACTGTTACTCTCCAAACCTCCCGCCTCAACAAACGTTGACTATTGTTTCGAACGGCCGTCCGGTAATCGTTTAGGTCGATAGGAGAGATCAGCCTCCTTGACCCCGAAGAAAAGTACTTCGTATCGGGTCTTGGAAGTCGCACGTAAAGGCCAGAGTAAGACATCTGTAGTCACTTAATGCAAGAATGAGCAATGAAGTCATATTGTAGGTAGGCGTAAATCCAATGTCTTCACTGATGATAATACTTTGCCTACCTACAATATAGTTCGACTTCATTGCTCATTCTTGCATTTAAGGAGCCCCAAGCAATACCAAGCAACAGCCAAAGATGTCACCTAAGCCAAATAGAATAGTAGCAGCAGCAGCAGTAATAGCAAAATAGCAGTTAATTAACTGGGAGAAGATCTACTGTTGCAATCTTGAAGGACTATCTATCTAAATTGGCATGGATTTCTGAAAAAATCTATTGTCCTTTACTTTTTCCTGGGCTCAATCTTCACTTACCTTTCGAAAAGAGATGTACAGAACCATCTTCTATCACATCTATCATCCAACATCTCATCCACAGTTGTCTGTCAAAAGATATCCAAAAATAAACGTGTCCACCTGGGAAAGCAACACCTAAATAGAATTGACCTCCTGGGACTCCTCGATGTCACGATAGAATCCTGCAACAAGAAAGGCAAGCTCAAGCGCCTGCTTCTCGTTGAGTCTAGGATCGCAGAAGGTCTCGTACCTCTCACTCAAATCCTGTTCAGTAAGTCCGCCAGCACCGCCACAGCACTCCGTAACAGCTTCACCGGTGAGTTCCAAATGAACACCGCCCAGGAAAGAACCTGCGGCACGATGGATCTCCAATGCCTGACGGAGTTCGGAAAGAATGTCTTCGAAATGGCGAGTCTTGACACCCGATGATGTCGACTTGGTGTTGCCGTGCATAGGATCCGCCTGCCAAACGGGGACGTGACCCGAGGCTTGCACGGCAGCGATGTGTGCAGGGAGGAGAGAGGCTATCTTTGCAGCACCGTAGCGGGAGATGAGGGTGACCTTCCCGATCTCCTTGTTCGGATTCACGATGTTCAGGAGGTCGACGAGCTCGTCCGGCTTCATGGTCGGGCCGATTTTAATGCCGATTGGGTTCTGGATGCCGCGGAAGAACTCAACGTGCGCACCGTCGAGCTGGCGGGTGCGATCACCAATCCACAGGAAGTGGGCAGAGGTGTCATAGAAACCCTGTTCAGAAGCCCGGGGAGAGGGGTCTGAAAGTGTGAGAAGGGGAGGTGTCAGAATGGATTCATAAAATAAGGTCTTGGGGTCCTTGGGTGCTGGGAGCATACGGGTAAGGGCTTGTTCATATTCCAACGCGAGGCCTTCGTGAGAGGTGAAGATTTCGACCGTCTCCACGCCTCGGTCCGTGTCAATTCCCACAGTGTGCATGAATCGGATCGCATCCTTGACGCGGGTAACGATCCGTTCGTATTTCTCCTTAATGCTTGGAGTGATGACATGGCCAAGGCCCCAGTCCAGCGGGGAATGGAGGTCAGCCAGCCCAGAAGATAGGGAGGCACGGATATAGTTCAATGTGGCAGCAGAGTGGAAGTAGGCCGCAACCAGACGGGAGGGATCTGGCTTGCGGGACTCTGGGGTAGCTGCGAAGCCATTGACATTGTCGCCTCGGAAAGAAGGCATTTCAACGCCGTTGACGACTTCAGTTGCGCTGGAGCGGGGCCTGTGGGAGAGACATCAGCATGCTTCTTCTTGAAAGAAACAGACAAACAAGAATATCACTTAGGCCTGGACAGTCATAAAGCTGCCGCGATATAATAATATTGACAGTACTCACTTTGCAAACTGCCCTGCGATACGGGCAATGCGGACAACTGGTCGGTTGGCTCCTACTAACAGTTAGTATATATAATTAACACAAGGGGATTTCAGAGAACATACCCCAAATGAGAACCAGGCTCATCTGTAAGATCAGTTTGATTTTCGCCTCGATATTTTTGGGGTTGCAGTAGTCGAATAACTCAGCACAATCGCCACCCTGAAGTAAAAAGGCCTTCCCAAGAGCCACATCCTTAAGGTGTTCCTTGAGTTTAAGGATCTGTATATATGATTAGTGCATTGCATAGTCAACTGGTATGAGAAACCCGAGCACATACCTCCTTAGGCGTAACTAGAGGGGGAAGCTTGGAGAGCTTTGCAACGGCGTCTTTGAGGCCATCCTCATTCTCATAGACGACATCCTGCTTAATTGGCTTCGAGGACCAGGCTGTGAAGAACACAAGTCAGCAAAATACTCATAAAAAAATAGGCAATGTTGACCGAAGGGTGGTACATACAATCTGGAGACCAATCAGCAGCCATGTCGATCTGCAATTATTGTTGTACAAGGGTAACTGAATAGGGCAAGTAAATAGGCCTCTACAGGTAGGAGTATGCTGGATACAGCAGAGATTGGTTTGATGTATAGCACTACTAGTTGATAGGTCTTAGCAGCAGAAATGGCCGTTGTTGAAAGAGGTGTAGTCTGGGGAGAAAAGAAAGGATTCACAGCAGCTCACAGGACACAGAGATTGATTTATATACCACCAGGGTTAAGCATGACGGCACATTCCAAATAACAAAGCCACAACGGCACTATCCTAGCATTGTCCAGGGAAGTTCAAGCATTCATGATTTTCATTGAGAATGCGTGCTTTATTAATGCTGAAAGACGCCTTTTTGTCCTCAACCAGAAAATTCTGAAAGCGGTTAGTTCCATCATCTGACTCACACTTTGATATCTGCACGCTATTCCTATCTGGGTAATCGCTTGTGCTGCGCTCTCTTAACCTCTTCAACGTCATTGACCACTATCCCATCCTTATTATCACCAGGAACCATTGTCTTGGCTTTGTTGGCAGCTGTCTTGTCCTAAGACATTACATTCAACTCCATCTCCCGCCTGCGATTGATTTCCTGGGCGTGAGAAAGCAAAAGCAAAATGTCCGACGACATCCCCTCTGCCACCAATGAGCCGCAGCCACAACTTCCCAAAAGCAAAGAAGACCAGAAGGCGGCTGCTGCCCTTGAGTCCCTAAATACAGTCACAACTGATATCAGTGGAGACCAGCCGGGTGCAGTAGCTTCGTCGTCTTCCGCCGATCGGGAGGTGTTGGGGAAGGCGATGAGTCGCTTAGAGATCTCCGGCGGCCAGGACGGGAAGAAGGTGACAGTTAAAGTCGCTGCGGAGGATGTTGGGCTTTTGGTATGTTCTATCATACCTATGTATGCATCAATATGGCTGTCGACTGATCATACTAGGTGGATCAGCTGGATCTCAATAAGATCAAAGCGACGGAGCTCTTGAAGGCGAACGAGGGCGATGTCCAAAAAGCTATGAAGGCATTTATCTCGCCTGCTGTTGGTGCTTGATTGATACTTTCCCCGTTCCTTCACGATGGTTGAGGTGGGATTGAGTCGATAAGTTGATCGGCCTCTTCACGATTTAATTTGTTTTAATTTGTCGTTTCCTATACATACAGCAGTATAGCATTTCTATTTTCAATGTTCGCAGAGTCAAATTTCGAATCGTAGATCATCTCACGTATATCATCTGAATGTAAATGGCAGTCCAATACGTATCTCTATCAAAAAGATTACCGGCCACCCCCACGCCCTTCCTCGTTCTTTTTCTTTTCAATACCCTTTCCTTCATATATTGCCCACAATAGACACCAGCCTAGTAAAGCCTCTACGGCCATTACCCACCACACGCCACCAACCATATTGTAGCGTAGTCCCATCCCAAGGCCCCATCCTCCTGCAAACGGTCCCAGAGTACGTGCCGCGCTCGAGATACTCTGCGCTACTCCGTGGACAGTGCCCAGGACCAACGGATCCGTAACACAGTTATTAACGAGAATGATAGCCGCGGGGAGTGAAAATGTCCTGGATACGACTTGCAACCCAATAACTGCAGTGAACGCAGGCCACACCAGCCAGGGTAGGTTCGGAATAAGCACGAGAAACGGCATCAGAACATACGCCATTGAAGAGAATGGAAGGAAAGTGCGAAATGACGTCAGGGTCCCAAGGCGTGATTGAATGCGTGGGTAGACGAAAATCTGTAATGGTAGACCAATAAAACCGATTACGGCCGTCGCAAGACCGACTCGAGCAGAGGGTAAAGCAAGGCCACCGCTGAAGTGGAAGAAGCCGTGTCGGGAGCCTTCGGGGGCTCTTGGTGTTGGCAGAAAGACAAATATCATAGCATTGAATGCGCTGGTGTGGAAAGCAAGGAGGAAGTGGGCCAGGAGGGTCAGGAGGATGTTCGAAGTCCAGATCTGTCGGAAACCAGGGCGTTTCGAACCGGGAGGACGAGTGACACCGGACTGAGTCAAACATGGAGCTACACTCCGTTCAAGATCTACTGAAGCATCGTCAGGGATGTCAGTTAGAGGGCGATAATGCCTAAGTCGTCGCGGTGTGAAAAAGCGTGCTAGTTTTTCCCCAAGCTCCCGCCCCCAATCACTTCGGTATCGTGCAAGATGGTGAGTCTGGCTTTGATGTTAACATACTGAATTGTATACAGCCCAGAGTAACCTACCTCCTCGAGTCCAAGGAACAAAGCCATCCAGGAGATGAATATGTATACTCCACTCAGGACATTGGGCAATGCGTAGGGCCAATGCTGCATCCATTGTACGCCATCCTTGCCTCCGAGCCATGAACCCGGCCCGAATATATGGGGATAGCTATTCACAGGGTCGGCCAAGACACCTCCTAAGATGGGACCGATGATAACTCCAATGTTGAAGCACATCGGCAGCAATAGAAAAGCTCGAGATTGGTACCTGGAATGATCTCAGTAAGCGGGTGATTCTTCGCCCTTAAAAAAATGGCTGCAACTTACTTCTTCTCCTCGATAATCTCCGCAATCATAGTCCTCATCACCCCAACATTGCTATTCAGCGCTCCGCCCAAAGTCCGAAACACAGCCGCTGACACAAACGACCTGGAAAACCCAAAGCCTAAACACGAGATGCATGTCCCCAGCAACCCGATGAGCAGGACTTTCTTCCTCCCCATCCATTCTGCATCCGCCAGTCGCCCCCACCAGATGGCAGTTAGAAACTGTGCCGCTGTGAAGCTACCCTGCAGAATACCTGCTTGGGAGGAAATAGTCGAGTCAGGCAGAGACGGATCAAAGGATTTCAGCTGATAAAATATGTACGCTTGCAAAGATGTCTGAGCAAGAGGCTCTGATAGACGAGCGCATGTCAGGATAGCGAGCTGACCCTTTTTGGGCAGTGAACTCCAGGTTACCGGTTTCTCATCTGAAGAGGATCCGCCGTCTCCTTGTTCTGACTTGTCATCGTCGCCACCATTGTCACCGTCTTCACTGACGGAAGGGAATCGTCGATGGCCGTTAACTTGTTCTTCCGAATCGCCATGGTAGATGACCGTCATAATATCGGAATCTTTGCTATCGATAGAAGGGGCATCACCACCAAGCTCGATAATAGAGCTGAAGTGATGGTGGTCGGCCCCTTCCTGGACTGAGGTCCCATCTGTGTCTTTGCGGAGGACTACATTATCGATACTATGATCTCCTGCTGGATACTGTCCACGAGGGGTAGAACTTGATTCCATCAATGATGAATGGCGAAGCTGAAAAAAGAAAAAAGCGCGCACATGCAGCTTAGACACCAGTAAGCTGGAGATCCTCAAAGTGAAGGTCTTGGCCTTATTATAGGTATTTTCCGAGATTCAATCTGGACCTTGGGGAAGTGCGTAGAGAGAAAGCTAGGCCATGACTACAACGGCGATAGAAATGATCCTTAAATATTATCAGGGTGAGATTTTAAAAGGGCATAGAACACGCGAGCACCGTGCTTGTGCTTATCGAGTCGACTTAATAATATAATTCCGCCGGTTTAGCCGAAGACGCCAACGAGCAGATTAAGAACTGCCTATGCAGACTTCCAGTTAGCAACACGACAGATACAGTGGGGGGCTTCAAAATGATTTCTTTTTTCTGTCACAAACAAAGAAAACAAGACTGCTTGGCAGTGCTTGGCCAGATATCATTCCTCAGGCTGCAAGGCACCAACACACTGGCCAGTTGGCACCTGACTCCGGCCATGGTCCCGTGACTTTCCCCAGGACTGAAGTCCAGGTGCTTCGTCCATCACTCTCTATCTTTTCTGTAGCTCTGATATTACGACACATTCATCGGTTTTGGAAATGGACTCATCATCCAAGCCGTAAGTTTCTGCAGTGTCGCGTATTTCTACCGAGTCCCGTCCTGTCCGGTCGTGCATTGACCACTTCAGGGCGAAGGTACAGATGCATAAAGCAAGACAAAACAGACAAGAAGAATGATGAAGACAAACAAGAAAGATCCGACTGACCTGATGATCCTATATAGTCCATCGTCCAAACGTGGCAAAAAGGCCTGCACGGAATGCAGACAGCAGAAGGTCCGTTGAATCATCCAAATTGGGCCGGTTCCGGTGGCTCTCCGTCTAACATACAAAGCAACAGGCCAAATGCGACGCCTACCTCGATCTTAGTCGCCCGTGCTCCAGATGTGTCAAAGTCAATGCACGATGCGTCATCTCCGATCCTTTCAAGCGAGAGAATAAACGCCAGTTTGTCTCCCGTCCCACTGTCTTTTCATGGTGTCATGATTCTTTAACCATGATAATAGACGCCTATCGAATCTTCAACAGGAGGCAGAAGAATTGCGACGGAAACTGCGAGCTTCACAGTCTTCCGAGAATATTCACTCCTCTCCTATGGCCATGTTGACGGCTGCCGCAGAGTTGGGGGAACATCCTACCGGCAATGGGCCAGCTGCAGTACATCTGCCTCCAGTCTCTGCTTACCCATTGCCACATGCTTATTCAAGCTCTCAGGAGGCTAGGGTCGAGACGGCTACCATCAGGTGCAATACAGAACCCACTACCTCTCGGACTCTGAATGGAGTCACCCTGACAGGCGAGGAAGTCGATGATATCTTTCAACTGTGTGTTGCATGCAGATTCCATTATTTCCCGTTCTCCCCCAAGGTGCTAACTCAGTATGAAGATTTTTTAACCACTATGCACGATTTCTACCTCTTTTTGACCCCCATACCTCTCCAAATTCATACTATGCCCAATCACCTTTTCTCTTCTGGACAGTTATCGGTGTTGCGTGCAGAAATTATTCTCAAAACCCGACATTACTAACAGCCTTGCGACAAAGCATTTCCGAAATGGCACTGCTCACAGTTGCATCGACAGCCGCACCTTGGCACAATATCAAGGGTCTCTTGCTTATGCTAACTTGGCCGTTCCCAAAGGATGTGAACTATCCTGATATTACGTTTCCCTTGAGCGGGATGTTGCTGCATATCGCCATGCAGAATGCACTACACATTCCTATGTCTAGTCATGAGTTCTCAAGGGTTAAAATTCCTGCACTATCAGAGGCAGACATGATTCGGCGGTCAGAACTGTGGGCACACTGCATTATTGTGTATAAACTGTACGTTCTTCCGTAGGAATTGCGAGTATTGTCTTACTAGCTACTGACGTTAGCAACAGGACCTGCGTTTGCAAAGGGCAATGTGCCAATCCTCTTGTTAATTTTGAACAAGACCCTGGTGAAAAACAGGTTCTTTTTCATAAAATTGACCCATCTTTGCTGCTCAAAGTAAAGTGCCAGGAGATCGTCTCTAGATGCAGTGCGGCAGCCCTTGAGAATGGAATGCGAAATATGTCTGCAGATCAAGAACGAGCCTTGGACATTTTGCTTCGAAATTTTGAGAGCCAGGCCAATGATCTTGAGGCGCAAGTGATCTCTGGTGTGTCTATCCATTCCTCTTTATCCCTCGGTTAATACATATAACAGAAAGATAAAAGTGCTCCAAATCCATGAAACTGACCAATCTTCCAGAGGACGACAAACTCCACACTACTTACTGCCGTATGAGTATCCTGGCCCTGCATTTTTTCAAGAACCATACATTGATTTCTACTGGCTGTCTCCCGCGAATTGTTAACACGGCCTGTGCGGTCGTTGAACAGGCAGAAGGGCTTGGTAGACGGCTGAATGCCATATCAACGGCTCCGATGTATGTTAGTTTTGGAGTCCTAATTGCATTAGTTTCCCTACTTCGAATCTTAAAGAGCTCGGCGTCTCGCGGTATTGATGCCGAGCGAGCCAAGTCGTGTCTCTTTAAGGGCATCAATCTCGCGAAGCAGATGTCGGTGGGCAGCACAGATTTAGCTGCAAAAACAGTGGTGATACTGAACCAGCTCTGGCATAGCACCAAGGCATTCCGGAAGTCGGATGGCAGTGAATATACGACACTTCGCATCCGTAGCCGACTAGTCCTCAGTCCGGTGCTTGATGCGGTGTGGTGGTGGCGAGATGAATTTGACGCTCAATACCGGGCTATGCTCGTGTCTCAGTGGGAGCCGGATGGTTTGTCGATTGCAGTCTGAGCCGAGTGTACCGTTTGCGCTAACGAGGGGAACAACAGGAGTTGAAAACAGCCGTGAGCATGTGGGCGCTACGGCACATGCACCGGTATGTCAAGTGGAACGGTCAGAGCCACTCTTCGATGATCAGTTCTTAGAGGACTTCGAATGGGCCCTGGGAGATGATGGCATATTTCCACTTACGGAGCCATACACGTCAGCTTGGTAGGAAGAAATGTCACAAGCATCTAGACATCAGATAAGATTTCAGAACTGGAGTAAACGCAGATTTTCTGGGTAATATGCAAGAAGCAGGCTTGACATTGGAACCATTGCAAAAGAAGATGCTGGGGATTAAAAGCAAAATCCTACTCAAGATTATTGAATCTGGCCTTAGCCCGATTCAAGAATTTCAACTAGATATTGCTTCGCGCAAGATCTCATTAATGATTTGTGTCTAACGGCAAATATGAGCACACTGTACAAGCTTTGATTGAACAAAATGGAGACTCATGAATTAATCCTTGAAACGCCATGACAGTCACGTAATCGCCAATTCTAATAAATGAAGGTGCAAAAAAAAAAAAAACGCTAACAGAAAGAACGTGCAAGTAGGAGAAAAATGCTCAGCGCAGAAACTTCTCAACTGCACCCCCGATATTTTTCAAATCCAGCAAAAACGTATCATGCCCAAACAAGGATACATCCTCCCCTAGTTCAATATGTTCCACGGTCTTGTTACCCACTGCGCGGAGGGTCTCTGCAATTTCCCTCTGCTGCCACGCAGGGAAAAGACTGTCGCTCGCAACGCCTAAGACCAGGACAGGATGGTTCTTCAGTGGTGCGAGGCCTGCAACGAGATCAGACGATAGTGGATAGCCCGCTTGTCCAGATTTGGTTCCCGCATCGCCAGATACAGTCTCTGGCACTGTCGCTGTTGCCGAGGGTTGCTCCTCATAGGGTTTCTCTGGCAGTGTAAGGCTGCAGGCGGCGTTGTCATATTGGATATTTTTTCCACCTTGGGCAATCTTGCTTTCATATTCAGCTCTCCGCTTCCGGGTCTCTGCCTGATGGGCGTATCCAAGGTCGAACAGATCCATGGCCTTGGAGACATAGAGGAGACTGTTCGGGTCGTATTCAAGACAGAACTTCTCTCCTGCATGGTCGAGGTAAGTCTCGATCAAGAAATCCGGACACAGGGCCGGTGGTTTCCCAGGATCAGCACGCTTCCGTCCGAATCGCTTCTCCCACTCCGGTCCGCTCCTGTACGTTACCGTGGCGACTTCGCGGGCAAGTTTCATCCCCGAATGCGGCGGGATGGAGCCGTAGTAGAATCCTCGTGCCCATTTAGGATCCATCATCAAGATCTGCCGCTGCGTATGCCTCATTGCAATACTGTATGGATGACTCCGCGCGCAACCACTAATACTCACGATCTTGCCCACACGTTCCGGAAACAAAACACCCGCAGCAAGACTCTGCATCCCGCCCATACTCGATCCAACAGACGCATATAACCGCTGAATACCCAGGAAGTCCAGCAGTCGAAACTGCGCCCTCACCATATCCTCTAGCGTCAAAATAGGGAAGCGAGTCGCATATCTCTTCCCATCGGAGGGATCAATCGATGACGGCCCCGTACTCCCATAACAACCACCAATGACATTGGTGCAGATCACGAAATACTTATCCGTGTCGACAGGACGACCGGGTCCGATGAATTTCTCCCACCACCCCGGCTTAGGGTTCTTTTCGGTTCTACGTGCATGGCTCGAAGCGGACAGTCCCGTGTGGAGGAGAATCGCATTGCTCTTGTCCACGTTCAACTGGCCCCAAGTCTCATATGCAATATCAAACTCAGGCAATACCCCGCCCCAATCTAATAATAACGGTTCGCTACAAGAGTATTTCTCGTGGTGACCGGTCGTATATGAAGGTTCGGGGCCGGACTGGAGGGATCCGGCGGAGAGGAGGGCGGATTTGGCATCTTGTGCATCGAGGCAAGGGAAAGAGAGAGCGGGATTCGAGGAATCTTTAAGACATGACGGCTCGGGATGGCTCGGTCCTGCTGTTGTTTCTGTTACCGATGCCACATGTGAGAAATTTCGAGCTGTGTTGGTGTGCAATGATCTGTTCTGATGCGCTGACGCTGTGATTTGAAATTGGCTTCTCCCCGAGATGGTGCTTGCTGGGATGTATCCCTTGGCCTTTGCGGCAGCTCTGAGGCTGCGAGAAGCCGAGCGAGTAGCGCTCTGGACGACGATCATCTTAGAGCTCCAGATTGGGGTTTATAAGGAGCAGAAAGTGCAATAATTAATGTGTTGGACAGAGGACATCATCTCAATGAGGCCTGGAAATTTGACTCCAGAATACTGTATTGTCAAATTAGGAAGGCGGAGCCATTCTGCCGGTCACTGCAGCGGATGGCGTCATGTCATTCTGTTTGTATTGGTTACATTCCAGGCGGTGAAGAAAAGCAGGGCCAAAGATGCTGACTAATACTTTATATGCAAGTTTACTGCTAGAGGTCACATGTGTTCTGCCCATTTAGACCGCACCTGGTCTAGGACAGCCGGTTAGGAAGTGCACTTAGAGATAACTAATGTATTCGGTAAGCGAGCGCCGCACCTCCTAAATTTCGGCCGCGGTCGAAAACCTCACTGAACTCAACCACCAACCATGCCTCCAAAAGCGCATCAAAATCCAAGAGATTCAATTGAGAAGGAAGGAAGAGTCCTACTAGCAGTTTCTGCTTTAAAAAAATCAGAAATATCTAGTATTCGAGAAGCAGCTCGTGTTTATAATGTTTCTGAGAGAACTATCCGCAGACGACTTCATGGTATTACTACACGTCTCGAAACACGCGCGAACGGCCATAAAATGACTCAAAATGAAGAAGACTCGCTTGTACGATGGATTCTTTCGCTAGATCGACGTGGAGCGCCTCTCCGACCTTCACATGTACGAGAAATGGCTGATATTATACTTGCTCAGCGTGGTACTACACCAATTCAATCAGTTGGAGAGAAATGGGTATACAACTTCGTTAAACGACATGATGAACTGAAAACCTGCTATACTCGCCGCTATGATTATCGACGCGCTAAATGTGAAGACCCTAAAGTTATTAGGGAGTGGTTTGATCGTGTACAAATCACTATAATGCAACATGGGATCACACCAGAAGACATCTACAATTTTGATGAAACTGGCTTTGCCATGGGCCTAGTAGCTACTGCACAGGTAGTTACTAGAGCTGATTATTATGGAAAGGTCTCTTTTGTACAGCCAGGCAATCAGGAATGGGTTACTTCTATTGAATGTATCAATTCTACTGGATGGGCACTTCCTCCATGCATTATCTTTAAAGGGAAGGTCCATATAGAGGGTTGGTATCAAGATTCAAAGCTTCCACATGACTCAAGAATTGAAATTAGTCCTAATGGATGGACTACTGATGAGATAGGCCTTCGCTGGCTAAAGAATCTCTTTATTCCTACAACCACTAGTCGTACAACTGGGAAATACCGTCTTCTGGTTCTTGACGGCCATGGCAGTCATCTTACACCTCAATTCGATCAAATATGCAGTGAGAATAATATTATTCCTATCTGCATGCCAGCTCATTCTTCCCACAAGCTCCAACCCCTAGATATAGGCTGTTTTGCGCCTTTAAAGCGGGCATATGGGAGCTTAGTGGAGCAGAAAGCACGCTTAGGAATCAATCATATTGATAAGCTTGATTTTCTAGAGGCCTTTCCACAAGCTCGTGAAAGCGCTTTTCAAGCAGAAACTATTCGAAATAGCTTTGCAGGTGCTGGCCTAGTTCCATTCAACCCTGATAGGGTGCTCAGTCCAGCTAAAGACCCCTACACCACCAGGCAGCCGGTCAACCAATTCAGCACCCAAAACGCCCTACACTGCTAGGCAGCTAGAAAAGCAGGCATCTACGATGAAGAAACTGCTTGGAGAACGCGCTCAAAGTCCTTTGTCTTTGCTAGAAACGCGATTATATAAGCTTATTAAAGGTCATGAATTGCATCTTAAGGAGCTTATCCTTGCACGTGAAGAAATACGCAAATTCCACACTGATGAATCGCAAGGTCAAAAGCGGAAACACTCTAATAGGCAGTTAGCTATTGCAGGGGGAACAGCTATTCAGGAGGGCCTAAAGTGATTTCAGCGTGAGAATGAGGTCCATGAAGCTCAAGATGCGCTTCCTATAGATCCAGCACTTTCTGCAGTTGGATCACGCGTACGAGCGCCCCCTCAGTATTCTAATTGCCATATTCGGGGACATACTAGAGGTTTGAATTCCCTTGGCAATTAGTTTTTATATAGAAATGCAATTGTTTGGTTGATAAAGGCCCTAGAATGGTGGAAATCGGGTGGAGGTGCGGCGCTCGCTTACCGAATACGTTAGGCGTCAACTTCCAATATTATCTAATAGTCAACTAGTGCCGAATCTTCTATTCTGAATCTATACAGAGCATCCCTTGTTAACTTCAATAGACAGCATTAAAGATGCCGTTAGAAATGCTGTTGGATTGGATACAGATGTTCTGTAGTTCTAGTTTGTTGTTCCTCAGCGTAAAACATGGTCTCGAGCCTCTCCGTGAGTTATATAAATTCGAGGCGTACATCTTAAATACCTCCATTTAACAATGCGACGGTTAGAAGATGGCCGAAAATGGCTACTTCGGCGGTCATTTTAAGATCTGTGCTAGCCAACATTCTGTTAGATCCCATGAGGTTCTATTGGAAGTATGTCTGTTGTTGTGTTAGCTTCCTATCTAGGTGCCGGAACTAGCTCTACCAGGTCAGGCAAATTCCCCCCTTGTGTCTCATCAATATCCTCCCAACTTTTCAATGGCAGACATGATGCGCAAAACCAAACAATGGGAGATGAAAGAGGAGAATCGCTTCGGCACTCACGAAATGATACACGCTTATAAAGTCGACCCCAAAACTGTCGTCAAACTAATAGAACCCCCGCGCCTGTCAGAAGCTGAAACACTACGGTTTGTCCGTTCCCAGACTGGGAGAGTAGGTGGTTTAGTGAGAATGTGGTGGAGAAGATCTTACCTTCTTATCCGCTGGAAAATGCCGTTATGATCCATGTCCATAATATTGTTTGGCGAGATATTGCATATAAAACACGTGGAGTAAGCAATGTACAAACTTCGTAGCTAGTCAATATGAGCCTGGCCTGCAAGGTAAGATATCTCTCTCAATTGCCAGAAGAAGCAATGTAAAACCAGACAAGGTACAGATAAACTTGACAAAGGGAGGCAAGAAATCAATCGGAAGCAAACAGTCAACCAACCCAATAGGAAACCCTGTATCAAAATGCTGTACATACCCCTAACCACCCAGTTAATCACTTCCTGTGGTTGGCCCACGAACCACTATGACCTGCATTTCGAGATGAGTATCCAACTGAAGAGCTAGCCATACCTCCCGAAGTCCTACTCCTCATATTACGAGAGGTGCTGCCACTATTGCCGCTAGTTCTCACGGATCTTGAAGAACCCCTTGATGACGAACCGGTACTGCTGAGCTCAGATCGGGAGGGTTCAATTATAGAATTTGCGGCTGCCAACACCCTGTTTCTCTGATGCTGGGATGGTACGGATTTTAGACAGAGACGCAATACCAAAAGAGTCCAGCCTCTTGCTGTTTTCAACCTTCATTGCGTATGGAACACCTTGCGTAGGGCCTCGAGGCTTTGATGTGGTACCATGTACATCGGCTGGAGCCTGGAGGAGCGAGAACGAAAATCCAATGAGGGCTGTTTCCAGTGCCCTGCTAACTGTCACAAAAGTAACTACTTTATGTTTAGTGCTGTGCTGATCTAAATAAACAGAAAATCGTATCTAACAAAATGCTTGCTGGATATGATGCAATCCGTGTTTACAGTACGAATGCAAAATCTACAGTGTGCCAACACTACTATGTACAATGCAATGTCCAATATCCATGCCATTACATGAAACAAAAAAAAAAAAAAGGAAAAACCCTACCATCCCTGTGTCCGAGTACTCCGGGTAAGAGCCAACCCGAACGATGGCCCATAGTAAACATTAGAGCTTCTGGTCCGTTCATGCGCCAGCGCCTCATCCTCCTTCATAAGCTGATCCTCCGTCGCCGTCGGAGCCATTCCCGGATATGTTGGCTCTCTGGTTATACGCTCTGCTCCTGGTGGCGCTTGTGGTACTGGCTGCCCAGCCATGGCGGCTGCAAGTCGCTGCTGCATGGCTTCTTCCTCCGCTTCTTCGATAACTCTCGCGTAGTGGCATCTCCGGTAGACGCCGATAGAACTCAGCGTGAGGCTGGTGATCTCGATAGTGAACATAACCGGAAGCGTGTACCAGAGCTGCGGGTTGCAGCCTCTAGACCAGATGTCGATCTCCGTCTGGTAAAGCGAGTGGGCTGGTAAAACGTAGGACCACTTGAAGAACCCAGGGCTGAGTTCGTAGGGGAATAGAATGCTGGCGATGTTGAGGATGGCCCATGAGATCAGGGCTAGGGGGGTGTAGAATGGTGGAAGCCACACGGTGAAGAAGTCGAGCGTCAGGAAATTGAGGTGGGCGAAGAGCCAGAGGATCATCCAGTTCAGCACGAACTGGTTTGCATTAACATGCCAGCCGGCACGGAATGCCCAGAGGGCCACGATGGAGAAGAGCGAGCCAGAGAAGGTAAAAAGGGCGGACAGAACAACGCGGACTAAGATGACCCGCGTCGGGTAGAGGCGGTTGTAGAGCTTGAATTGACTATAGAGGCCGTTGATGATGCCCAGGTAGCAGAACTCCTGGACAAATATCAGGATGACGGCAATCGTGTTGTAGATCAGACGCGAACCTTGTGCCGTGCGTTGCAGGTTGATTCCCACAATTTTCCAGGGATCTGCATATAAAGACAGGGATTCAGGAGACCTTAGAGTCCGAAGGACACCGGAACTGTTTGCCCGTGCGTACGAGGAAGCCGCTGTAGACGACAAGGTCTTCAGATTATTCGAGATAGTCGAGTCAACCACCGCAGGATACCGAGCCTCATTCCAGATATAGAACAGCACGTCCGACTTATTGAAGTCTGCAGCTGTTGAACCCCCGACCAACAGCGCCGTAGCGAGTCGATCGGATGCACCGCGCGCTGTATACACGGCAGCCCAATAATGAATATGGCAAACGGTCCTTCTGATGTCACCAGGCGATGGAAAATCCGCCGGAGAGCGTTCGATCAAAGTCGGAAAGCCTCGTCCACGTAGGACATTGTAGGCGTTGCGGATAGACTGGCCGACGATACCGCCGTCATAGTCGACGTAGACAATGCGCAGGTTATGGATATGGGTGCTCTCACGATAGAGCGTCCCGTAAAGGTAGCAGAAGAGGGAGAAGAAGAGGACCTGAAGAAGGCAGAAGTTGATGATGGCTGCCTTGAAGAACTCCCTACGAGGCTGGCGAAGGGTTACATGCGACGCACTCACCCGCTGTTCACGAGCCCTGGGATAGAACTCGAACCGAAGTCGCATCGTCTACTGAGCCCAGTCATTACTGCATATCTGCAGAGAGGATGATTACAGATGGACATCCTCTCTTTCTCTCTCTCTCCCCCCGCTGATAGCGTATGCCGGCATTGCTGTCCGGGGATGGCAACGTAACTGAGTCATCTTTTTACCCGTAACGTTAGGATTTGTATGAATATTTGCGTCATTCTCCTCGGTGCCACTCACTCACTTTGCCCACAAACGTCACTTCCAGTGGCTGCTCGATGGATTCTGGTGGTTTGTATTAAGCTGTACGCTGTAGGAGGCACGTAGGGAGTGACATGACGAGTCTATTTAAGTGGAAAAGTCGGGTGTGAGAACGATTCTGGCAAAAGGCTTAAATTCACTCTTTAATTTCCACCGAATGGTATTTGCTTTAACTATATGACTATCTCAAGATGTCTCGCCAAACAGAAACATGAACGTGCCCAGGTCAATATCAGCTCCGAAAGTCCAATAACCTAAGGGCGCCCAACGCCGAAAGCCCGCTGTAGCCAAAGAGTTTCCACGTGGGCCTGAACAGAATTGATCCCTGCTCCCAGATTAGCCGCCACATTCTGCTGATGCTGTTCTTTCTTCCCGCTTTGCTCTGGCGTTTCACTTGTAGAACTCTCATCAGGGGCAGCCTCGATTACTGATTCCATTCCAGGACTGAAGTTCCAGATCCCTCGAATCACAAATCCAGCGCTCTGTAGTAACTCCTTCCACTGACGTTCCGATCGCTCCACTCCTGCTCCAATGCTCATCATCTGGATATCCATAGACGACTGGATAAGAGGGATGTCAGTGTCCGGGAGAACAAAATCGACGATGATAATCCGCGAATGCACGGGGTCCATGGCAGATTTGGTATTGAGGAGGATCTTGCGGCACGTATCGTCAGGCCAGTCATGGAAGATAGAGCGGAAGAAGTAGATGTACGCTCCTGTTATGTCTGGTATCAGCTCCTGCCACTACATATAGTAATGTAATTGAAAGGGTGGGTGATACATACCTTTGACAGGCTGTGGTTCCAAGAAGCTATATGCCATCTTCTCAATCCCATCGGTATTCGAAGACGACTCAAGAACAGAAGGTAAGTCCTGCAACACAAGTTTCGCACGAAATTCAGAACCAAGACGTTTCCGGAGTTTGACCAGATCGTGGCCCTGGTTCCCGCCGATATCAACTAGGAATGCTTTTTCTTCGTTCCTGTGCGGTGTCTTGTCGTGGTGCTCAGTCTCTTCACCTTCACTTTCATGGCCATGGCTATGGTGATGGGCTTGAATATCTTCAAATCTAGCGGCCTCCTGGATGACTCTGTTGACAGGGTAAATGTCAAACCAACTCTGTTTTCCCTCCCGGCGACTGGCCATGTAGGAGTTGAACCAGCTCTGCTGTTTTCTGTGGTCTGCCAGCCACTCAAACTGGCTCTGTCCAACCGCGTACGCCATTGGAGAGCGCGAGTATTCAGTAGGATTCACGTATTTTGTAAATTTCAAAAATGCCGGAAGTTTCGAAAGAGTAGGAAGGGTGAGGTCATAGCTGTTACAGTTTATATATGTTAGCATATGCTGGACTTTGGTATCCCTTAGCCATATGTGTAACCCCGTCAAACACAAAATGATATGGCGTACAACAGCCGGCAGAGAAATATACAACACGAAATACGTACATGCATCTAACCCCGTCCTTACCGGTAGGCTCGGTCATGATACTGGTTTTGCTGTTGGCAATGTATACATCAGGCTCAGGAGAGCTGCAGAGGCCCAGCGAGACCATAACACGCATGAAGCGAGCTTTTGAAAGATGATCAGTATGTATATCTAGCATTTAATGTGAGCTGAACTTAGGGAAGATGCCACATACCGATGAGATCCTCAGCAGCGCCTGTATCCTTGGTCAATTCGGCGGCAGAGACACCATGGCCATGCTTACCTGCCTCTACCAGGTGATCGAAAATGCCAAGATCGGTTACTATGCGTAGGGCGGCATTCTGGGGAGGCTGAATCATTTATATTATGCATTAATCTTCATATATCACCAGAAAACATGGCCAGGGACGGGCCTATGTACTAACCTGGTAGATGATTCTCAGAACCGTCTCAGTAGGAGTCTCAACAGCGAGCTTCAGGCCATTAATCTTCTTGAGAAGATCAGCATGGGTCTCCGGGCTAGAATCAGTATAGTTCTTGTCGGCAGCAGCTTTGACCTGGTCCACCAGGCGGAGGATATCACAGCTGTTGGACGTGGCCATATTAGGCATAATGCAAGGTCCGTTGAAGTATGCAGAGACTGTCCAGTAGACAGATAAATGAAACAGAATGGAGAGAATAAGTAGGAAGAAGAAAGCACACAAGGGATATTTATATTAGCTCTAGAGGCGAAGTAGTATATCAAGTGAATTAACAAAGAGGGGAGGTCCGTATACATGAAAGGGGAATCCCAGCTAGCACACGTCATGTCCGACAAAATCAGAATTCAGGCTTTGTCCATTAATTATATGATTTTCCCCTCAGAATTCTCCCTTGCATTTCCCTGGAGTGAGATACAAATTATATATGGCGACATCGGAATCAACTGGGCTGTTGGGCAGTTCAGGAAAGACATACGTCCTCCCGGAAGGACAAGTAGCATTAAACTATCAGTCAATTAATGGATAGGGTATGTACAGGGAGAGTTGGGGAAGATCTCAGACGCCCACTCATCTGTATTAGGCACCACCATATACATCCATCAACACCCATCTCACCTAAGAACGTTCCTGATGGCCGTCTCCAACCACAACTTTGCATATTGATAATGCAACCAGGCAATGTGCTCCGGCATTGGCTGAGACTCAGCCTTCCCAAGACCCTGGAAGAAGCAGCTCTTGACACCGAACTCTGCAACGCCTTCATCCGGCTTAATTACGGCGGACATTTCAAACAGACCGTCCGATTCACGAACGTCGCGCTTGCGGGGCGAATCGCCGCATCTCACCACAATGCGCTCGGGAGTCTTCTCAACAACCTCAAAATGGTCTGTGATTTGAGTGCCAACTTCATACGTCGAGGAGAGCAATTGGTCGGGAGTCCAGAGCTGGTGCGCGGTGTCGGGACCCTGGTATTTCCGAGCTAAATATGCACGTTGAATGGCATATCCTAGTGCAAATTAGGCTGTCAATGGAAAATAACCACAAGAAGACTCGATCAACTCCATAGAGTTGATCTTTATGTATCAGGGTTTCTGTTTTAATCAACTCCAGAGTGACGTACCCCAACCACCCCAAACGCCGGCACAGAACGCCTCCACCAGTTTCCCCTTCTTCTCCAGCAAGCTTGGGTTAATCTGCGACAATGGGACCTTGCGAATGTAGAGATCGTGCGTGGTCGGGTTCTTCGACGGGTTGTATTTGTTGAAGCTGGCCGAGTGGAAGATGGGGTCAGAGGGTGCAAGAGGGACGAAGGTATCGTTGCGTGTAGCCCAGAAGAAGGTGCCGACCGCCGCTGTGCCACCAATGGTGGCTGTTTTAAAGAGTCCGCGAATTAGGCCCATGATGGTGGGATGGGTATGGTTGAATGGTAGACTTGGTGATGCTGGAACCGCGCGAAGAGACTCAATTACGTTGTTGTCGGGAGATAACTAGCTGGGTGTACTGATGAGGTATTACCTATAGCCACGGGGTTACTGTTTTGCCCAGGGATATCCACAGTGCGGTCGGATGTACTCCGACATATGTGGAATGTGTGGAAATAGCGTCGTAAGCAGGGCGTTATTACGTATCGGTAAGAATAATATATGTCTATGGCCGGCTGCAGGGACCAAACACGCAACTGCTTCATGAAGAGCTACCCTTTGCACGACGTACAGTACTATCACACCCACGCTACAACCCTCATTCAACGTCGATCTCCATGTGCCTTATAAAGAAGAAGATTCCAAAAAGGCATTAGCCCTTTTCAGTCCGGCGAAGAAACCGTCTAGAAATACAACGCCAATGCTTAAAATGGAGTCCGCGGAGTCCTGATAAGGCATCCAAGGCACCATAACCCAGAGGAGCAAGTCGATGCGGATTATGCCGCCGATTGGCCGTGCTGTCCGTTCGACAGGATGTCGATGAGGTTCGTGATTTGCGCCGCTTCATTTAGATGTGGCCAGAGTGTTTCCTGGCACACGCTTGGATTCGCGTCGACTTACCCGATGGGGATACATCTGTGGGGAAGGGCGGCAGACGAAGCTGTATGGCCTATCTCTGCTTTGGTTTTATCTACCACGATTAGATGATACTCAAGAGATATGACAGTGTGCTCACTCGGGATGGAAGTCGTCAGAATCGGGCTGGAGTCTCAGCAGCATTGTTATACCTTCCAAATGGAGCATGTCCATGCGGATACACCGAGGGTCGATGGGAGGATAAATAGCTTCACGAAGCCTCACGACGAGGTTTTGAAGGTCAATTCAACGGATCACTTCAGGTTCGTCTTATCTTTATCATGGCCTGTTGTGCTGCTGGAAAAGCTCCTCTCGCGGAGCCCCATCCGTTAGGTACAGACATTCAGTCCCTCATCCACCTGGTGGACTTGAACTGACAAGCCGCAGATCAACTTTCAATTGAAGAAATTCCTCTCGCTGCCTCAATTATCCGTCAATATGCTCGTCCAAAACAGCTCAAGTTCAATTGCATCACCCTCCGCGAACCCTTAAAAGCCGAGTACCAAGCATTCCGGAAAGGCCTTGTGCCTCGTCCTGACCGACGTGCTTTCGCTATCGTCTTAGAAAAGGGAACGGCCAAGGTATCCGAGGTCATTGTCAACCTGGTCACCAAACAGGTCGAATTGTGGAAAGACGTGAAAGATGTTATGCCAACACTGACACTGGAAGATCTGGATATCATCGAGCGTGTGGCCCGGACGGATCCCCGCGTTATTGGAGTGTGCCGGGAAATTGGCATCACAGACATGTCCAAAGTCTACTTCGATGCATGGGCTATCGGGGTTGACGACCGCTGGGGCTATGAGAGGAGGTTGCAGCAGGCACTGCCATACTATCGATCTTCCAAGTATGATAACCAGTATGCCCATCCGCTGGACTTTGTAGTCGTGGCCGATACCGAGACCGAAGAGATTCTTTCCGTCGATGTGCGGCGGGTAAATGGGGAGCGGACCCCCGTGCCGCTAGACGAGCACAACTATCTCCCAGAGTTTATCCAGGATGGATATCGAGCAGATCGTCTCAAGCCAGTAGATATTACCCAGTCACAGGGCGTGTCATTCCGGATGAATGGCAATGAGATCGAGTGGGCTGCGTTCAAGATGCACATTGGATTCAACTACCGCGAAGGTATTGTCCTGTCGGATGTGCGGGTACACGATCCCTATGAGAACCGGGAACGGACATTGTTCAACCGCATAAGTGTTGTCGAGATGGTTGTTCCGTACGGCTGTCCCAAGCCGCCACACCACAAGAAACACGCATTTGACGTCGGGGAGTACGGTACAGGTCTGATGACAAACTCACTCGAGCTGGGATGCGATTGCAAGGGCGCCATCCACTATTTGGACGCTGTGCTCTCCACCTCGAAGGGTGACGCATCAGTCATCAAAAATGCTGTGTGCATCCACGAAGAAGACAACGGCATCCTGTACAAGCATACCGACTTCCGCGATAACTCCTCCATCTCTGCCAGAGACCGCAAGCTCATCATCTCTCAGATCATCACAGCAGCCAACTACGACTATGCCTTCTACCACATCTTCACGCTCGACGGCACATATAAGCTGGAGATGAAACTCACCGGCATGCTAAATACTTATTGCCTGCACCCCTCAGAGAAGGCCGAGCCATATGGCACCAATATTGCCAGGAATATCGACGCACAGAACCACCAACATATCTTCTCTTTACGAGTCGACCCCGAGATCGACGGCAACAATAACTCAGTCATACAAACCGATGCCGTCCCTTCAGATGACCCAGTAGGCTCAGAGGCCAACCCATTCGGCAACGCCTTCTATGCCAAAAAGACTCCTCTCCGAACATCTCTGGAAGGAGCTGTCAACTACTGCCATGAGACCAGCAGAGCGTGGGACATTGTTAACCCTAGAAAACTTAACCCAGCATCCAAGAAACCCGTCGGATACAAGATCATCAACAACCAGTGTCCCGGTCTCCTCCCGAAACCGGGAAGCGTTGTACATAAACGAGCTGGATTCGCAACCAAATCGCTCTGGGTCCTACCCTACCGAGACTACGAATTATACCCAGCTGGAGACTACGTGTGCCAGTCCACAGGTGAATTGAACCACCCGCACAACCCAACAATCGTGGATTGGGCGAACCGGAACGAATCAATCGAGGATACGGATATTGTCTGCTACATCCAATTTGGATTGACACATTTCCCACGCACAGAAGACTTCCCTATCATGCCCGCCGAACCGGTGGGTGTGATGATGCGCGCGTCGCATTTCTTCGAGAAGAATCCGGCCTTGTGGGTGCCTCCGTCGACAGTGGTGATGGATAAAACGTCGAGGAACGCGTTTCCGACGTGTGATGTGCCTGCCGTTAAAGGAGTGCCTAAACTTTGATTTAATTTTGTATATAAAGCGTAACGTGCAGAGTTTATATGTGGGTAATTCACAATTTTATTGACTTTTGATATGCTGTCTTCTGGGCACTGCTAGTATCCAATATCGCTTTCATTTAAAGAGTGGAACGGACAGAAATCTATTTAGTAGATAAAGCAAGAGTGAACGAGGGCTAGGCAGTGGGGATCAATAGAATGCTATGATATGTATTATGATTCTACTGCTAACACAATCCACAACCGGGCGTTCCCCCTATACCATGATCTAGGAGGTACGATATAATTCGACCTCCCTAAAGCATATATATTATTAAAAAACTAGTTCCCATGGCGACTAGGACATTGCAATCGCCTATGTCCAACAATATGGCAATCACTGCACCGTGGTGGTGCCCGTATATTCTGCTCAACTGCAGCTGGTGCTGGTTCAGTAGGTTGAGCATTCTGAGCTTCTTGGACCTCATTCTCATGCTGTAGAAGCTGCTTCTCATGTACAGCACGTAAATCCTGGACTTCTTTCGCAAGAAGAATGACCTCGCTTAGTGCCATTTCAAATCCTTTATAAATCTTCTTCAACCGTGTCTCAGCAAGAGATAAAGGACTTTGTCTATGATCCCGCTTCTGTAATTGATGGAGGTTGCGAGGTGTTTTTGGTACTGAATTGGTTGATTGGCCGCCTGGTGATGTGGGTGTCTTAAGTTGTATGTTAAGCTGCGAAAGCACCCTTTCTGGATTGAATGGAATTAAGCCAGTTACTGTGAAGCTATTGCGAATGGTTTCTGGCTTAAATATATCTGTATGGGCATAGGGGTATGCCTCTAGGAAATCAAATTTATCAATGTGATTGAAGCCAAGCCGCATCCTATTCTCAACAAACCCCCCATATGCCTGTTTCAATGGGGAAAGGCATGCCACATGAAGAGGCTGTAAAAGATGTGATAAATGTGGAGGCATGCAGATTGGTATAATGTTGTTTTGGCTGCACATCTCATCAAACTTGGGAGTTAAATGGCTTCCATGGCCATCCAAGATAAGTAGGCGATATCTCCCAGTTGTACGTGCCTCAGTGGATGGGATAAAGACTTTTTCAAGCCAGCGGAGCCCAATTTCATCAGTTGCCCATCCATTCTCACTGACTTCAATCCTCCAATCACGCGGTAAATTCTCATCTTCATACCATCCCTGGATGTGCGCCTTTCCCTTGAAGATAATAGAGGATGGAAGCACCCATCCGGAAGAGTTGATACATTCAATTGTCGTAACCCATTCCTGGTTGCCTGGTTGTACAAGAAAAGGTTTACCAACCATTTCAGCTCTAGTAGCTACCTCAGCAGTAGCTGCTAGACCAATTGCAAAGCCAGTTTCATCAAAATTGTAGATATCCTCCTGTACAATCCCATGTTGCATAATGGTAATTTGTACACGGTCAAACCACTCCCTAATAATCTTAGGGTCTTCACATTTTGCACGCTGGTGATTATATCGCCGAGAATATATTGTTTTAAGCTCATCATGTCGTTTAACAAGGTTGTAAACCCAGTTTACTCCAAATGTCTGAATGGGTGTTGTACCACGCTTCGAGAGTATGATATTGGCCATTTCTTGTACATGGGATCGTCGGGGGGCTGCTCCACGTCGGTCCATAGAGAGAATCCATTGTACAAGAGATTTCTCCTCATTTAAAGTTAATTTATGGCCATTGGCGCGTGTTTCACTGCGGCATAGACTGCCCTTAAGTCGGCGGCGTAGGGTTGTATGAGAGACATTAAAAACACGTGCTGCTTCGCGAATTGAAGGTATGTCACGGCGGTTGATGGCTGATATAGCAAGTATAACCCGTTTCTCTTTCTCAATAGAATCTTTGGGATTTTGGTGCATTTTTGGAGGCATGGTGGGTTGTTGAGCTGCTTCAGTTTTTAGGCATGATCAAAACGCGTGAGGTCTCGGTTGTGTGGAACGCTCGGTTGTGGATTACATTATAGTTAGCATCGTCATTGATGTAATCAGACTCCCCCCGTTTTCGCTGGACACCCATGGAAATAGCTGGGTTCGTAGAACTGTAGATTTATCAATGAATTCAATAGATTTCTACATACAAAATAAAATCGAAGCTATTTACTAGGGCATTTTGACCAATTATGGCCGGGTTGACCACAATTACTACATTTAGGAGGCTTTCGCTGTCTCTGAGTTGATTTCTGCTGAAATAATTCCCCCGTCTGCTGAATTTTTTGCTGGCCTTGCAAGCCAGTAAGACTTTCTCCATCTTGAACAAATCTCTGAGGTGCTTTCTTCTTCTTCTTTCTTTCCTGGATTGTATGAAGCTGTTGAACCTCATTCTGTAGGAAAATTGCATTCTGCATAGTAATCTCTGCACCCTTAATCACCTTATCCATTGCCTGACTGGTCATGGAAGGGGGTATCTCATTGGTTTTAAGATATTGAATTTGCTGATTTTGTTGCTTAAGCTGATAAGAATCTGCTCGTGTTTCCCTTGGTCCAAATGATTTGTTGCTGCAGGCTGTAGATGGTGGTGTTGGTGTTTTCAGCTTGATAGAGAGCTTTGAAAGCACTCTCTCTGGATTATGAGGAATTAATCCGGTTGCTGTAAATCCACTTCGAATATTATATGATGACAATGCACGTTGATGAGCTGAAGGATAAAGAACTAAGAAGTCATCCTTGCAGATTGAATGAATCCCTCTCTGTATCATCTCTGTAGTACTTCGGCCATAAATACGCTTTAAGGGAGAAAAGCAGCTGACGTCAAGTGGTTGTAAAAGATGTGAAGAATGTGGAGGCATGTATAGAGGAATAATCCTCCTATCTGTACAGAATTTATCAAATTCTGCAGTAGCATAGCTTAAATGGCCATCAAGGATTAACATCCTATATCTGCCTTTAGCCCGCAAAGCTGTATGCATTTCAAAGAGCTCCTGAAGCCATTCATAACGAAGCTCATTTGTTGTCCGTCCATTCTCACTTAGGCTGATTCGATAGTCTTGTGGGATTGAGGAATACCATTGAGGTTGATGTTTTTTCCCAGCCAGAATAATCTGTGGAGGTAAAGCCCATCCAGTAGAATTGACACAGACAATTGAAGTCGCCCATTCTCTATTTCCACGTTGTAGTTCCTTTGCTTTGCTTTCACTTATTTCTGAGCCACAGATAACTTTTTCAGTTGATATGACACCCATTTGAAAGCCAGCCTCATCCATGTTGTAGATATCTTCATCCAGAATCCCATATTTCTGCTGGATATTGGTAAAAAGCTTAAACCAATTCTGAATGAGCTCTGGATCCTCACATTTCGCACGCTGATAATCGTATTTTCGAGTGTATTTAGACTGAAGCTCTGGATGGCGTTTGACAAATCGATTCACCCATTTCTCACTAAAGGAGGCAGAGGCATTGGAGGATAGCTGTGCAGACAATAATAATTCTGCTAAATATTGGACAGTTGCAACTCTTGGAGGTAGGCCACGGTGGCACATATCGAGGATCCATGTTGAAAGAGTAGATTCTTCAGTTGCTGATAGCTTTCTGCAGTTTGCTATAGTATCTGTACGGGCAGAGACCCCTTTTAGCCGTCTTCGGAGGGTTTTTGTATTGACATCAAATGCTGCTGCAACCTTCGGGATAGATGGATATTGACCCTTTTTGAATGCATTAAGGGCTAAGAGAATTCGTCCTTCATAGGATTTATCTTCCATGGCAATAATGTGGATGGTAGAGGTAATTGATAGAATTATGGTAGCTATCGTGGGAAAGGGGGGAGGGACTCTCGGCGTCCGGAGACTCTCGGTATCCGATTACGTTAAGACGAAGCAAGTATTAAACTAACAAGATGTCATGACACTATAGTGTAGTAGAGGGATCAGGAAATAAGAAACAATCATCACAATCATATTCCACTATGGAGTAATCGGACACGATCCATTACACATCCACCGTATTTAATCTAAATATAAACAAAGGCCCCATCATGATTCTCAATCCTCTCAGCCAAGTTAACATCCCTCGGGAACGTCTCCCCAGCACTATTGTACAACAAAGCCCGCAGGACAGGGACCTGACCATCGCCCTCGATAGAAAAGGTAACGTCCTCGGCGCTTTCGGAGAAATTGGCACCGTCCCAGGAGAAGCTGCCTATAGTACGGTTTTCACGTCAGTTCAGCCACTTTAGATGATTATCTGGTGCGGGGAGAAGGGGAAATGGATATGATAAATAAATTACCCTCGTCATTCCCAAGAACAGTGTCAAGGTCAAACTCAGCCTCGATGAGGTCACCAGATTCGTTAGAGAGAAGGGCACGGAGGTAGTGCTTGTTGTCGATGCGGACGTCTTGAGCGGATAGGTGGAATGCCATTTTGAGCTCTTTTGTTTGTTTTTTCAAGTCGACTTCAATCAATTCAATTCCCGTATATATTATGAGAAAGCAAAAACGAGTCACTAGAGATGAGACGATAATAAGACGGAAGGAGGGGGAGGAGGGGGAGGAGGGGAGGAGGGGAAGCCATTTATATACCCAGTTAGTTTAGCAACTCCATCCTCCACCTGCAAGGATAATCGCATACGCTGAGACCAGCGGTAACACACATACCATGTGCTTGCCCACTGCTCAATGCTCATTCATGCCTAGATAAACGGCGTAGACAAGACATATCCGCTCAGAGCGATGCATTGGACGACAACGATGCCAGGTGTCATGCCAAGGAAACAGAGTGGAATGGAACCCCGCCATGGACTGTTGATTTTCAAGGGCTGTCAAGGGGGCATAATGGGTCTCTCAGCCCTGAAACGGTAAGCTGCAGGACATTAGTAAAAATAATGCGGCCACCAGGCTCTCCTTGACTGGGGACAGATGGGGTGATTGGGGGAGGCAAATGACTCGGTGGAGGAACCATCATCGTGCAGAATGAGGGAGAAAAGAAGAAGCCGAACGGATAGAAAACGACAGAAAGTGACAGGGAACAACAATAATCAGCCCTAACGGAGACGGTGGGCTGCGATGCATGCAGAAGCCAATCATGCGCAAGTAGTTCACGAGGGGATTATATGGACTCGTTCATAAATCATCTGCATCCAGCAAAGCCACCATGGACGGATGTTGTCAAATCTATTTATACACAATACCAATAAGCCCCCGCCACAACTTCGATGGCGGGGAAAGAAAATATCGAGCGTGCTGTGCTCTGGAGGTACATCAATGTATGTACAACAAGACGCGATAATAGGAGTACATGGAAACATAGAAAAATCCCGGGGAGAATCAAACTGGGGCTTCCATCACAAGCAGTCCAATTAACACCAATTATCCAATGCCCAATGCAACGCAGTTAATGTATGAAAGGAGTTAGAACAAAGAGAAACCAGTCCACCAGAAAAGAAAATCTCCCTTCCCTCTACAGCTCATTGCTAGTCGACGGGGCCCGTCTCCCCCATCCACTGAAAACCCCCCCTCCACCAGACTGGACAGAATTTGTCATCTTCACAGGCTCGGTGGTCGTTCTAGACACGTTGCCGTTGGGCTGAGAGAGAGGAATCGTTGTGAATGAATTGCGATTTTCGGTTTTGATGCCTGCTCGGTTGCCGCTGACCAGTTTCCGGAGAGCCTCAAGCTTGAGCTTCACTTCTTCCAGTTCCTGCTTGGCGACAGCTTCGGCAGTCTTGGCGTGAACGAGTTCAAGAAGTAGCGTCTCCTCGGGCGCCGGTTTGTTGTGTTCCGTTGCGAGCACGGACTGCAGTCCCAAACTACTGGACCGTTTGTTGAACGTGGGGGTGGCGGGTGACGTAGTCGTCGCTGTGGCTGTGGCTGTGGGTTGGGAGTTGGTCTTCGTGCTGACGAGTTTGAGTTCCCGTAATCCGGTGCGAGAGTGATGCTCACTCCCTGTCTCACTGGAAGGTGATCCAACCGTTTCTTGGTTATTCTCTGAAGCATGATGCGTGCCCGCGCGAAGCTCAAGGATAGTCCTCTCTAGTCGTTGTCGGTCATTGTAGCCTTCCTGTATGCGCGTGCGGGCTTCCCGAAGTTCTTCTTTTAGCTTCGAGTTCGCCAGTTCTTGCTCATCTACGCGCCGGTTGAGGTCCATACACCGGGCAGCTTCCAGCTTGTGCATATCTTTCCATCGGTTGGCATCGTCCAGCAACTGGTGTTTGGTCTGCGTGATCGAAACTCGTATGGACGCCGATCCTGAGAATCGCTGCTCTGCTTTAGAAACCATCTCGTCCAGATCGTAATCTTCCTTCTCTGTCTCTCCCGCCTTGATGTAACCCATCATCATCTTAGCCACTTCCTGATCCTCTTCACGTTCTTCGCGCTCTTTCTGCAGATCCCGAGTAAGATCTACTTGCTGGCGCTGCAGGTCACTCAGAGCCATCAGAAGATCCTCGATCTGCGTATGTAAGTCTCGGTCAGTGCTGTACGGCATGCCTGATTTCGGTCGTGGCTTCTTCGTGTCCGCCACTGAAACCTCTGTTGGCGCTGTGCTGACATCCGATGAGGAGGATTCGACCGAGTTAAGAGTCGATGTCATACTCTGTTTCGACGTTGAGCGGCGAATTGTATTCGACTGGTTAATAGAAAGCGGCTTCGTGGCGTTGTTTGAAGATCCGGATCCGGCCCACAGTCTTCCAAGGAACCGAGAGGCGGCTGCTTGCATTTGTGGGAATGAGATACCCGTCGGCACACCCTGCGATTGGTTATAGCTGTTTTCCAGCGATTGGAGGCTTTCTCGGGAAACGAGTGACGTTAGCGATACAAAGTCATCGACAAGGTCATCCGCATGGCAAGCATAACTGTAATGAAGTTAGTTGATGTGTCTAAATATGTATGGCAACCCTATACATACGTATCCCACATGCTTCTGGACAGCAAAAACTGCAAAATATCCTCGAATTCGGTGTACGCCATGATCTTCTTCTCATTTCGGCGCATGAGAGATAGGGCGACACGCATCAGCGTCTCGATGGCCCCCTCGAGGAAGATAACGTCATAGATGCGAAGAAGCATCGGAAGAGGACAGGTGACAGCGAAAAACGAGAGGAACCACTGTGACACATAGACCGGTTCAATATTCAAGGATTCCAAATGAGCATGCAGGGCTGGGCGGTGACGGGCTAGGAGGTTCTGGAATTGGTAGACTCGCAAATGGAGACCCGATAGATCAGGGAGGTAACAGGTCCGCAGACCATAGTGGTCCATCAGTCTGGTATAGTCAGCCATATTACAGGATACGCCATCTCTTTCTCTCTTCTGCCTTTGCTTACCGTACAAGGACACAGAATGCTTCTGCATCCGACATGTGCATCAGCAGAGGGCCGACGACAAACCCCAATCCCTGGCAATAGCCGATCTGCTTGTCATACAGACTGAAACATTTGAGAACTCTCGCGAGCATCGCTTGGCCTTCACCATTGGGGTCTCTGAACATTTCCACGTTAGGAAAGCTCCGTCCAATGTCCTTGCCTATCAACCCTTCATAGGGGCTGGTCTCGCCACACAGTCTCTCAAACTCGGCCATGAGCTGGGGATCTCTTGCACCAGCCAAGCTGGGCCATACCACCCCACGCAACGGAGGGGGAACACCTCCTCGAATCTTATTCGACGTAAGCGTTGGCAGTCTCTGCGCCGTCTGAGGATAATTCGACACGAGGGCAGCCCAGAACTCAAGTTCAGTCATCGGGGGAGTAGGAAGCTGTGAGTATCGCAGGGATGTTTGAGAATCATGCATCAAGCGTTTGATATGGTGTAGGGACTGGGTGCGGGCCTGTTTCTGCGCGTGCGATGTACTCGATAAGCCCGATTTGGGATTTGTGGCCAATGCATTGTTTTCTTTCTCCAGCCGAGCTAGGAGAAGAGCGGTTGACTTGAAAGGGGTAACCAGGTTAGACCTATTTTCTACCAAACTGGGAGCTGTTTTTCTTGTTTTTGCCAATATACATACTTCGTCAGAGCTCTCACCGCGCAGTTCCTGTTCTTCTGACTTATCCAATTCCTCCCAAACGGCATCATCATGCATATCGCTGCTATGAGACCGAATGGAAGCAGCAGAGCCGTTGTACCGATCTGGCTGTAAGATTGGGAGTTCGGCATCCATGGCTGGAGGGGTGGTGACTGCATAACCGATCCCGTACGGGGAATCTGCGGGCGGCGGCGCTTGCCAGTCGGGCTGTGAGAGTTCGGGGTTTGACTGGACATCAGATAGCGACACGGTCACCATGGAGTCAGTGAGATGAGAGACGCTGGATTGGATACGACCAGGGCCACGCGGGGTTGTCGATTCTGTGTTTTCCATGGCGAATTGGTATATGTTATGTTGTGGGTGAATCTTATATGTTCTGCGGTTGATCAAGGGGACATCCCTAGAGATACAGACGGATCATCCCAACAAGAACAGCGAGGGAATCGATGGGAAGGAAAAGAGATGGATAGGGGACCAATTCCACCGCAGGGAGCATGTAGACAGATATTATTAAAAGGGAGAGCGAAAGCGAGATGAAGGGAGAAATAATAATTCGGGCGCGCGTTTCCCTCTATCGGCGGCTCCTTCACCCGCTGTCAATAGCGCCGCCCCGAACAGGTTTAGCGGCAGGTCTGGCCCTGTCGATCTCGTGAGTTTCCGCCGCCTGATTCTCTTTTCTTACCGCCAGATGCTACTATCTACGTACTATACCTAATCTACAGGGCAATGGGGAAGAGGTCTGTGACTACAGACGCATGGAATCGCTACTCAGTACTTAGCAGATTGGATCTGCATCGGAGCCGACGGGGGTGGGAATTTATGTACTACGCAGCTAATATGTACGGCAACTATGGTTCCTCGACGCCCCTCCCCCTTTTTCTTTCCATGGAAACGTCTTTGCTTCAGCCCCTGTCAGGGATATACAAGCACCCAGCCAATAGCTGTTGCAACACCCGAGTCTCCGTTCTATCATAATGCGAGCCAGCAGCCAACAATAATCGGTGATGAAATGCACAGACACAAAAAGTGACGAGCTGACTCATCCACCCGCCAGGACACGGCCTTCATGCCTGCATTTTCAGGCGTCCGCGCGAACGGTGATAACTATTCCGTAGTTAACTACGGTGGTTATCGTGGATCGGCGCTGTCATAGCTCCGTGGATCTCGAAAATTTCAAACCCACCTTCAGAAACCGAGAGACAAACACGAACATGGAGCAGTGTTTCAGGGAAATGCGAGCTCCCGGGTTCTACCTCGCATACATGGCAACCTGCAGCCAATTCAGGCGTGTAGCCGAGATATTCCCGTGCGGGCGGTTACCTCCGCACTTCAATACAAATTTGCCCTGCTATTCACCAGAGCCCAGACACTGATCAACTTGTCTGGCAAAAAAAGATATCAAAGAATTTCATTTTATATACGTTCGCGCTGCAGTTACACCCCTGCAGATGCATATATTTACAAAATCTCCCAAGTACCTACCTACATGCAAGGAAAACCGTCATGGATCCTAGGCTAGTCCGAACCCGGTTTGCTATGTCAGTCCTTCGAAGCAGTCATAACAATCAAAGAAGGATCTTATCCTCTTGGAATCTTTCTCAAACTACAGCTCCAATATAGGAGGAATTTGAGGATTCTCTTCAAGAACGGTCGAAGACCTTCTGGCTCCAAATCTCAGGATACGTCCGTTTCAAAACCCTGTACTGCGACAGGACCACATCCTCGTCCAGATAACTTCCTGCTAGCCACCGATACCCAGACTCGGTATTGAACTGCCGTCTAGCATGGAGAGTGCGTCTGTTCTCAAAAATCACGCACTGGCCCGGCTCCAGCTTGAGTTCGAAGCTGTAGCTTTCCTCTTCGAGCAGTTTCGTGAAGAAATTTAATGCTTCCCGGAATCCTTTGTAGTTACTTCCAAAGGATGCCGCCTTGGTAGTGCGAGGCAACGGACCTTGGAAGGGAGGAGAGTAATTGACACGGTGGATATGAGAATGGCCGTCTGGGCTACGACGGCTTTCAATGACAGGCCGGACGTGATGGTAGACCTGGTCCTTGTGAACATACTCGTAGTGCACAGGGAACCGTTCCAGGATTTTGAAATATTCCGGTCGCAGTTGGCGGAGGCGAGATGCAGTGAGGAACGAGTCGGCAAACATGGATTCTCCGCCCTCGCAGGAGTTTTGCAGACAATGGAGCAGCTGGAAACATGGTGGCTCGTTCATGTACATTAGGTCCATATGGAAGCCCAGAAATACGCTGGTGTAGGCCACGTTTCTAGCCTTGGGCACTGACCGGACGTCCCATGTCCGCCCGTAAAAGGTATTCCGAAGCGGGCCGATGCGCTCGGTAATTTTCTCGAGCTCCTCGCGCGAGTCTGGGATATCCTTGATGAAAATTAGGCCTAGAACAGACAGATCCTTCATGGCTGCCGCGAACTTGGCGTCATCCTTCATATAGTCCTCGTACGAGATCCAGTGCTGAAGTTTCTGCATCTTCGGGCCGTCCCAGAGATACCGGTACCGCCGCGGGCTGGTATCATCCACGGCATATGCAACAGGGTATTTCAAAAATTTCCGGTTATATGTCGAGACGTGAGACTCATCGTACCCGGGGATGTCGTCGGACCACTGGATCTCGAGCCGCTCCCCATCCCATTTGATATTCCGTGGTTGGATGGAGAGCGGGATATCGCTGGTTCGGAAGTTGCGCTGCTTGGAATACTGATCGACGCAGGTAGGACACTTGCAGGCATCCCGCAAGTGGGCGAAATCGAAGGACACCTTCCCGTCAACATCCACGGTGAGGTAGGTCGGAAATACCTGCACGCCGGGTACTGGTTCTTGTATGGGTTCAGAGCTTGCTTGGGGACGGAAGTGGTAAAAGGAGAAGTGTCTTCCCTGGGAAGGGTATTGGACGGAGACAGCTGGTACGTGTTGGGGAGTCTGGGAGCCTATTCTGGTGTTGACGTTGGGATGGAGACTGGGCTTGGAGCTGGTAATAGCTAGGCTGCGTTTGCACAATTGAGCAGAGGGGGAGGACATAGCCCTCCCTGGCAGAGAGGGCCTCAGGAGCATACCCAGTGAGCGAGACATGGCGACAGAGGAGGATTGGGGTGGATGGAGGAGGAAAAGAGGAGAGGGGAGAGAAGACTGAAAAAGACTCCGATGAGCCGAGGACAGGCGATAATCCGGAACAGGCATCTTCCCGCCTGCGCACCATATCCCCGCACTGCGCTAGTCCATATACGGCTAGCCCGTCATCTTATTTTCGTTCCTTGCTGACTAGTATTATGCTCCAACTTTATGCGCTTTCATACGCTGTAAGAGAACTTTCTTCCATCACTCTCGAGGTTTGAGGTTTTAACAGTTACATGTACAGCATATTCCGTATGTTAGTGACCTGATGATCATGAATATCTAGAAACAGCAATAAAGAGAACCATCTACCCCATCTAGTCCTTTACAACCAACGGCTCAGCATTCCAGATACTCTCAGCATACTCATTGATGACGCGATCGGTAGAGAAAAATCCCATGCGTGCAACACTGGCGATCGACTTCGCGATCCACTCATCCTTGTTTTGGAATGCCTCATCCACAATGCTATGAGTGGTGATGTAGGAGTGGAAATCGTCCGAGACAAGATAATAGTCTCCATGCTCGGTAATGGAGGATATCAGCGCGTTGAATTCACTCGGATCACCAAAGATGCCGCTGCGGATGGTGTCGAAGACCTTAGCTAGATCCGGGTCGAGTTTGAAGCCTCCGTAAAAATGACTATGGCGGAGGTCTTCGACGTCTTCGGCAAGGTTACCGAAGAGGAAGATGTTTTGTTCGCCAATTTCGCGGGTTATTTCAATCTTTTTTTTTGGAGTCAGTATTCTAGATGCGGCCTCGGAACAGAAAATAATCAGGGGTGAGGAGAGGGCATACATTAGCACCATCGCATGTTCCTATAATCAAGCCTCCGTTCAGGACGAATTTCATATTACTCGTACCGCTGCCCTCTGTACCGGCGGTTGAGATGTGTTCACTGATGTCCGACGCCGGACAGATCAGCTCGGCCTTGCTAACGTTGTAGTCTTCGACGAAGATAACCTTAAGCAGATCACCCACTTCCTCGTCTTTGTTCACGACACTTGCAACGCTGTTGATAAGGTGGATGATCGACTTGGCCATCCAGTAACCTGGTGCAGCCTTTCCACCGATGATGGACACGCGGGGCACAAGTTTCTTGCGCTCTTCCGGGCTCAGTGACTTGATTGTTAGGTATCGGTGGATGACTCCAAAGATGTTCAGTTGTTGACGCTTGTACTCATGTATCCGCTTCACCTGGATATCAAACAGAGCCTTAGGGTTGATGCTGTAGCCGGTGGTATTCTTTATATGCTTGGCCAGACGGAGTTTGTTTGCCGTCTTGACTTCAGCCCATTCGTCCCTGAATGCCTTATCGTCAATGAATGACTCAAGTTTCTCTAGGAGGGTCAAGTCCGTTAGCCAATGGTAGCCGCCCAGCCTGGAAGCAATCAGGTCTGACAAGCGCGGGTTGGCTTGGTGAAGCCACCGTCGGGGAGTGACTCCATTCGTAACGTTCATGAACTTGTCCGCACCATATACTGTAACAAAGTCTTTGAAAAGAGTAGTTCTGAGAAGGTCCGAGTGCAATTCAGCAACGCCGTTCACTTTGTGGGAGCCGATGATCGCCAGGTATGCCATTCGGACCATCTTGGGGTGCGACTCTTCGATGATGGAGACCCGGGTGAGGAGATCCCGGTCGTTGGGGAACTTCTTCTCCACAGACTGCAAGAAGAAGAGGTTGATATCGTAGATAATTTGAAGATGCCGAGGCAGGAGGTTCTGGAACAGAGGGACGGACCACTTTTCCAGTGCCTCTGGCAAGACGGTATGGTTGGTGTATCCAAAAGTGTGGGTTACAATGTTCCACGCTTCGTCCCACTCGAGACCCTCCTGATCAATCAGGATGCGCTGTAGTTCCACAATAGCCAGCGTTGGATGTGTGTCATTGAGCTGAATTGCAACCTGATCCGGAAAGTCCTTCCACGGGTGTTTTGTCTTCTTGAACCTGCGAACGATGTCGTACAGTGACGCAGCACACCAGAAGTACTGCTGTTTCAAACGGAGCTCCTTGCCTCTGTCAAGATTATCATTGGGATAGAGCACGGCAGAGATGGTATCCGCACGCTGCTGATCAGCGACGGCGCTTTCATACTCGCCAGCATTGAACTTCTGGAAGTCAAACTCGCCACTGGCAGCCTTGCTAGACCAGAGCCGAAGGTTGTTGGTGGTTTTGGTTCCATAGCCCGGAATAGGCACATCGTAAGCAACAGCCTGGACAAGTTCACCGTCTTGCCAGGAATAGCGTGTCTTGCCGTTCTCATCCTGATACTTCCTGACCCAGCCGTAGAACTGGACATCTACGGTGACGTCATGCCGAGGGAACTCCCAGGGATTGAAATCCAGCCAGTAGTCAGGAACCTCCACCTGGTAGCCGTTCACAATTTCCTGTTTGAAAATCCCATATCGGTACCGCAGTCCATATCCCCATGCAGGGTAGTTCAACGTGGCCAAACTGTCGAGGAAGCAGGCTGCCAGTCGTCCCAAGCCCCCATTTCCAAGAGCAGCATCATGCTCCTGGTCGATGACATCCTCGACACGGAAGCCAAGGTCCTTCAAACCGTCTGATATAAGAAGGGTCAGTGCTACTATCGTCCGTCTGTCTTAGAAACGTAGGCAGAAACGTAGGCATACCTCGTGCAACATCCTTCATTCCAACATTCAGCATCGCATTGTCCAGTGCTCTACCCATAAGAAACTCCAGAGAGAGATCTACAAGGGTATTGTACCATATCAATTAGTTCAGTGTCGAGGCAGGGTTAGATCAAAGACACATTTTCATACAGTAAACTCTCTTTTGGTCAGCGAAGGTCTGACGCTGCTGGGTCTTGTTCCAGTCGATGATGAGACGGTCTCTGAACGCAAGAGCGGTTCCTCCATAAGCCGAGCTAGATCATGGATTGTGCCAGTTAGCCATTGCATTAAGACTGTATAAAAACATTGGAAGGGGGGAAACATAAACGTACAAGTCATCACAGTTATAAAGAGACCGTGCCAGGGTGGTCTCAACATGACGGACTAGCTCTTTCTATGCGCACGGGTTAGGGCAAGTAGACTAACCCCAGCAAGGGGCCTTGCATGTCCATACCTCAAATTCCTCTTTATTTGTAAACCCAACGGCAGACTATGATTGATCAGCAAGGCGCGGAAAGCTGAGAGATCGGGGCTCAAGATGGATGCAGCGTACATATTTCCGCCAACTGTGTTTCATGCACAATTAATGGTCAGCATTGTTCCTGAGTACCAAATCAATGGCATTGGCGAGCAGTATGGAAGCACTTACGCCTCTCTCAAAGGCTCCGGGATGCTGGCCTCGACACTTTTAATCTCTGCGGGGCCCAAACCTGTGTAGGTACGTTTATGCTTAGGACGACTGAAACCCGGTCCAATGGGACCCTGAAGGTCCGAAATGGGAGCTCCGACGGAAGGTCTCCTTTCACGGCGGTCGTCCGACATGGTCGAAACGTACAATATACTCGGTCGAATACGAGGATCTCGAGGAGAAACAGGTAGCTGGCTTAACGTTCGGCGGGATGGGACAAACGAAACGACGTTTAACCACGGGAGGATGGATATATATGGCAGAGATTGTAAGCGGCAAGCAAGCTTTAGCTCTTCGACGCAAAAGAAAAGCGACTGGAACAAGAGAGCGAGGAGGCAGGACGAGAGGGGAGTAGTGGTGGGGTTGGACAAGGAAGCAGGGAGAGTGAGACAAGGCAGGAGGGCGATTGGGCCTCTTGTACTGCTGCGCGCGAAAGTTTAAACCAGGGAAGACAGTATTAAATGCCACATATTATCATCCATGATAGTGGCAGGGTGGTTGATCGCAGCTGGATCAGACCATCTGAGCGCAGATGGAGTGCCGCAGAAAAGCCATCACCACCATCTGGTGGCGAAGGAACGCGCTGCTACCGGTCTAGATTTAGAAGCTGTGCCGGCGGGTACGTCTTGAGACCTTGCTCTGTCCATGCACAAGTCATGCATAAAGTGGCCATTGTTCTGTTTACATGACTCGTCTTAGTGTTGATCGCGATCCTCCGACGGCGTTGCACAGTCGACTGGATGTATCATCACGCATAATGGTAGCTGCTGCGCTCCAGAAGACAAACAGACATCTTCGGAGGGATCGGGAATCGCTGCACTTCCTGCCGCGCCCCGGAGCATGGGGTTGTGAATTATTTCCCAGCGACTTGCCGGGTTCCCGGAGAAAGCAATGCAGATGTCTTATTACTATCAGAAACTAGTCGGGAGTCGATGACGCATGTGGGGATGCGCTGTGTCTGCTGTCGTTCTCCGGACGCTCAGATCAGCCCATAACAGCAGGGAAACTCGAGATAGTTAATTACTACAACTTTGCCATTGTCCTGGCATTTCCCAGCCTGGCAACTCCGTGAGATATTATGTCCATGTCTCAACCGTTGCCACCAGGCACAGCCATCCCCCCGCATAGCATGATCACGACCCCAGTTGTGATGGATACTAGTTAATATATATCCTTGATTGATTGTATTATTTAACGTCTGAAAAGAAGTCACGTGCTAGTAACGTGACTAAAATTCCGGAACAGAACATAAGACGGTCGAAGCTAGCTCGGCTGGCTAGGGTAGTTTTAGATACAAAAGAGCACCGGTCCGCTGGTGCGGAGTTAGCTACGACGAGGGCCGCAGTCGGGAAAGGAAGGGGGGGGGAGGACGGAGGAGGAGACGGAGGGGGAGGTTGGTTAGTGTTGTGTGCAGATCTGCGTGAAGAACGCAGATTTCTGCAGCCAGTCTGCGAAGAGTTGGGCACCTTCTTTGGTGCTTAGGATTTTGGCCGCTGTGCGGCTTCCCCATGGGTGTTTAGCAGCCTTCCTGCCTTGTCTGCAAGTAGAAGTGAGTGGGTGTCTTCTCTAGGCCACATTTGCAGTGGCGGACAGCGTCAGGGTGGTTGAAGCGTTCGTGATAGGCTGCGAAGTCCCCAGGTCCTGACCTGGCAGCCAGGAGGGAGCCTAGTGTGGCTCGGGGGAGAGAGAGCTCTTTGGGGCGTTTGGTGATGCTGATCTTGAGCTCTTTGTATCTGCCTGGGGCGTCTCTTTCCCAGTGCTTTGTGAAGTTAGCATATAGGCTCTGCTTGCATATCCTTCGAGCCGTTGCGAACGTGCAGGGCCTGGGGTCCGCTGGGGGGTTTGCCAGCTCGTTTCCTGGTATGCCTGCGTGTCCGGGGATCCAGTGTACTAGTATCTGACCCTGGTTAGGGAAGGCTTTCCCGGGCCACTCCCTCCAGGCCTTTATCGTTTTTTGGAAGGCGTTGAAAGTTGCTTGGCTTGATCCTAGGCATGGGGCGGCTTCTTGGAGTTGTTTCGCCACTTCCAGGTTATCTAGGAGAACATGGATCTGCCGTGCTAGTTGTGCTTGGTGAAGTTGGAGTGCTGCTTTATGGCCTTGGAGGGCTGCCTCAGCTTCCGCATCAAACACCTCCGCCTGGGGACAGGTGTAGGTACCCACGGTGGAGCAGGTCGTGCTTCCTCCTCCAGAGGACTGCCCACCCAGCTCCTGCGCTGCCACTATTTGGGTTGGTCCGGGACCCATCTAAGTAGACAAACAGGTCCAGAGGGTCCTGCGCGTCAATCCATCGGTCCACAGCTGCCTTGGCCTCAAGGTGTGGTATCCCTGGCTCACAGCCTGGGATGTAGGTTGGGGGCTTCCGTGTTAGTTCCCAGGGGAGGACGGAGGTGGTATCTATGTACTCTGCCTGTAGATAGGGCTGTCCGGAGCAGACCAGTGTCAATATTGTATTTGTAGGTTCGTGTGGTCCGTCGGTATAGGGGGTGCCGGGCATCCAGGCGGTGGATTCGGACTGCTTGTTGCTGCCTGCGGTGGTCTAAGATCAGCTACATAGGGGGTATGGCAGCTTCTCTGTGTTGTGCCAGGGTAGGGAAGATCTTCCAGACGGGGAGTATTCCCCAGATAGCGATTTTGAGGACCCGGTACAGCGTGTTTGCTTGTGCTTGGCATCGGTTTGAGATGAGCTTTGTTTTGCCTGGCCGGGTGAGCCCTGGCCACCAGGCCTCTGCCCCATATATCAGCTGAGGGAGTAGCAGGCCTGGGTTGCCTGGCGGAGGAGGTTGGGGCGGGTGCCTCTAATAGTGTTTCCTAAGGCGCGGATCCCATCTGTGGTCCGCTTTGCCTTCGCAGCCATCTGGAGGGTGTGTTTCTTGAAGGATAGGGTTCGGTCAAACCAAATACCTACCCAGCGGGTTGCGCCTCCTTTACCTGAGGATTGGATCACCACTGGGGAGTTGGCCAGGTGGGGGTTGCCTAGGGGGATGGTGCACTGTGGGTTTAGGCCTGAGCGGGCCTTGGTAAAGTGTTGGAGTTCTGTCCTCGTGAAGTCAAAGGTGAGTCCCTGTGTGGTTCCCCAATTGTTTAGATCCTGGGCTATCTGGCTGAGGTTTTCTGTGTTATCTTCTAGGCTCTTGCTTGCCACTAGCTGGCAGATGTCATCTGCGTACCCAAAGCGGCCCTGTCGGAAACGGTAAGGCCAATTTGGAATAGTGGTTGGATGAACAGCATGAATAAGATGGGTGACACTGGTGAGCTCTGTGGGAGTCCCGCTGGGACCAAGAGACATTACTATGATGGAGATTGCCCCAAACAGGGTTTTTCCTTGACATCAAGACAAGCAGCTTTGCCTGATCTACTTGTCTAGATCGCTGCCCTCGTTTTCAGTCCGTAGACGTCCAGTTATATTGAGGCCCTTCCATAATCTCTCAAACCCCAGGTGTCTCCAGGTTTGCTCCTTAAGCATGCCTCACCAGCTCCACAACCAGAACGACATCACCGAAGCTTCTGCAGCGCAGGTTCCCAGTGCGAGTGGGATAGCCAGGGGTTCCCTGACTAGGACGACACCACTTTGCTGCTTTCACTCCGGGCCCCAGTGCGAGTGAGGTGGTTGTTCTCTGGGCTGCTGGCACACCGACATGCGCGTCCGTCCTCTCAGGCCATCTAGACAGTCTCCGCGGTCACTGCCACTAGATGCCACGCCCCACTGAGGTCGAGCTCAGCTTCGTGTTACCAGCCTGGGTCTCCCCTAAACTGGCCGACCATGTCTTGCGTAGGACCAGCATTAGCTCACCCAATCCTGTAGTGACCTGCCAGTCCATCACTAACCAAGCTTGTGTCCCCAGCTTTGCAGACCTCCCAAAGGAGGCTTGTCTCAGGTGTTATCCTCTGTTCCACTGGTTTATCCTCTCTCACCACTCCAACACTATTCAGTATACTGAGTCTTGGGGCGTGCTGGAGCGATCTTTTTTGAAGATGCTGATCTCAGAGGGTGTTCAAGCTCAGAGGTGTCCTGTCTGCTGCCTAGGCGATACTACATCCACTGGAAGGCAAGTCCAGCTTCGGTTTTGAGTACAAGTCAAGTGGACAGTAGTCGGATGGTTTTCATAACCCTTTTTCCTCTGATTGCGTGGGTTGGCGGACTGGTCGAGAAGTGAAAATTTTTCGCCCCATCGCCAGGTAGCCTCACCACATGGATTCTTTTGGCTTCCATTGTATGTAAACGCAAGGTACTGACACCGGACGCCACGGGAAGGTAAGAATACGTTGTCCTAACTGCATGACAAGTGCAGTCACCCAGCGTGCTCGCTGGGGGCGTAATATATATCCTTATTGAATATTATAATGCACGCGGAACAATGCACTGTCCGTGCAGGACCACGTGATGATCCCTACGCTGAGTCCAAGTACATTGTCCTCAAAAACATCCATCCAGCAGCCAGCTTGTAGCCTACAATCTTCTAATCGCTGCCAAGTCCTACAGTGTTATCTTCCACGGAGATCAAGATGAAGGAAGAACGAACAGGGGAGAAAGGCGAGTCCAACACAGTCAGCTCATTCGAGCTAGCACTAACTACCCTCTGATAGCTCCAATAAGCACAGGCCCGCCTGCATTACCAAGTTAGTCCAGAAGTTCCAGATACTCCTGTGAAAATTTTCATGCAGATACTCGCGACAACGTAGCTTGACAAGGCAACCCAGATTGATATAAGCCAAAGTTCTTGACCGGAAATGAGATATAAGCATTCAAACCAAAGTGGCACTGCAAAACAATGGAGGAAGTTCTTGGGCTTGGAAGAGTACCGCCTGCGACGACTGGTTATTTGTCACGGTGTTATGAGAAAGGCAAAAGTGAATTTAAAATAGTAACATATCTCAAGCTGGAGGCATAGGCTTATCTGATCCATACCCAAATCCTCCTCAGACAAGAGATGGCCTTTGGAATACGTTGGCGTTCTCATTCGGACATCTGGACTACCAGGGAGACTGGCGAGATGGTATACTTGTTCTTTGAGCTCGCCGAAGCTTCAGAAGATCCATCAACTACAACCAGCAGTCAAGATACCCAGGCTCCCCCAGCCCAAGGTAGTGCCGGTGCCCCATGGAGACAGGTATTTTATCAGCTTCAAACATATCAAAACTGAGATGGCCATCCTATATGACTGGGATAGTGGTAAAGAGACCTCAATCCCGGGTGTTAGAGACCACGAGAGGATGAGGTCCGAGGGCGACGCCCCTGAACAAAGCGTTATATTCAACTACAGGACATACGTCGATACACGCCTCCCAGGGCATAGTGAAAAAATCGTGCGTCATTTTACGCCTGCTTTTGAAAGGCTCAAGGAAGCCGACAGAAACGCAGAGTATTTCTGCCGACCAGAACGAGACGCCAGACCAGGGAAGGGATTCTCGAGTGCCTGGTCTGCTTTGACGAAATACGGGATTTATTTCCAACTCAGCATAACGATGCAATCGATGTTTCAAGGTACGGAGCCCTGCGAAGAGCATTCAGACATCGGGCGACTAGAAGGGATCGAACTGCGAAACTCAAAATTTTCAGGCTTGTCACGGACACTACATCACTTGTCCTGTGCCAAATCGTGGGACCTTAATCTCAAACGTCGAGGCAATCACTAGCTCTGTTTAAACCGTTTCTGCAGATAGGTGTTGATGCTGTTGAACTGGCCAAGCTGGTTGTCCTAGCTAGGGAGGTCTATATAAACAGCGCTATGTCTAGCTAGGAAGGAGCTGAACCATCGGAACCACCAACATAGACACCTTCAACATTCTCGCGAAGAGAAAATTTCACAATAATTTCAGCTTCGGACAACCACTCTAGGCTGCTCTACTGAGAGCTGTCTTCTGTTGGCGAGTCGGCCAAAAGGGAAATGCCATGAGATTTCCTCCAGCCTGCACTGCGCCTATGGACCGTCAACATCTTTCACATTGGGACATCACGTGTCAATTTGGCTATACTGATGCCTCAGGCATGTTTGAGGGTTGAATCAATATAATCTTCATGCGACTAGCTAGAGCATACACTTTATCTTGGCTAAACCACGAAGCTGTACAATTGCTCACTCTCAATAGAACCAACCTATTCTACCCCCTCTCTCGGAAGAACCAGAGCTTCTCCGCCTCCCTTTCAGACATATGTTTTGTCTTTGCTTTGATAAAATTCTCATACAGCTGTTCATGTTTCTTCTGGGCCTCCTCAAAGTTGACACGGGGAGGAACCCACCCGCTATCATTTGAACCCAGCAGCTCATGCGTATGTTTGCGCATTTGAAGCCAAACCCCATAGTCCTTGAACTGTTTCTCGTGCTGGGTAATTTCATCATGAGAGAAATGGTACGGACAGTCTGCATGTACGTCGAACTTGGACCAGTTCTGGAAGATCTTGACAAGACAGTCTCGTAACGGGATGATGCCGTCGCGATAAGTATATGCGCAGGAGATGAAGAGCTGGCGCACTGCGACATCGATCTCGGTCAGGGCAAGGTAGGACTCCAGATGACTTTTCAGGAGGGCGGATTCGTAGCATTTGGTCATCGAGTGCTGGCCACGTTTTTCTTCATCGTCACACTGGCGCTTTTTGTCCTGTTCATCCTCTTCGTAAGTCAGGGGCAGCTCGGGCGTTTCCCTATTCGTTTGGTATCCCTCGGGGGTGTTGAGGAAGACTGGCCACCGGACCTGGGTGAAACGCGGCATAACAGTGGTGAACTGCCAATCAATCACACCGGAGATTCTGGTCGGGTCATTGTGAGAAACGAAGATATTCCCCGGATGAAAGTCCGGATGGGACAATGCTGGATTGGAATGCTTTTGAAGCATGGGAGAGCTGCATAGGACGCGAATCAAGTCGATGGCTGTTTTCAGGAGTCGGATGTGCTCCTCTGGGCAGCCAAAATGAGGTCCACGACCTGAATGCGACGACTTATGGTTTTCTATTTGCCAAATGCCTTGTTGTGCGGCGTCATGGCCAAGATCAAAGAGTGTCCTCCCTATACAAAAGGGTTAGACATCATTTTTCTTCACGAGACTATCGATGGAGAGAAAACTAAGAAGAGCTCACATGGACCGGCAAACCGTTCATATTCCTCTGGATTGGCAGCGTATCCGCCTGGCCAGGAACCATGATACACAGGGCCAAGACAGTACGTGTCATCGACATCGATGGTCCGTCCTGGTTGTTTAAGACGAGGGGGTAGATGCTCGCGCAGATAAAGAGCCCCATACGCCGGAAACTTAATCGAGGCAAGCTTACTTTCCAGGCGAGCAAAGTTTCCAACAAGTTTAAGCCTATCCACCTCGTTTAGATTATTCCACACTCCAGGCAGTTGTTGTCCGGTCGATTTGTCCAGCACGATGTACTCCGACTGAACGGGATTAGATGAAGTGGCGCTCCAAGCCAATACATTGGAAACAGGGGTAGATGACCGTGCCTTCACTATCCAAGCAAAATAAAACCAATAATTAGTATACCTGATCAAGCTGAGAAACAGGACTTGTTGGGGGGAAGGCAAAGACACCAAACTTAAGAACCGCAACTTCCGACGCAGTTGCATACAGTGGAGGCACGATATTCAAACATGGGACCTTTCCGATGACCGTTATTCCATTCTCTGCCTTCATCAGTAAGGCCTTGTTGTATCCGCCCTCCTTTTTGTTGATCTTGACAATCGGTGAGCCAACACTAGGAAGTGATGAGACGACCTTGCACAGTGCATCGATGTCGAAACGCGCGTATCGTTTCGCGAGCTCATACTCCTCGTTAACAAGGAAACGGCCATTACTGTATCTGAACACTTTTTCAGGCGAACAGGCATTCCCTGAAAAGGTCAATAATGATAGACACGACGTACAACATCGCCCAACAAACCCTGACAATAGATAGCCAACGTCCTCTTCAAGGTGGACTTGGTGATCGTCCGAGCAGGAGAGATGCGTCTGCTGGCAATCATGGAGTCGACTAACAGTATACCTCATTGGCCTCGTCTTTGCTCTCGCTATGTTGTGTATTATTCTCATGTATCCTCTCTAATGAACTTCAGCGGCTGATATTCTGGTCCCTTGGGATACGTCATTATGTTGAAATCATCCGCCATCGACAACGCATTATTGCTATCTGCCTACGATGTTGGTCGACCTCATGATTGATTCGAGATAATGGGGAAAGTAGAAAGGGAGGTTTCAGTTCCATAGTTCGATTGAGGTTCAACGAGCGGCTGCGATAGAATGAAGAAGACGAGACAATCACTCATCCGCTATAGAGTGAGTAGCCATCAGGTTTCGAGGGATGAAGACTAGGCTTATGCTTAATTCTCGGTCGAAAAAAGCAGTATCTAGACAGGTTTGTGAATTTAGAGTCAGGCATCGTTGATTCCTGGCTTCTCACGGTCTTCATCAATGTCAGTTGATGACTGAAGAGCCGAATATGCAAAACTCTACAGGAACTCCAATACAATAACAGGGGTGGGTATCACGCCATTTTAACGTCCTTTTCTATCTAATCAATAATATGCACAGTTGATAAATATCAAGCTACTACTCCCCAAGCCCACGAACAAATTCATTGATGACCCCCGTGAATGCCTGCGGCTGTTCAACCATGGGCAGATGGCCCGCATCCCCGATGACCTTCAGCTGCGCTCCCCCAGCCAAATCGACCGCCATCTGCTTCATAGTCTGCGGCAGGATCCCATCATTTGCACCCACAACGAACAAGCCGGGTACAGTCGCTGATGCCATGCGTTCACGTACATCATACGCACACAGAGCCTGCGCACCGCTCCGGAAACCATCCAAACTGTTCGCGGCGACTATTTTCTCGATCTTAGTTGCCAGAGACGGATTGTTCGTGTAATGCTCCGGCACCAGCCAGCGACGGGTAGTCACTTCGGCTAGCTGGGAGCCTACGATGGATTCTGACGTGGCCGATACGGCCCCCTCCTTTTCTGCCAATGCAATACGGTCGTTCCAGGCTTTCCTGTTCGATTCCGGAGCGGAGGAGTTAGTGTCGCATGCGACGAACGCTGAGGCGCGAGACGGGTGCAAAAGTGAGGTGTTGAGGACCGTCACCCCGCCCAGGCTGACGCCGATTAGCAGTGCTGCTCTCGGGACTCGCAGAGCATCAAGGAGGCTGATTATGTCTGATGCGAGAAGGTCGATGGTGATGGGTTGATTGCCACATTGCCGCTGGCGGCCGCGGGTGAGGTAGCGAAGGATGCGGAAGTTAGGGTTCACGGACAGGAATTCATCCACAAAGTCATCCCAGACAGTCCAGTCGACGAGAATGGAGTTGCTCAGAACGATCAATGGAGCTGAGGGGTCTCCGGATCCCTCGAGACGATAGGGGATCTCTACGTTATCTGGGGTGGTGACGAATGACTCAATGACCGGACGGGTAGGATGCGAGGAAGTCTTGGTTAACCCATCATTCGAAGACCAGAATTTAAGCGTCGTACCTGACGGAGCTGTCAGAGATGCGAGCTCCCTCGGTGCAGGACCGAAGGTGTAGTACCATTCGTACGTGCGATGGACGTGCCTTTTGGCGATATCGCTGCCGGCCATGATGCTCTTGGACCAAGAGATGTTCAAGGCATTCTGATACTCTACAGAATTCAAGCCGTCAGCGGCCGTGAACTCGTGCAGGATGAGGAATACAACGGGATCTGCGTCGGAGCCCGTAGCCACAGTGCTGAATAGACGCGTCCGATGCCACCCAGACACTTTGGAGAGCAGAGGAGCATGTTCCTGTTCATACCAGTTCTCCAGATCCGTCTTCCGGCTCTGGTCCGCTCTGATGGAGATAGCGACGAGTACTTTCCCCGCTGAAGCGGCATCGCTCTGTTCTTCCAGCGGGACGAATGCATTTGACCGTCTCTCGTTATCAAGTTGGTAAATGCCACGATCGACAGCAATCTGGGCCATGGTATCCTTTTCACGCTGTGTCTTGACCTTGTCAGTGCGCATGGACAAGTAGGCCGGATCGCGCGTGAGCTGGTCGACGTCTGTGAGATCGTAGAGAGCCAGCCACTCAGGAAGATCCTGTCCCTGGGTGCCCTTGGAACCATTGAGATCAATTGCACGGTAGCGGAACCCATTGGTAACGTAGGACAGACGCAGACGGAGAGGGCCATGCTCGTTGTTGTACCAGTCATGGAACTGGGCCGCGGGGAGATCCGGCCGGGGTTGCATGGTGACGTAGAGGAGACCAGGACGGGCCATTTTGAATTGAGTAGGAGATGTTTATGTGCAGGTTCAGTTCTAGATGCAGAAATGTGAAGTGAATTCGATGTAGGAAGAGCCCTGCGAGGACTATCGCGCAACTTGAAAACGACGAACAGACGTAGCCAAGAGGACCACTGCCGAAAGAAATCCCAGGAATCTCTACTGATGCATTTCAGAAAAAATCTACGATTATAATTAAAGAGTAAGCCGTCTAGGAACCCCGATGTTCTTCCCCGCCGGAAAAGAACATAATACGCAGACTGCCGAGATGCATTGCCGATGCTGGAAGTAATGGTTCTTCTAGTCATGTCCTTCCTAGTTAGGTTTAGCGGTGCTCAACCACCAAGACAGGGTAAGATACAGTCAGGTGTGCCTCTTTCAAACATTAAAACTCAAACACTTCTTTCTATATAAATATAAATGAAGCTATGAAATCATTTCTTATGGCATTCAGCGTATTATAATCTATTTCATGGCACTCACTACATGTTGAGGGTATGAGACCTCCCTAGTGCTTCTGAATTTCCTCTTCTTGAGCTTTTTACAATCCTTCAGCAGCTGACAAGCTGCCACCATTTTGAATAAAGTGCCTAGGCCTTTGCTGCTTCTTCTTTTGACGAGCATTTTCAGTACGAAGCTATGAAGCTCTCCCTGCAGTAAGATAGCATCCTGCAATGTTATCTCAGCATCCTTGATTATCTCGCCAACTGCTGTATGGGAAAGACTAGTGAGCTTGTAAGAGCAGTCCTGGAGGCAGTGAGCGCAGAGACAGGTAGGATGTGATAGGCTCACATAAAGGCCTTGAACGAAGAACTTTATACTGAAAGTTCTTGTTGTAAAGCTAGCCAACTACGTAGGCCTAGCTGTCTATTTAACGTCAGCAGAGCAAAGAAATGGACATACTGGGAAGCTACTAGCATCACTATCACTTCTGCGAAACAGATTGAACGTGAATTTGGCAAGAACAGGCCGTCTGTACTCAGGAACTGAGCGTGCTAATTTAGCAGTCAAAAGTTGATGATGCTATCTTAGCTGGGTCAGCGAGACCGGTTAGCACCACCGGACACCACTAACCCCTTACATGAATTGATTTCTGAATGTCAATGTATTTTCGATGACAAGCAAGCCGGGGTCCTACCCCCACATAATCACGCGATAGAGCTAGAGGCAGGTAAACAACCGCCTCATCGTCCCGTACATCAATTATTTGAAATGGGAGCTAGAAGTGCTCCAAAATATATTGAAAAGGCTCTAGATAGCGGTTGGACCGTAAATCTAAAAGCTCAGCTGCGCGGACTCTTCTTCGTATCGAAGAAGGATGGGAGCCTACGGTTGTGTGTGTGGACTATCGTGGTCTAAATTCGCTATCAAGAACCGGCATCCATTGCCACTCATCACTGAAACCCTGGACTGACTATCTACGGCCGAGGTATTCACCCAGCTTGACCTACGGGATGCGTACCACAGGATCTGAATCAAAGAAGGAGACGAGTGGAAAACTGTCTCTCATCCTCGATATGGCCACTATGAATATCTAGCGATGACTTTTGGGCTAGCAAATGCGCCCACAAATTTTCAAGCATATATCAACCATGCGCTTAGTGATCTACTAGGCTTATGCGCAGTTATGTACTTAGATGATATTCTCATCTGTCCTGCAAACTTAGCAGTCCATGAGCGGCACAGCGCCGTTTCCATCCTACTGGCATGCCGCCCCAAAGGAGTCTCCCTGTTCCTCCCGGCGAGGAACCAGAGCCCCTCACAGTTGAAGAGTCGGGAAGTCCATATCATGGGCTACACCCAGTAATATTGCAACTCAGGGCGAACGCCCGAGCACTCTGCCCTATTTGTCCCATTTGTCCTGTCTGTCCATTTTGCTGCATTTCTATTTTTTTTTCTGTTTGCTGCTAGCTCGCCTATTTCCTTGTGCACAATGCCGTTGTCTCTTCTCCCAAGGAATTCTTCGTGTACCTAGTACTAAAATGAATTCTATATCCAAACCATTACAGAAGCATCTGCTAGCTTCTCTTAAGGAGATCAAGATTTCAGACAGTGCAACCTACGCCATAGCTAAGGAGGTGTGAAAGCTAGATGGGCGTGAACAATGGGCCCATCAGCAGGACCAGTTTTGGGGCAAAGTGAGCCAGCCTTTTTCAGTAATTGGTTTCAATTTGGATTTCTAGTTGTGTCACGAACCTTCATGGGAAAATTTAAAACCCCATGCGCTCCACCATCATGAACTTCACAATGTAAGACTTGTAAGTGCCTATACCAGTAGTTGAGAGTCAATGAGGCGTATGGGTGCTCCCCATGAATTGTAACCATCGCCAGACATCTTCCTAGGTTCCTGGGGAGGCTGGCAAGAGCCCAGCTCAAGGTGGACCGCTTAGTGTGGCCATCGGAGAATGTGCAGAATCCTGACCCGCGGCAGATTTTGCGTGCTTTTGAACATACCAATTGGATTTTTACAGATCTATCAAAATTGCAATTGGCAAGATATATGCCAAGAGGTCTACCACTACTACTCGGCTCCAAGGAATCTAAAAGAGCTTCAGCCTTGAGGGTATCAGCTCAGCTGCCTTGAGTAAAGCAGGGTAGAAACACGTGCCATGGGTTGGAATGTGTTGAAATACAGTAGTATGTCACGTTGATGGGGTCGAACTCGCTGGGTTGGTTGTCCTAGCTAGGCCCAGTTAGTAATGTAATCCACCACCCACCAGGGCACCTCTGTATTCCATATGAAATGGGGTGGTGCAGAGAGTGCCAAGGTAGTTAAAAAGGTTAAAAAAAAAGAAGAAAACATGCAACAGCCGGGATTCGCTGGTGGTCACCCACCCAACTACTAACCGGCCGGCGTGTGGCTTATGTGCAGCAGATAGTCGGGTGGGCCGCTCCATCCTCGCAGGATGCTCGGCCTCTCCCAAGCTTCTCGCTCGAAGACCAGATCTTGGCCCATTGAGTCTTCCCTGTCAACCATTGAGTTTGCGCTGAAGTTTGACCTTTCCTTATCATATTCGCGAATCTTTCCAAGCATTTGGTCAAAGATGGGAGATATTTCTCGTGTAATTTCTCCTCTATGAAAAGCACACGGGGGGTCTCCTAGCAAGCCCGAGGATAGTCGCAAGGGCCTCGAGGTATCTATCAATGTCGGCATGGTGGTTACCAACGGTGGAAGAGATTGAACAAAATCACGAGATGGGAAGTCGCTGACTCGGAGTTTCAAAGTACTTTCACAGTCGTTGCCGTAGCCATCTTCTGCCAAGGCATCTTGGGAGACTGGCAGTCGAGGTCTTTTGGGTGCGGGGGGAGACCCATATGGCAATTCTTTCCTCGGCCCCTCTCCCTCGAAAAAGTCTGTTGCAGTTCCTGGCCCATCTATATGCAATAGATGAGAAGCAGCGTCTGGGGAACATGACGAATTTGCGAATTGGGCAAACACTTGAGCTCAGAACGAATCAGACTCCGTCCGAGTCTCCTCACAAGTGGCTGCTGACGGTGCCGCGCAGTCAAGGTCTAATGCAGTTGGTGGCGTCCATGGCGGCCCAAGCTCAAGTAAGGATATGTCAGGGGTCGTCGACCAGAGTGTCATATCCATGTCATGATAGGAACTTGGTGATATTCTTGAAAATATGGACGATTGGTTACTCAGTGCGGAGGGCTCAAGCGGAGAGAAATTGGCGACGGCTAGGTCCATGGAGGTGACTGGGTCTGAAGGCAAGCTGGTGGAAACAACAGTTGCAACACTTTGTGTGCTGCTCTCAGAGCTCGGTGTATTTCCGTCTCCCGGTAAGGACTGGACAGAGCCAAGCCGGCTCTCCGAGGGGCCAATTTCGATGTTCCCAGCTGCTGGAGCAAGGGGATTGACACCCGTGGCATACGGTTCAGGAGAACTTCTCGGCTCAAATATTCCGTATCGGTCCACCTGAAGTAGATACATTCGAAAATGGCGAGGTGAACATCCTTGAGAAGGGTTCCCTTGGAATCTAAGGGTATAGCTCCATCCTGGCTGGTCAGCCACAGAGATTGCCGCTGTCGATCGATGGTGAGTGACTTGATAGCTTCGATTTCAAAGTCTTTCGACGGCTGCAGACGTGCTTCAACTAGTGTGCGTCCTTGGCCATACAGAATTGCAGCACTATGCCGGGCAAGGAGGGCTTGATTGAGTCGAGGCACGAAATCTGCCTCAAAGTTTGGGAACTGAACCGCACATGCGCGGATGATCCTCATTTAGCCCTGGCCTACTCGATCCCACTTGTAGTACTGCACGACATCGGCAGACCACAAAGCTACCACTGTTGCCAGATTACGACTGCGACATATTCCATTCCAGTTCTTTGGCCTAGCTCTTTTGGCTTTAGGAGAGATAAATACCTCTTCGTTTCCGTCTCCGTCCTCATCCTTTTCTGGTGTTAATGTGGCAGCCAAGGCAAAGAAATTCTGCCAGCTCGAGTCACCCTGGACTTGACATGCCGGAGATCGCCGCGCTGCAAGGCGCACGACCGTGCTGAGAGTGTTGATCTGGACGTCCAATCTGTCTCGGCGCGTAACAATTCGATCTCGTAGCGGGGCGTACTGGGAAATGGACGCATTGGATTTCCAGACATGGTGGATATCGTTGATGAGGTTCCTTGTCTCGTCGTCGAAGGACTCCATGGCTTGATATTAGTGCCAAGGCGAGGATAGGTTTCCAACACACGAAAGGGGAAGAGATTAGCTCGCTAGAGCACCAAGGTTGATTGGTATAAGGAATGTTTTTCAGTACTTAACAACGCGAGAAATGTCTTGGCGACTCTTGGACGACTGGAAGTACCATATACGCCTAGATAGATATAGGTCTACCTATATATACATACGTTTTCTCCGAGGAATAATAGGACTGAGGTGGGCTTTCATCCTTGGTCACCCCAGCCTATGCTTCCACGGAAATAGAGGTATATTAAAATGGCCCCCACGGACGGATGGTTTATCGAGAGTGAACTTCAAGGTACATAGAGTAAAGTAAGCCGCCAAACCCTCGGTCGTCAGATTTGATCGCACCGTCAACATTCAACGAGGGATATTTTAACAAACTGGCCCCAATAAGGACACCAGAAATGCGTCCGTGTCCCAGGAGCGCTATGAAATTATGCAAACCCATACACTTGAGGTGGACCCATGTTGCATCCCGGCTACCCCCGCAACGCTTTTGAAATGGCTGCTAAACCCTTCTCGACGTTGTCCGCAGCGGGATACCCAAAGCCAATCCGGAAAAAGTGATCAGGCTGATCGAAACACTTTCCAGGTATGACTGCAGTGTGTTGATCGAAACGTAAGCGTTCATGGAATGCCGCCATCCCCCCCGGCGGGTCTTGTTTGACGCGGACAAACCCAGTGGCGCCCGCCACCGGCGGAATCCATTCAAGCAAGTCAGCTTCCGACTGTATCCAGCTGTTCACCAGGTCGCGGCGTCGTTTCAGCTCGGTGATGATTGGGGGGTGAAGATCTTCGGCCTTTAACATGATTTGCTCCGCCAGGGTCTCATCTAGTATACCTGCCGTGATACTTATGATCTGCTTGGCAGCAACGAACATGTCCATCAGCTGTTGATTTGTCGTGGTGATCCAACCTACACAAAGACCCGATACGCCCCAGGTTTTGGACAAGGATGAGACGCCAATGACATAAGAGCCCAGAGTGGCCGCCCCTGGCAGTCGACCCTCGTACAGGAGGTCAGCGTACGTCTCATCAACGAGCAGGTAGCAATTGTGGGTCTGGGCACAATCCGCTAAAGCTAACCACGGTAAACTGTGGGCCTGGAGTCCCAGCTTGAGTGCTTAGCACGGGTGGCTTGTGGGGCACGTTACAATGGAATACTAGGGTCTACACGGTTCGTTAACGAGGAAACCTGCTCGCTATCCTAATTGCTACAAGGGTCTCCTGATGGTGAAACATTGTTCTTTTTGGGGTGCGGGGTTTTGTGTTAAGAATCTGTGCCGTTACCCGATCATCGACGCTTCCGAGGCTACTCAGGGCAACAAAAGATCATCCGAGCACAACATCGGCACGGTTTCGACAATAGCTCCCCCACGCACATAACCACGCCCAGGACAGGGAAACCCGCTCTGCGCGTTGGAGCTAAAGCTTAAGCCCTTTTCTACCTGGCTTCCGGTTAGTGAAGTGCCAGTTTTCGCGTCTTGAAAACAAAAGATAATGGAGGGATGACAGTTCATATGTCTGCTTAATATGGATTTTTCCATCACGGAGGTCGGATGTATGTGTAGGTATAATCATATCATAGTGTCGCAGGAGGGGGGGGTGAAGCGAGTTTAGTTTGTACGTACCTTGTTGAGTTTTAGACATCAACTGCAGGGCTCCCAAAAATCAGTCAGGATTTGATCGTTTTGACTCGTTAACACTATAGCTAAAGATCGTCAGGAACTCAGATGACGCCGGGGGTTGTCAAAAAGGATGGTTAGTCATTAGAGGTTCCAGACGCTTGTTGAGCTCTTTATGCGAAGCCAAAAGGGTCGCCGAAGACAGAAAAGGCTGCGAGCACCGCTGGGAGACGTGGGCTATTTGTACTGCCAGCCGAGACTTGTCTTCTGCCAGAATTTACCGCTCTAACCCGCTCTTCGCCTGAAATTAGGTCATAGGCATCAATCGACCCAACTGGCCGTTCAACATCTCTAAGCAATGGTTGTCATCGCTTCCTTTCCATGAAGGTGAAGCTGGGCTTTCCCTCAGATCACATGTAGTCTTCCTCGCAAAAGTCATCAAAAATCCAATTCTCTTGAATTCTTATTCTCTCCTCAGTTTCAGCCGCGTCGAGCGCGTCCAATTTCAACTTTCTCTCGCATGCTTTTGCCTCATCGTATTGTGTCACCGAAACAGCTCTTAGCACGAAAGTTTAGTTTGAGCATGGTCAAATTATTCCCAAGGTGTAAATGAAGCGATACGCCAGGAATATAGTCGTTTTAATCAATAGCCAATAATTAACCGCCGCCTACTGTGTAAGCCCTCATGTGAAATTCAAATCCTTCGTAGCTTGATCATTACTGGGCTTGTCGTGTGGACGAGCAAGGCGACTTCGGCGACAATAAGCGCCGGACAGTGACTTAGCCTGCTGCGATAGCTCTTTTAAGCTAAACACTGATGAATCATAAGTCAATTCAGCCCTAACTTCGAGGTCCACCAAGACCTATCTTTCCTAGAATGCAAGGCCACATCATTCAAACCCTGAAGAACCGCATTCTCTGCGCAGGCGATAGGACAAGAAGTCCTTTTGAGCTGAGGTCTTCTGCCAGAGTTCTGGCATCCGCGGCATCCCGCAGTTTCTTCGCGGGCGTGGGTCGTAGTCCACAACTATTGATCTTGAAAACGAGCAAGTCGAGTTCGGAGATGTACGGCAAGGAGTTTGTTCGAACAACAGATATTGGTTGCGCTGTAGATGGTACGTAGGGTGACTGTAAATCCTTAGACTACTGCTGAAATGATCACGGATGACGACACATACCTGCCAATCAGGCGTAATATCAATCTGGATCAATTTTCCATTTCCCATTCTGTAGAAGAAAAGCTGAGCTTGCTGTTGAAAGGGGCTCGACGGCATGGCAAGTAGCTTGTCTTTAACCGTTTTGGGGGCCCCTTGAACAGTTATGAGGAAATCGACATCCTGGTGCAATCACTGTTATCAAACACGTCTCATTCTGGTAAAGGGCCAAGAAAGACAAACTTCGGTAGTACGATAACCCCGGAGGTATTTTCAGAGACTTAGACCCCCAATGATAGCAATTTTAGCGTTGCAGAATTCAGGCATGGTTTTGAGAATCCCAATAACAGCACCAGCGACCGCTTCCAGTTCAGCAAATGATGGGGTAGACATTGTATTGAGAGAAATGAAGATAGATATTTTTTCCCAATAATTGTACTGAGGGAGAATTCTGCTTTATGTTTCTCTGAAGTCGGGGTATCCCTTATTTATATTCATTATCTGGATGAATTGGCCTCTAACCTCCATGCTCATTCGCTACCTTCAGGCGCTTACCACCTAGTCTCACCGCCCGACCCCACCGCCATTGATGCTGACATATTTAGCGCCTGGGAATTCCTAGCTCTATAACGCAAGAAAAGTTCTCGAGCCCAAAACAATTCGCGCCCCAGTTGCCGCCGATGGCTGAAACCCGATTCTAAATCTTGTCAGACCTCCATCTGGAATCTCCTAGTGCATACGATATCTTCCATATCGAACCCAAAGCCCCATACTTGGTGTTAGGAGGTGACATTGGCTACGTCAAGGACGATGGCTTCTTCAACTTCCTTCGCAGACAACTGTTGGTTTTTCGCGTCGTGTTTCTGGTTCCGGGAAACCATGAACCATACCACAGCACTTGGCCGGAAGCAAAGTCGCGAATCAAATGTTTTGAAGCTGACCTAGCATCTTGCAAAGGAAGCGAGATGCGTGGCCAATTTGTTTTCCTCGATCAAACACGCTATGACATTTCTCCAACCGTCAGCGTTCTCGGGTGCACATTGTTCTCCGAAGTGACGCCGGAACAGGAAGAAAGCGTCAGTTTGGGTTTGAACGATTTCTATCATATTGGTGATTGGTCTGTTGAAGCACATCGAGAAGCGCACCTTGCTGACCTTCACTGGCTGAACTACGAAATCGATTCTATTTCTCGTTTGGAGCCGGGGCGCAAGGTTGCCGTGTTCACTCATTACTGCCCCTTAACGGTCAAAAACGTTGTTGATCCTAAACACGAAGACAGCAAAATCTCGTCAGGCTTCATGAGCGACCTGTCGAACGAGTGTTGCTGGAAGCGGGGCGTTGTCAGTCTTTGGGCTTTTGGCCATACACATTTCAATTGTGACTTTCGATACCCAGAGCATGGGAGAAGGGTGGTTTCAAACCAGAGAGGATACTACTTTGCTCAGGCCACGGGTTTTGATAGCACAAAAATAGTTGAACTCTAAGATATTTTAAAACTTTTTGTGGGCAAATGATAAAGAAAGAATGGTATGTGATTCACTCTCCTTGGCTTATTCTTGGAACAAATTTTGTGACGAGACTGTCGGTGTATGACTATCAACTGTAACCTTTTGGAATGTGACCCTTCGAGATCAAGTCAGAGCGAAACTCATCCAGAAGCAAATACATTGTTGGGTCAGCACCCTTGAAAGCATAATAGAATTTCCTGTACTCTTCCAAATTTTTTCCATCGAAAATATCCGTTCCATCCACGTATTCCAGGATGTAGGTGAGAAATGCTAGCCAGTACGTTTCGTAGACAGTGTCGTAATCCCGGCAAAGCAAAAGAATCAAAGCCTCGCAAAAAGCTGCAGCACCTGGTATGCGCACGAAAGAAAGTTCTTGAGAGAACCGTCCTCGACCACGGCCAGGGACAGCTGACGGGAGTCGAAAGTCTGAAGCACTTAAGATATGTGGGGACTTCTCGAACTGACAAAACTCAAACTCTCCAAATTTCCAGAGCACGTCAGATTTCTTGTACAAGGATATCACAAACTCCTCGTTGATGTGCAAGTGCGCGTATGCCCTAGCAATTCGTTCAGTTGCCGCCAGATGTGGGGGGCGTGGCTCTATCTGAGGCTCGCAACATCAGGGGCAGCGGTCGCTAGCCTTACCTCGAAAGGGGTATTGGGAGGCAAGACATCCTCTGGAGAAGTTGGAACCATTGCAGGTTGGCCAACTTGGCCCGGATTCATCATCCATCGTGCCAGTGGGCTCCCGACCGGGCCATAGTTTGTGAAAGCGGGTCCCAGGCCACTCAGTGGGTAGTCACCCGCAACCCACGACCAGAAACCCGGGTCGTATAGGGCTATTGTGGTCACCACTCGAAGGCCAGATCTCGTTGCGGGGACCACTCTTCACGTAAGGCCTTTTCAGAATATCGAAGATAGTCTCGCTATCCTACAAATCCGATCGAAACGAGAGAATGTTCAATCAGGTATGCAAGAAACAAAGACATTTGGAACCCACTAACCACCACTCTTAGATCCTCATGCAAAGCGCCTTGCAGGGCGACTTGCGGGTCTTCCTGTTGCTTTGGCCACCGCCGGGATATATCTTGAGCGTAGCACATTCACTTTCGAACATTACCTTCAAGAGTATGAGAAGCGTTGGAAAATTAGCCCTAGCCGACCCCTACAGCTCCAGGAGTATCAGGAGCTCACACTCTATACAACCTGGGATCTGTCATACTCTCGCCTAGAGAATGAAAATCCGGACGCGGCGAAGATACTGAAATTGCTGGCCTACTTCGATAACGAGAATCTTTGGTGTGAGCTTTTTCATGCCGGACTTGCTGATAATTCTCCCCAGTGGCTTCGCCAAGTGATCAAAGACGGTGTACATTTCAGTGGAGTGATGGGAATCCTGACCGATTACTATTTTCTGGACGTTCACCCGACGTTTGAGTCATGGAGCATACATAACTGTGTGCACGACTGGACGTTAGCAGCGCTCAATAAGAATATCGACGAAAAGCATTATTGGTATGCTTTTGACTGCGTTTCAGCGTCTATTAAAGATGGAAACAAAGATAATTTCGCAAAACTCTCTTACTCCCGTCTTGCTGCTCAAGCCACGCGGCTAGTAAAACAGCATTTCTGCCAGAGCGATGCCATATAGAATATTCCGGCCGGTCGACTGTACCAAGCTTCCTTGATTGCAGATCTACTAAAACATCAAATACGTCTTATTGCTGCAGAGCAAATGTGCCAGCGGGTGCTGGCTGGATACGAGAACGAGCTCGGATTGGAGCACGCGTCAACCCTGAACGCCGTCAGCAAACTCGCGAATTTAAATAGGGTACAAGGCAAGCTGGACCAAGCGGGAAACATGTACCAACGGGCGCTCGCCGGAAAGGAGAAAACACTCGGAGCGGACCAAGCGTCGACCCTCGACACTGTCAACAATCTCGGGAATCTATATGGGGACCAAGACAAGCTAGATCAGGCGGAGCACATGTACAAGCGGGCGCTAACCGGTAGAGAAAAAGCACTTGGTACAGCCCACAGGTTGACTCTTGATACTGTCCACAACCTTGAGAATGTGTATTTTGCCCGCGGAAAGCTGGATGAAGCAGAGAGAAATCGCTCGGGATGGACCATGCGTCAATTCTTGAAACCGTCAACAACTTGGGGAATCTCTATCATGGAAAAGGCAAGCTGGACGAGGCAGGGCAAATGCACCAGCGTGCGCTTGCCGGAAAGGAGAAAACGCTCGGTATGAACCGCACGTCGACTCTCGACACTGTCAACAATCTCGCGATTACATTTCACGACCAGGGAAAGCTAGCCGAGGCAGAGCAGAAGTATAAGCGCGCGCTAGCCGGGAGGGAACAGACAATTGGAATTGATCACTCGCTGACACTTAACACCATCAACAATCTTGGAGTATTGTATTGTGACCAGGGCAAGTTGAATGAGGCGGAGCAGATGCACAACCGAGTGCTTGCTAGGAGAGAGATATTGCTGGGGCTGGATCACAGACTGACCCTTGATAGTGTCAATAATCTCGGGATTATACATGTCAAACAAGGCGAACTTGACAAAGGAGAGTAAATGTTCCGGCGGGCGTTGGCTGGTAAGGAAATGCTCTTTGGGGCGGACCATATGCCGACGCTTGACACCGTCCACAACCTGGAGCTCCTACGTCAGCACAAAGACAAGCTGAATGGGAAGGAAAAAGCCATCTTTTCTTTTTGCTATCCTCAATAGCTTACCTCAATCAAACACCTTCAAACGGTCATTTTTTAAAGAACCATGGCCCCCATCTTCGGCCTACTTGGAAGACGGGCTTATCGTCAACGATGATTAGTTGTTGAAGTCGGCAAGTCGATCCAGCAGGCGCGAAGGTGTCATGTAAAACCCACTCCATGAAATAGGGTCCACGCCAAAATCCAGTAACATCCGTATGACTTCCAGGAATCCCCCCCCGTACGCAGCAAGATGCAGCGGTAGAGTCGACGGGGAGCATGCGAGGTTTCGGTCAGCTCCTGCTTGCAGCAAAGAGGCTACAAGAGCACTAAAACCTGTGGAACACGCTAATGACAGTGGGCTCCAGCCCTCGCGGCCCACAGAATGCAGCTCCGTCAAGGTGCTTTTAAGCTCCCTCGTAGGTGGTTACAGCACCTTGCAGTCTAACGTTTTATGACTGATCAATTCGTCACTTCAGATCAGGACTTCACTCCAAGAGCTCTCAGTTCACAATATGGGAGAGACAGCGCCAAGAGGCCAAGCATGCCACAGGCCTTGTCATTGTGGATTGGCGCAATACATTTTTTCCCTCAACTTCACCCAAGCTACGCTATTCATTACTATTCTCGATATCCAGCTGCCTCAAGCAGGTCCTGATTCTAGAGTTTGCGAAGGTATTTACTCTTTGGAGGCATAGCTGGACTGAAGAGCCCTGGATGAGGATTTTGAGATGAATTCCGGATTAAAGCAAACAGGAAAGCTGGTGGTAAGAAAATCTAATATAACATACTCCGGCACTTTATAATCCTGAGATACAGAAAGAGATATTCACAGGAAATGAAACCGATCCTGTCTCAAAGAGTAATGGGAAGAACTTCTCACACACTGATGGTATTCTCATATGACAAGCTTTAGGAATCGCGAGACGGGGACCAGTTCACTTGTCTCATTTGCGCTGGGGAAAGAGCTTTGCCACGATCTGAACAAGATTATGTATCATATACTGTGTAATACTCTCTTCTTCCCGTTGTAAGCCAAGAGGTACGGAATTGATGGCTGGGCGAGACGGGTCGTACGCTTATCTATTTGAAACTGCGGGAATACCGAAGTCCTTTCGCGTCTGCTCGACAACGCCCCAAAAACTTACCTCCTCGTGTAAGGCCACACTCTGGGCACCATTCTGCGTTTCGAGGCAAGAGTTTCCATCTTGGATGTACCAAGCCAGATGATTTTCCAGAGACATTTCCAGAAGGGCAGTGAATATTAGACGCACATTGCCGCCGACAAGGAATTCGCGATGAATGCCATCTTCTCGAATTAGCTTGGAGAACATCTTCTCTGGCAAGTTTGACTGGACACCTAAGGCTTCAGTGGCTGCTTCTCTCACCTCCCAGTCATGATGCAGGAGGCGTAGCGCTATAGCGCCAAGCACCCATTCCGGTAGTCTAAACTGGTCACCTAAGGCTCGAACGGCTGCCTTTCTGACGTCCGAGACTTGATCCTCGAGACGTGCTACTATGGCTCCAAGCACCCATTCAGGCAGGCTTGACTGGCCACCTATGGCTCGAACGGCTGCCTCTCTGACCCTCCAGTCTTGATCCTCAAGATGTGTTACCAGAGCGCCAAGCACCCTTTGCGGCAAATTTAGCTGGCTCTGTAAGGCTCGATCAGCCGCCACTCTGGCCCTCCAGTCTTGATGTTTAAAACGTGCTACTAGAGCCCCAAGCACCCCTTCCAGTAATTTGACTCGCCACCTAAGGCTTCGATAACAACCTTTCTGAGCATCGAGTCTCGATGCTCGAGACGTGCCACTATAGCGGCCAAAATATGAAAAGGCAATGGCTCGCCTAAGCCATAAAAGGGCTTAAATATAGATTGTCCTGATTGAAACAACTTTGGCTGGCCGCTTAAGGCTTCAACGGCAGCCTTTCCGACCTCCGGGTCTTGATCCTCTAGACGTGCTACTATAGCACCAAGCACCCCTTCAGGTAAGTCGGACAGGCCACCCAAAGCTTCAGTGGCAGCTACTCTGACGTCTGAGACTTGATCCTTGAGACGTGCTGCTGTAGCGCCAAGCATCCTTTCCGGCAAATTTGACTGGCCACCTAAGGCTTCAATGGCAGCTACCCTGACGTCCCAGGCTTGATCCTCGAGACGCGCCGCAATGGCGCTGAAAGTATGAAATAGCAATGGATCACTCGAGCTACCGAAAATCTTGAGAATAGATTGTCCCAATTCGACACACAACGCGCTTTGGAGCCAGCAGGTCAGAATTTCAATGATTTTCGGCGGAATCCGACGTCGTAAAGCCAAAGACTGCAGGACCTTCAGGCCTACGTCACATTTCTGTAGCAGAACATGAACCAGAGTGTTTTCTGGGATCTCCATGTCATCCGCTAGGGTAATCTGTGATTTAAATATAGTATTTCGTCTTTCCGCCATCTTGCACTGGAATATTAACCACTCTCACAAACGCTCTTCCAAGCAATGTCGGATAGAGATGAGATCCTCTGAGTCATTCGAAAGGGGAACCTCACTCAGGCAGTGCATCGCCAGCCTTTGATGCGTCGGACCCAAAAGATCAAGGGGCTCCATGTCGATTGCGTCGAAGAACCGTAACGTGTCTTTCCCTGCATCTGCTTCGGAGCTTAGGAAGCCGACAACAAAGCGCCATACAATGCGGTATCGTGCTGAGTATTTGTACTTCTGTAAAAAGCTTCCCGGGTCCACATCTTCCACCTTTTTGTGACCACGCCTGAGTGGCTTCTTGTTGTCGAGCTCGGATCGGTTTCGGCCGATGAGATGCAAGCAAGTAAGGCTTCCGCCATTCTTCCATATCCGTGCAAAATATCGCGCCGCAAAGTACTCTTGGAGGGTCAAGTGCAAAAAATGATATGTTTTGTTCTGTTCCTTTGCGAAGCGGTCTGATGTTCGCAGGTATGAAAGCTTCCGAAGCGTCTTATCGATTATCGTCCCAGGTTGACTGAAGTGCTCAGACACCGCTGCTCGAAACTTTGCGTCAAAGACTATTACGTCATTGTATAGTCCAGTAAAGGCAAGGCCCTCGAGGAGGAAAGCTTCGTCTCGGACAAGGAACTCGACCACATTGGTAGGAATTACTTCATTCTCATTCGCGGGCCGATCCTCCTTCTCTAGGCGGTATATGTCCTTTCTCCAAAGCCCTCTCTCTATGGCCCTATAGAGGGCGGTCATGGTTTCCGGCTTGTATTCGCTAACATCGTTCCAGGCGTAGCAAAGCGCGTCTAGTTGAATGGGGATACGGACGAGGTCTCGAACGAGAGGATGCCTGTCGAGGAACACTCGAATGGCATCAGCGCTTCCGGGCTCGACCTTTTCCAAATATGTAGATACCTGGCCCGAGTCAAATCCGATCGTTTCCAGTTCAAGATCGAAAGGCTTCAGGTCGGCTGGCGTCGTGACGGACGGCCGAGATATTACGATGACATTCGGCTGATTCAAGAGATGCTTGACAAAGGAAGACATGTCACTGTCGTGGGACAGGTCATGCCAAATTTCGTCCAATCCATCGAGGATAAATAGTTCTGCCGCCGTCGGGCTTATCGCAAGCTACCCGCAATGCCTTTGCTAGGCTTTCGCACTCATCGTGTTGAGAGAAGAACTCGTCGCAAAAGAGTTCAGTAAGATTATACCTCCCTGTTCGGAGTCGCAACTTTCGTAACTGTAGCCAGAGAAGGCGATCAAACAAGTTACTCCAAGCCCGATGGCTGATGAAATCGTCCACAGCCTTCTTGCACAGAGTGGTCTTACCCACGCCAGCGCTCGGTTCTTTCTTTCGACCGTCACGTGTTATCCGTGGGTTGAAGACGTCCCGCAACTCTATCTGGCCGCCTGGAGCCGGTTTCCCAACCGCTGTCTCATCTGCTGGGTCACGCACTCTTGCATATTCCGCTGATGCCGATCTCGAAGCAGGGCGTGTCAAGAACCAACAAGAAATGTTATTTAAGAGGATAATAACAAACCAGGACTTGTGGAGGGAATTATTAGTTCCTGGCTCGTTCCTTTGTAGTATACTTAGCAGTGGGAATGCCTTGCTTCATATGGTGCAAACTCGTTATGTCCAGACACAGACTAAGGAAACATCTATGGATCGACAATTTCTGGGAGTCACGAAATTTAAAACCACTACCACCCCGTCCACCCGATCAACCAATACTCTTCGAATGAGCGAGCCGGACTCTAGGTGCTTGGAAGGTGGCTGTAGCCGATCTCTGGTACAACCTCGAGCTCATTCTCAGACGGCCACACTGTCTTCTTGCCTTGTTGTCTTTTGGCTGAGTCCGCCTTTTCCCCAGCATGAGTTGCGCGCACAAATTCAAGGTTGTCTTTCCCACAAACGTAGCCATGACTTGCGACGTGAGTCCCACGGAGGAGCCGATCCTCATCTTTATAGCACAGAGTCACGTGCGGGCCCAAAGGATCTTTCTGGTCGGCTTCTTCTACTTTGGGCCTAGTTCCCATTAGTCAGCCGGTGAGGCAGATCTTGTTAGAGGTCACGTGTGTTCTGCCATGTTAGGCCGCCCTCACCTGGCCTAGCACAGCCGGTTTAAGAATTCAAGTTAGACCAGAGTCTTCCTCGCCAGACATCTTCTGTGCCGTCCGAGGTTACCCCAGAGATAACGTAATCCACCACCGAGCGGCGCTGATAGATATTCATACAAAGTAGGACATTTTGAACACTTATATCTCAGCATCTTTTCAACATATTGAATAAGTAGTTCAGATTTGAAACATCATGATATGCTTATGCTGGTTAATTCCTTTTCAGCAGCTTTATTATCATAAGTTATCTGATGGCATAAAATACAATGTAATATCTGTGTAAAAACTAGAGATTGGTATTTTATGAGGACTTGGTCGTGCAATTCATGGATGGCTGGCAGACCCTGCTCAAAGAATTGGGTATCTAGTAGATCAGAGTTCAAGATGAAAACTTTAATGGGCAACATGCCGTTGTATATATCCTATTAGAGAAATGAGAACCAAGTTGAAGGTAAAAAAATTGGCATTTCGTAGTCTGGTCCCTGTAACGGGTGATATTTCCACGTCCTGGAGGGGTGCTCATCGTACGTACTCCGCAGTCCGTACTGGACGGGAGTGCGTGCACATGAAGATCAGCCAAAGTCTAAAGCGAGTGCCAACTGGGGCACGAGGGATCGATGAGAAATGGTCCGTACCAGGGGGAAGCTGGGGAAGTATTGGCAGAGAACCAGAAAGCACCATAAGAGAGCGGGCTGTCAAGCAACGGCGTCTGCTAAGAATAGCGCGGCTCAACGGTTCTGCTGACGTAAACCAGCAGGCAGACACATTCCGCTATTTATTAAACGCTCTCGACGGGCCGCCCGTCCTTCATCGCGGCCCTTCCCATGGTCCTTCCAAACCATCCCAGATTTATCGCTCCTACATGCCTGCATCTGCTGCTCGCCAGCTTCATCCTCGCCGTCCGATCAGGTCTAGTATCGATTACATAACATGCATCAATACAAAAGCCTGCCGGAGCTCACAGCCATGAGCTCCCTAACTTCCCATCCTCTCATCTCCAGCTTCAGCGAACTCGCTCTATACGCCCTGCTCCTCATCTCATCCATCATGTTCGAACTATGGAAGACCACCACAGACATCACAAGGAAGGCTGAAACTGTCAACACACAACCCTGCAGATCATTCAAGCGCCCCATGAGTCCCATGCTCAACGAGGGCGTCGAGCGTTCGATGGCCCGTCGAAGGAAAGACGCTCCCCCAATGAATATCAACGCAAAGTGCAGCCACTGTGACAAGATCTTCCGTCGTCCTTGCGATCTGACGTGAGTATTTCCCTCGAAATCTGCATGCTATGACCCTGGTTCTCCCTGCTCTAGTTCGCCAGGCTGACCCCTCTACAGGAAGCATGAGAAGACACACAGCCGCCCCTGGAAGTGCACAGAGCCCTCATGCAGATACTATGAGATTGGCTGGCCCACTGAGAAAGAGAGAGACCGCCATATCAATGACAAGCACTCCCGGTCTCCCACCATGTACAAGTGCCTCTATGCCCCATGCCCCTATCAGTCTAAGCGCGAAAGCAACTGCAAACAACACATGGAGAAGACCCATGGCTGGGCTTATGTGCGATCCAAGAACAACAGCAAGGGAGGTAGCAGCAGTCAGGGCTCCCCCACTGAATCTATCCCAGCATCAACCCGAATGACCCCCGCCTCCACTCGCACCACTCCATCGACCCCGAGTCTCCCAACGCCTGGACCAACGACACCTTTCTCTACTCAGGGAGTCGACTGTTATAACACCCCACTCGTGACGACTGACAATTTCCCGGAGCCGCTCATGCCGATGGCCAATGAGGACTTCCAGCTTTTCTCGGACCCCACTCTGTTTGGTGGTTCCCTGGCGAACTTCAACTTCGCTTCATTTGGTCCCATCCCTCCAGCAATCCCAGAGCTCGTCCCAGAGCTAGAACATTTCTGTGCCCAGCCTCCGACTACCAATGACGCCATGCCCGAAGCTGGGGCTTTCAGCTTGGGTCTCCATAGTGGACAAGGAGACATCATGCTCTACACTCCGGGATCACCCTGGCCAGACGACGACGGTCTTCTTTAAACGACTTTCACATTTTAAATTATATTTGAACGAACCTGGTTCTGGGTCGGTTGGGTTTCATGTACTTTCTTACTTCATCTTCTTCCCCCCACCCCCCTTTTTTTTTAAGCGAATGTACTTTCGGGCGGCCTTGGCGTTTGTATGGGGTTATATATGTGTTTGGTGATGATAACCTTGCTACGGAACTTGGATACACGTTTTTGACTTTCAATTCTATGAATGTGAACGAGAGATCGCTCTCAATATCTATCTTTTAATATGGCTTCTTTTAAAGATTTCACTTTTTCTTCGCAAATTGAATAACATCGTTTACTTCTATGAATGTACTTCATTTTCGTTTTAAACCCAATTCATTTTACCGAATCCAGTAAACTTCAAATGCTCTTCCAAAGGTGCTGAAGTCAACAGAGTTTCCGAACCTACCATTTCCATAAATGGACTAAGTTTCCCAATTCCTCAGCTGGCCTGTACCGAGAGTATCTTCTGACTGACTACCCGCCTAGGCAGTTACAGCTCCGCAGACCGCTTCGGGTCTCGCAACCAAGTTGTAGCTATGCTCCTTGACGCCGCCTTATAGTAGTAGACCTAGGGATATACAACCGATCGTCAACTGTGAAAGCGAAGTAGCTCTATCTTGTCTTCCTTCTATGGCTGGCTGGACCTTAAGAGCTAGTGTATCATGTATCATCTATAAACTAAGAATGTAATTTTGGTCTATGAACAAAAGCTCTCTATCATTGTTTCGGGCAGCAAGACGCAGTTAGCCCTGCCAGAATGCCGATTTTCTCAGCTCGTCAACTGGGACTGCCCTGATCTGAGTACGGGGAAACCGATTATCCACCACCGTAGGCGCAGAAGGGCCATCCACGACCTCCAGGTGATGCAATGTAGTAATTCCAGCAGTATTTAGGAATGTGAGAACACGGTAGAAGTTTAGCCCTACCTGATCCACCCCGTGACTGTCATCAGAGAGACAGAAGCAGCCGCCATGTTTCAGGAACTCCTGTCAATACATTGAGTTAGATAAATATACTAGAGAAACTAGGGGAAACAACCCCCAATATATTGAGCCATAGACTCACCTTGCATATCTCAGCCTTGGGATAAGGCTCACTCATCCCCTTCCGTAGCGCCGCAGAATTAAGCTCCAGCATCCCTCCATACCCCGCCACGAACTCCAGATTCCGCACGATCTTCTTCCACACGCCAGGGAACCTGGTAAAGCTTCCATCAGGATCATCGCTCTTCAACCGTATCAAATCAAAATGTCCCACAACAAGAGGCTTCAACTGTTTCAACATATCCAGCTGCTCATCGAAGTAATCCTCGAACAGTCGCTCATCGGATCCTCCAGAGATCTCACGTGCCTGGACGTACATGACTCGATCATAATCGATGGGGACAGTGCGAGTATGATGCACAGAGCCTACGAAGAATTCAAAGGGATGCGCAGCTAGGGACCGCTCAATTAACTCCCGAGATGACGGGCGGATCCAGTCTGTTTCAAACCCGATGATGATCTTGATATGGTCTGCATATTTGTCACGGAGCCGGGATGCTTCCTTGAAGAATGCGGCCTCGTTTGCAACTTGGCTTTCTTCTGTATCTCCGGCTTCAATCTGGATGTTTTTACGGTCAGTTTCTATTGGATGAAGACTGTAGATGCATTTTCGATTAACATGATTGATAAACATCTAAATCAATAGAAGATAAGGGGAGGGGGAGAAGGATAGACACTTTAATTTGATATAAACAGCTACGTACCTCTTCCGGATAGAAATCCTCTTTCCCACGAGGCATATGTTCTGTCAAACACAGCAATTCCATATTCCTCGCAATGGCCGTTTGGATGATCTCTTCGAGCGAGTTTTTGGCATGGCCTGGACAGAATTGGCCGGAATGGCTGTGATGGGTGAATGGCATTGTTGTAATTTGTTGAATTGGATTGTTTTGGAATAGATATATCTAGCACAAGGTAGAATTGAGTAACTCTTCAGATCATGATGTGCTCGGAAAGAATGGTTTTCGAGAACAGCCGAGATAAGAGCGAGCAGATAAGATATGATAGTGATAGTATGCCTAAGGCAGGCGCCAGTGCATCCTAACTAGCTGACTAATCAGCTTACGTGTGCCTTTTTGCCTGAACTGTCAGGCTTTCGTACTTCCGCGAGTCGCAAGGACAATCTTGCCTCTCCGCTTTCTGTCCAGCTAACAAGCTACCAACTGCCCATCCCTCCCTATTCTTATTCCTGCTCTCATTTGACGCGTCTAAGGGTCAGTGTTGGATTTTGGACCCGTCGGACTATTAGCCTTCAATTGATTTCGCGGAACTGGGAGGAGAGTGCTGACGCAGGAGGTCGAGTACTCTGGACCCCTTCATCTGCCTCCTGTCCGAGACATTGCTTTGGCAAACATGGTCGATACTCTGTAGACCCAATTGATATTTGCGGAAAAGAACACGTGCCATGGAGGGGCTCTTTACATTGCTCATTTTGAGCGTCGTGATGGCAATTACGTGGGTTGAACTGCATTGCGTCGAATTCCCCCCAAGATCTTAGTGCTGATAGTTGTCGGTCCTCGTCCTAGATCCTTTGTTGTCGGTTATCTACCACTTATCTTTGCACTTTCTCCTTCTCAGCTAAGACTGATATCCTCTATTGGCATGGGAGTTTTGGTCGGGACATCTCTTATTGTGATCATTCCCGAGGGTGTTGAGACTCTCTACAGCGCCAATTTACCATCGCATAAGGGGCTCAGTAGTCGCGCTGCGGATGTCGAATGGAAATCCCAGGAGGTTCCCATATTGAGTGCGACAAACATTCCGAGCTCTGCCAATCTGGACTCTTTGAATGTGCCTTCACTTTTAGTGTCACCATCCAATGTCGCGCCGAGCGCATTGTTTCCGCCCGCAAGTGAAGAAACCATTCAGGTTACACACGGCAGACGACGCTCTAGTGAAGTGGATGGTTTGAACGCAAGAAGTGATGAAAAGAAAAGCGATAAGACCAAGACGGACAAGGACGATCACGATAGCGAGAGCTCAGCTCATGCCTGGATTGGTGTTGCACTTGTTAGCGGGTTCGTGTTGATGTACCTGATCGATAAGCTCCCCGAATTTGCGACGTCCTCGAAGCAGCAGAGACCGCCCTATCATGTCTCCCTCGACAACCTGGGCTCGGGCTTGCGGCGAGGCTCGTCGCCTTCGCGGGAGTCAGGGCTGCTAGAGCCGGGAAGCAGCTTCAAGCGCAACCACAGCTTTGCGACAACCACTGGTCTGGTAATTCACGCCGCTGCAGATGGAATCGCGCTAGGAGCATCCACCTCTGATACCGGCCTTGGCTTCATTATTTTCCTGGCCATCATGGTTCACAAGGCTCCCGCATCCTTCGGGCTTACATCTGTTCTGCTGAAGCAGGGTCTGTCTACTCGCGCTGTCAGGGCGCATTTACTGGTCTTCAGCTTAGCAGCTCCTGTTGGTGCTCTAACAACCTTTCTCTTTGTGCAACTAGCAGGCTCGGGTTTCAGCGGCGACGAGTCAGGTACTCGATGGCGGACTGGCATGCTTCTACTTTTTTCTGCTGGCACCTTCCTGTGAGTCTCTTCGCTTGATTTTTCTGTACTGGAAGAGTAATCTTGATTGCTGATGATTATAGATATGTTGCCATGCACACAATGCAAGAAAATGGTTCCAGCTCAACCTCGCGTGAGTCACCAGCTAACGGATATGGTGATATCCGGGACTCACCATCTAGACCGGACAAGTCATTGAGAGACCTGGTTGCATCTGTTGTTGGCATGATTTTGCCTCTCTTCCTGCAGATTGGTCACGCACACTGATAAAAATGGGGCATGCATGTCTCATTGAACTGAGCGCGTCGCCCCATGCCCTGGAAGGTAGGGGCTTAAGACCAGGGACCTACATATCACCATTTGGAAGGTGATAGTTGCTATTCCTTGTGAAACGTTTTTTATTTCCTTTTTTGCTTGCTACTTTACGTTCGATTATACTTGGCTGCTTATGTTCCCGAGTAAGGAAGATCTGGTTATGACCTGAGTGTTAGATTTTTTGGTTTATTTGCATCTGTATTTGTCTAATGTTAAGGCTTTGGGTTTCAGGTTTTCTTTTTGTGAGTTTATATCTGCATAAGGTCCGGGTGTTCTGTTCTGGGATGACTGCCATTCCGCAATGAAGTTAGTTCGGAAAAGTCTGCCATACCCCAGGAAATGATATTGAGTCTGAAGCTATTATTATACAACAATATTCTGCATGTGTGATGATTGAGCGGCAATTTTGGAAGCTCTTCCTTGGCAGTACTTTGCTCCCAGGCGCAATTAAGTACAAAAGAGGCTGACTTTGAGTCCTGGCTTAACCCTGAGAGAGAAAAAGTAGCACTGCGTCATTCTTCAGCAGCCGCTCACCAACGCCTCTAGTCTCCACAGCGTTGCTATGCTGGATAATCAAGAACTTCCCTGCTGTCCATATTACTTCCTTCCTGGTCATTGCTACTGGAAGCAGTGCCTAGATACATTGGAGGAAGTAGACGACTCAACCGTCTTCAAATATCCTCTCGCCTCTGTCTGATGAAGATATGACCCGTCTCAATGAAAGAAAACTCGTCCCTCCGGGGATAACAGTGATGAACCAAAAAGCCGACATTGCTATCTCCGTTAGGGTTAAGTTCTCTCTGATACGAATATAATCGGATTTAAGCAGAAAGCCCTTACTAGGATGAAGTGCTCAGACATCTGGTATCCCCGAAACATGAAGACATATCAACATGCTACGCTATTCATATGTAAGGCATAGGATTTAGCCCTATCATGACAATATTGTATATTCTCTAATCCGATTTTACCTGTGAAAAATGAGCACTGTCTATATAGCTTCTCGACGCCGACAACCATGACGTTAATCAACCTTTCCGATCTTACCAATAACATCGACGCCGCTGCAGCTCTAGGGCAGGCGAATGTTGATGAGAAGCCACGAAAACAGTTACTCGAGGCTTGCGATAAGTAAAGGGGCTCCTTTGAATCTCCTTTCGAGTTTATCCTCAGAGTGTTATTCTCGGTACGAGAGGGTTCTCCATCCATTCTTCAGTCTCAAAATTCTAGCACAAGTTAACCTCACAATCTAGGTATTTCAAGCTATTGCGCTGCGTTTGCGCGTGGATATGAAGCTTTTAGATGCTGTGTCGAAGTGTGATACGTCTACTCAGATCACAGTTCCCTGGCTTGCTAGAATGACTGAGGCGGAGCCTCTACTCGTTAGTAAGTGATGCTATACCTCAGATACAAGAAAATAGATAAGGACTAACAGTGATTCAACCATAGCTCTTGTCGTGAGATTCTTGGCCGCCATGGGGATCTTCAAGGATTTGGAAATGGATCTTGTGCTTTCACTCCACTTGCAAAAGCTTATACCTCAAGCTCACCACTCTCTGCGGCTGTTATTCAAGTGTATGAGGCCCATTCCTTATTCTCTTCATAGGATACCATTACTATGATAGGGCAGGACACACTTCACTATGATACTTGCACATCTACCAGACTATTTCAATACAACTCGCTGGAAGAACCCTAATAATGCATATGATGACCTCTTCCAATATGCAATGAGGACCAAATTACACAATTTTGAAGTCCTTGCCTCACAGGCCTACTATCAGCAGGCATTCAACACAATGATATCCCTGCCATACCGTAGGGCTGAAAGGGCTGGTTTAAATTCTTCCCTGTGGAGGAGAAGCTGCAGGGTTCAGAAAGACACTGATGCGCTCTTGGTTGATATTGGCGGAGGCCAAAGAAGGGAAGTATCGCCTTCAACAAAGGTTCCCCAATATCCCCGGCAGACTGACTCCGCAGGATTTACCTGTTGCCATTGGTGAAATTCAAAACACCCCTGCGACTATTGAAGCCCAGGACCATGACTTCTTCCAGGAGCAGCCCGTGAAGAGCGCAAAGGCATACTAAACCTACGCATTGTCCTGCATGACTGGTCAGATAAATAAGCAAAATAGATCCTCACACGCATCCGTGATGCGATGGCTCCTGATTCGATCTTGTTGTCAATGAAGCTTTAATGCCGGAATCGAACATACCCCTTCAGTCGGCTTGTGCGGGCTTGGTCGTGATAGTGAATTACGCGTCCTTGGAACGCACCAAGGAGCAGTTTGAGGACTTGTTGATGAATCAGGGTTTGGAGCTTGAGTAGATCGTATGCTTGAGAGTTAATACAGGGAGGCAGCCATTTTTTAGCAGCTCTGTCAGTGTAACTCTGATACCAAAGACATCTTCAAAACGGTTCTGTAAAGAATTGGCGTCCCGCTTAGCATCGATATCATCATCTTGAAAAAAAAAAAAAAAAATCACAGCATGGATCTGGCCGTAAGTTGCTTCTTGAGCAGCTACTACTTCTTCCAGTTCTCTCTTCAGCCAGGCATAGCTATCTTCCCTTTTTTTTTTTTTTTTCTATGCCTGTATCTAGGAGATAGGAATAAAAACTATTTATCAAGTCCCTTTCCTACAGTTGAGACTTCACAGAACATGCGGCAATGCCCTCCAGGCTGCATCTTTCAAAGGCTCTGAGAGGTGGTGCTGATGTCAATGCTCGAGGTGGACAGGATGGCAATGCCTTCCCGTACTTTGAAAGGGCCGTAAAAAGATGGTATGCCGGGGGCACTACGGATCCATAGATAGTATCCTTCTTTTTTCTATGTCTTATACTGAGCTGCTGTCTACCGATTTGGCCGGTCAGGTTCCGCCATACTCACGTATGGTGGGGTCAGCGACGGAAGGATAAAGGCGAGCTGCCTCCTAGATAGTTTCAAGGGACCAGGCATACTTTGCATTTTCAAGTTTCCTTCACTAGTATCGTTTTCGTTGTCGTATAGCACGGAGCCCAGCTCCATCATCGTTGCTTCTTTTCTTTTGTCTTGTTATATTCGCCGTGTTGTATCGCGGCTTTCGTTTCAGTACATACGTCCCCAAGATCCCTCGATCACAACCCGGTTCCTTTCGCAGGAAACAACGCACGTACATCCCCCTTTACACCAGTTATACGGTTGGATTCTTCTTGTACTATTTGTCCTATAATCTGTGTGCATGCCGTCCAGGTCCTGATAGTGTCATGGAGTCTTAGGGATAACAAAGATTACCCATTTCTCTTCTGGCTCGGCGTGGGGGCCTTTTATTATGTTCTGGATGTCTTCCTCCTTGCTCAGAAGAAGCTAGCCACTGAGGATATCCTTTGGTCTGATAGCTAGCCCTGTGGGGATATGTTGTACCTCCTGGATGGATTAGGAATGTATAGGGTTAATTTGGGCACATAGGAGCCGTAGGATGGCATAGGGCTTGCCTGACATGCAGAATGGTCTTCTAGTAGCCAGAGGAAGAGTTGCAGGGGTGGTTCATGTTTGGGGCTGGGTTTCTTTGAGGCTGGATGCAGCTTTAAGGGTATAGCTGCCTGGGCTGCCACAGCATAGGTTCTTGGGGTGCTATCTGTAGTTAGCTCTTTCTTAATGTTAGTTTTGAAGAAGTAGTCCTGGATAAAGGCCTGCATTGCCACGCCAAAGGCTGCAGCTTGTGACCTATTATGTTTTTCCCTGGAGGCCTCCATCTGCTTATCAAGTAGGGCTGCAAGCTTCAGCATGTCGTTGCGCTCTGTCTCCATGGCTTAAGATTCAAGATCTGTGGCAGCACGGACTGCTTGTGCGAGTTGGCCGTGGATCTGGCGTTCTGGTGAAGAGCTTCGAGAGGTGACGCTCTCTTGAGGCACGGGGCTGCTATTGGTTCGGGATGTGTCGCTGGCTGTGTCTTACCCCATGGCAGGGAGATTGGGGGTTTGAAGGACAGGGGAGATGGGTATTGGTCTCTGTTCGGCGTCCAGAAGGGTGGTAGTTTCTTGGGCGTCTCCTGCCTGTGACGCTTTTTTGTATTTCGCTGGGGGATGGTTGGTGCGTATAGGGGCGGCGTGTCGGGTGGCCTGTCAAGGCCTGCAAGGCTTCTTATTGCCTCTTTTGGCCTGCTTAAAACCATTTTGAAGCTGTACATTAGCCCCTTTAGCTATCCTCTCCTCTTCCCTTTGGCGTTTCTTTTGCTCCGCTTCCTGGATCCGTAATTCTCTGTTCAATGCCTGAATTCACTTCCTTTCTTCAAGTAATTGCTGCTTTTCTAGCTTTGCTTGCTGCCGGCGTAGCCTCTCTTCCTCTTTTGAAGCTTTGACAAGCTGTATTGCGTTCTCTTTTGCTGTTTGAAGATCCTGAGCTTGCTGGATCTTTTGTGGAGAATAGAATACTGCATTGCCATCCTCATGAGCATGTAGATCAAATATAAGAGGCTTCCCATGCTGGCGCTTCTTCTGTTCATTCTGGAGGGCGGTTTCAAGGCCTTGACAACATAGTTTAAGCAAGATATTCTCTGTGGAGAGGCTGTACATCGTAGAACTCAATTTTTGGCATTTTGATCATAAACATCAGAAACAACCTGCTTTAGCAACTTCTCAATCCTCTGCCAGTCTTCTGCATGTAGAATAGAGCGTGGTGACTCACTGGAAGAAGGCCTTTGGTCTTCTTCACTAGTGAAGCGTGCTAAAACAACTTCTGGATTCCATGGCCATATACCAGTAGATTTCCATGCAGATTCAATATTCTTAGCAAATAAGGCCTTATTCCAGCTTGGCCAGAATAATCTGAAGAAGTCTTGCTTTGTGATATGGCTAAGGCCTTGACAAGCATGTAGAAAAGCCTCCAATTCGTTGCTGTAGGCAAGGGATAGTGGCCCAAAGATTCCAACATCAAGTGGCTGCAAAGAATGCGTAGAATAAGGTGGATAAGTCATCAAAAGGATCTTATTAGCATCACAGAAGTTGATAAACTTCATAGTAATGTGTGATCCATGGCCATCAAGGATTAAAAGCCTCCAACGCCTCCTAGCCTTGTCTCTAGTCTCCTGGTCAAAGATATCTGTAAGCCATGCATATCCAATCTCATCATTGGTCCAGCCGCTTAGAGAAGAGGTGAAAAAGCATTGGTGATTCGTGGTATCAAAATCTTGAAGCCAGGAATCTTGTATATTGCTGCTGGCAGCTTGATAAATCAAGCCAGGAGACAGAGAGGTCCCATCTGTACAGATACAGCCAATCGTAGTAATCCATTCCCGGTTTCCATCTTGCAGGCGTTGCTTGAGGCCTCATTGCTCATATCATTGCCTAGAAAAGATCCTTTTGCCTTTAGAAAGTACTCCAATAAGGAATCCCTTCTCATCCATGTTGTAGATATCCTGACGCTCCAAAAAGTATTCCTTCATCTTCCGGGCCAGCAGCTCAAAGTATAAGGTATATTTATATGCAAAATCAGCATGCTTTCTTGAGGAGTCCATGGCATTATGCTTCTTCAGGAAGCGGCCTGACCAGTGCTTTCCTGGCTTTATTCCGGTGAGTTCTTTGGCAAAATTTCGAAGCATCTCATGGGAGGGATAAAGCCCACAATCAGTGACATTATTGATCCATTTTATAAGCTCTTTAGGTTGTTGGTTGTTGAGAACTCGCTGCCTTTCGTATTGGTCTTCTTTGGAATGTTGAACCCCATGGTAATGTCTTGATAATGTTGTACGGCTGACACCATGCTTTTTTGCAATTTTCGTATAGCTTATCGATTCTCCTTGCTTCAAGGATTCTATATCTGCTAGAGCAACTTCAATAGACTCCATATTGAATGAGTTGTGGTGGTTTAAAATCTACGTTTGGAAAGTCGGTTTATCTAAAATTCGGGCAGCAGGTGGGACTGGGCCTCAGGTGATCATCTACTATAGATCAGCCAACTCAGCGAGTTTGACTCCGCCCTGTCTCCTACCACGATATATTCCCTTCTCCTTCCTGCCAACCTCTACTCCTGCTCCTTCAGAAAGATGTCTGACACCCCTGAAGGTATTGTTGAATACGCCTACGACAATATCACAGTATGGTACCTGCAGTGGGTCGAGAGCCAGAAGTCACCGCGACAAAGATACACCAAGATGCTCCTTGACAAGCTGCAACCTTCACCCTCCATTCTAGAGCTTGGTTGTGGTCCCGGAATCCCTATTGCGAAAATGCTTCTCGACCAAGGCGCTCAAGTGGTCGCAAATGACATCTCAACCAAGCAGATCGAGATGGCCAAGGCCCGTTGCCCCGGGGCCAAGCTCGTTGCGGGTAACATGACTACCCTCACTTTCGAGCCTGCAAGCTTCCATGGCGTAATCAGCTTCTATACGCTGTTCCATCTTCCACGGTCAAAGCTCGAGGCTATGCTCATCAATATTTATGATTGGTTGAAGCCCGGAGGTGTCTTCGTTTTTAATCTTGCGACTATTAATGAAGAAGAAATCCATGGCGAATTCCTAGGATATGGAATGTTCTGGAGCAGCTATGGCGTGGATGAAAATCGAGCAATGTTAACAGAAATAGGATTTGATATATTGCAGGAGGAAGTATTGCAAGCAAGTGATGGAAAGTTGGAGGAGGGTGATCCAGACTATGATTCCGAGTTTATGTGGGTGGTGGCACAAAAGAAAGAATCTCCTACGTAGCGGAATGTTGCAAAGATTATGAAGCTAGGCCAATGTGAAGCTAAGCTGGATGAATAAGTACTAGGTAATTGCTCTGAATATAGGTCAACTAAATCTAGGTCGTAGCAGGGTGAAAGTGCCTATATGAAGAAATCAACTTTCTATAGTATTGTGACTAACGTTTGATTGATTTGATTACTATTTAACGTTGGTAGAGGGAGATGATTGTCTGCTCCTAAGCGAGAAGTATCTAGCTACATGCTTTAGGAGACAAATCTGAGCATTATATGCTGGGGGAGTTGGGAAAGCACCTGGCACTACCCTGGCCAGGGCTTATAACGGTAGAGCAGAATCTATATTTGGCAACTTCAGCGCGGTTAACATCCTGGTAACCCAATTTCAGATGGTCAAGGGCATCAATGGCATCATGATAGGGGTTCACCCTGTCTGCACAGGAGCGGGAGGCAAGGTGTTCTGTTTCAGGCATTTCCATCTCTCCTTCCAGCACTTCCTAGTACGTGGGCAGAAGGAAAGTGGACTGGGAACTTTAGCCTGTCGCATATGCAGGTTGCTAGATGGTTGGTATGGTGAAATCTCTCATGGTATAAAATCTCCATGTCCAGTGTGGGCGGCTATGAGCCGGCCTAGTACCCAGCAGGGAAGCTTATGCTCTTGGGCACAGCTGTTCTTTGTATGAGGTCTGATATTTAGGTCCTGGTAGGCCTGTGGTGCATTGCTTACGTATGCCGTGAGGGCGTCTGTGTGAAGTTGTTGTTTTGCCTCTTGCTTGAGATATGCAGGGGAGGGAGGGATATGGGAGCCATCCATTGCTGCACGTTGCTTTGCCAATTTGTCCGCTAGTTCATTCCCTGCCACTCCAGTGTTGCCTGGTATCCAATGAACCTCTACAGGTCTGTGGGGTGTGGACAGGAGAGAGGGCAGGTTGTCCCATTGCACGGATAGCTGATGGAAGGAATCTGTAAGTTGGTGCCTGTGGGGTGCAGGCCTGCTGGCTGCAAGCAAGTTACCTGCGGCAAGATTATCAAGGAGGATATTTAGCTGGTCAGCATAATTAGCACATGGCAGGTTGATTGTAGCTTGGAGACCCTCCACTGCACCCATGATTTCAGCATCATAGACCTCTGTCTGGGGGCCAGCTGGGTCCAGTCCCTGGGTGACAAGGGTGGGGCCATAGTATATGGCATACCCATATCCAGCGCCTTGGCCTGTGTAGGAGCCGTTAGAGTAGACTGTTATCCCCAATGGGAGACGGGTGCGCTCTTCTCTGTGGGTTGGGAGCATGGGTAATGGCGGGAGATGTGCTGTGCCGGGGGCAACACAGATCCCTAGGTAGGACCCTTCTTTTCCTATTTTTTATCCTGAAGCTACTGTCTACCGCGTTGGCAGGTCAGGTTCCGTCATACTCAGGTATGGTGGAGTCCGCGACGGAAGGATACTTAAGGCGAGCCGCCTACTAGATAATAGGTGCTGTAGAGAGCTGACAACCCTTTGCTGCTGCTGACTAGTATAGAAGACTTCTGCCCCATAGAGTGCTGCTGGAAGACACACTGTAGTACTGTTGCATGAATAGAAGCTACTGGACACCCACTCTGGGTGTTGCTGAGCCTCTGGAGATGTTATGCCAGCTGCTTGCCGCGACTGAGCACCCAGTTGATATGGGGCTTAAAGGTGGGCTTCGTGTCAAGTAGGTGTCGCGGCCTCGTACCTAGGGAGCATTCTAGATGCTAAATCGCTGCACCAGGAGCAAAAGACCAGGATTCTAGGACGGAGGTCCTAGAACTGCTCTCACTTATGTAGTATAGTCAATCAGTAAATTCAGCACCGTCACAGTAGGACCCCTAGCCAGCAGGTATATGGGGATAGTGTGATCTTACCTATTCTGGGCAATGTGACTATAGGGATAGGCTGGTTACGTTTCTTAGAGAAGTGCTGTATCTCTATCTTTTCTGCCAAAAATGGGAGGCCTGCTTCTGCCCCTAGTGCAGTTGTTAATTTGTATACTGCAACTAGTTGTTGGGATGTTTCCTGAAGGGAGTTACCATGATAAGAATACCTATGTCGTCTGCATAGCGGAATGAGCCTTTGTGTGAGGCCACCACTGCCTTTGCCGCGTAGAGTAGAAATAGGACAGGGGAGAGTGAGAATCCTTATGGGAGGCCTCCCTCTATTGGAGCTTTGGCACGCTCCTCTCCAATCTAGACAGAGGCGGAGCGGTTTGATAGCTAGTCTTGGATCCATGACAGAAGGGTTTTATCCCATCCCGGGAGGCGTAGGTGTGAGAGAAGCCGTTGGTGGTCTACAGCATCAAAGGCTCCCCCTACATCCAACAGAAGTAGCGAGGCCGCCTTCTTCTGTTGGAAGGCTTTCTCTACCCTGTGGACCAGGACCTGGATGTGAGGCCTGCGGGTCGGGGACGCGCAGGCCATGCTAGGAAGGGGTCGAGTAGCGCGGATACAGGTCGAAATAAGTAGAGACACCTACAGATGCGCGTACGAATGCGGATTGGAGGCGCAACGTGCGTGGTAGAAGACCTGATTGCGGAACAGTTGTTGCAGCTTCTCAGTTTTCTCAACAATGACATTATCTGGTTAGGATTCTGCCACAGATCCTTGTATTACCGGTGGCCTATGCTAGTCCCAGCCACGCCAACTGGCTTTTTCGATGGCCTACGCTCACTACTGGCCTATGTTATTCACGACAGACGTGAGCGTAGGCCAGTGGTGGGTGTAGGCTAGCAATCAGTCATCAATAAGTTCACCCCAGTCAGAAAGTGAAAAGTTGAAAACATCACAATGTCAAAATGGTGCTTCTTCAAAATGAATTCAACCGCAGATCTCTCCATCAATCAGTCTACAAAGCATACATCATTTGCTGTAGGGCACCTCTCTGTAGTAGGGCCTACTCACTCCCCCACAGCATACCTTTGCTGCCCCAGAGCATCGTTCACTTCCCCAGAACACACTTTTCTTGCCCCAGAACCAGTGTATGCTTATGCTGAGCATCCGCTGATCGTTGGCGTAGCCCTTGTTAGCGTAGGCCGTTGTTGAGGCAGCGTACGCTAGACAGCACAGCGTAGGCCATATTAGCCGTAAGTCACCAGGAACTCATCATAAGCGTTGGCCATCTTTGAAATACGCCCATATGAGCGTAGGCTAGTGTAAGGCCATGATTAGGGTAAGCCTAGTAAGCCACCAGGAACAGAGAGGTAAATGGCGCTGTCGTTCCATTAATTCCATTAATTTGACAAAACCCAATCCTTGCTCCGTCGCGTGCAATTTCCTTTTGGTGCGCCACTGCTCGCAGACGGTCTAGACAACCGGACTGGCTAAATAGTAGTACTGCCCAGCATCCGTCTCCCACCTTGGATACGCAACTTTTTTCTGTCTTTCCTTTTTTTTTTTTTTTTTTTTTTCCTCTGCGCGGGCTTCGGACCAAGAAAATCGAATGGCAGCATTGCAGATGGTCTTGACTGCTATCCTGGTAATTTTTCTGCCTCTGTCGTGGGCGCAGTAATTCACCGGCACCCAGGTGTTCACCAACTATACCGGGCTGAGTACATCGTGTCAAGACGCTTTGGCGACTAATGTTACTCGCTCGCCGTATCTCGGTATTGCTTCTGAGAGGTAGGTTCGCATAACAAGAAATATACGTCCTTGAAAACGAGCAACTGACCATCCTGATAGCAATGGCGTCGTGACTACGGATCAGGTCGACGCAGTCTGTGTCGAGCTGCTATGCGTCTCTGGTAGCCGCTAGAACCGCTATCGCAGCCGCGTGTACCCTAAGCGCTGATGTGATTGTGGTAGAGAAAGTAGCATATCCAGCTACGTTCATCGTAGATAACTATCTGTCCACGTATCAAATGTCTTGCAGAACGGACAGGACCACTGGCGAATACTGCGATCTTCTAATCGCGTCATGGTCGAACCATACTCGAACCAGCAGCGATCCGGGATTTGTCTACACGCCAACGCACCTCCCGACTGCACCGGACACCCTCACGGACTGCGAATCCTCTGTAAACTATGATAATAGCACGGATAACCTCAATTCCTGCATGTATACGCATACGATGTCACAACAGACAGCTTCCTGGCATGGAACCCTAGTCTCGACGCTAACATGGCCACATGTACCTTGCAGCCGGGTTATAGCTACTGTGCCGTCCTAGACGATAGTTATCGTGAGTGACACTTTTCATAATGACTCCCCTTTGATATATTGCCATGGCTTATCTGACAAACGAAAAAATAGTAATCAGCAACAGTGACAGTGACAGCGAGTCATTCTGTTTGCCAATTAACGCCACCGAGTCCACCACAGTGTCAAACTGCAATTGCTTTACACTGGTCTATTGCTACATGAATGGCGGTACGTCCCAAAAAAAAAGACAAGACTGTAAACAGCTAAGCAAATGCTACGTTTCTAGACATTCAATGCGCAGGTATCGAGTCAGACGTCAGCGTCACAGAAGCCGAACTGGTGGCGTGGAACCCCTGGCTCGCTGGCGATTGCGACACGGCTCTTTACGCAAACCTCAACAATAGCGATAGTCGCGCAGTCTGCATTGGAGTGGGCTCTGCAACCATGACAAATCAGCAGCTCCAACTCAAACCGGCGTTATTGCTGGATACCAGGAATTTCTTCACCGTTGAGTCTGGAGACAACTGCTCGACCATCGAGGCTGAATTCGGAGTCACCCTTGCAGAGCTCTATGAGTGGAACCCAAGCAGTAAGTTCCCTCCCTGCAACGACTACCACACACTATTGTCAGCGGGGACTCGTGTGCAGCCATCGGGATGAGTAGTATTACCTTTGCGCAGCTTTATGAGTGGAATCCGACTACTGGGTTGGACTGCGAGACCCTCGGCATTGGATATGCTGTTTGTGTTAGTATTTCTTGATGATGCCCATCTGGTTCTAGATAAATGCACTTGGGCGTGAAAGACCATATAGTAGTAGGTTATCCATGAAAAGAGGGTTATTAAACTAGTAAAATAGATTAACTTAACTATTACTAAAATGACTAGCAAAGCCGTACCGTATAATCAAGTACCAAAAACGGCTCCAAGACAGAAAAATGTCAGATCAGAAGTTGAAAGTAATCTCAGGAGGACACCTAACCTATACTGCGCCTGCCAGTCAAAACTATTGACTTCATCCAGCCCACATCTCCCAGCGTGCACCCCTGCACTGGCTCGAAATTGTTATCTGGCGGTGGACTGGTATAGCCGTCTAATTCCTCTTCACTCAGGAACTCCGGCTCCCACCCTGCCATTAACCAGAACCACAAAGCCAGCGTCATTATAATGATCCACATCCTCAAGTGGAATATCCAGACCGGACTGTAACGCCTCCTCATCAACCATGATACAGAATTTATACCGCACCGTATTCGCCCACTGGGCACGATTAAACGGAACCCCTTGCTCGGTTTCACACGCAGTACGCGCCCACTGGTTGAAATAATCACGCACAATAGATGGAGTCACGCCGTCAAGCCGCGTCTTATCGTCCATAACAGTAGGCACGAATGAATCAAGCATAACGAGGCCGTCGTAATACTCGAGTGTTTCTCTGGCATGATAGAGAAAGCGACGCATGAACTCCTCCCAGTCAGAGTCGCTCTTGTAGGTGCATCTGTAGATGACGAGGCCCCATATCCGGAAGCCGTCATCGAGCATGTTCTTCCCAATTACATCGGCTTCATTATGGTAGAAGGGTATGTATGAAGTACTTTCAGAGTCGAGATTCCTGGCGGGTGATGATGATAGCAATATAGCAGGGAATTGAAGCTTTTTCTTCTTCACGCATGCTTGTGGTGTGGTATTGTGAAGTGACGAGCGGTGGATGTTCTGGATGAGCCACAGAGTGGAGAATGAGAATGTTTTTGACAGGGTCCAGCTGGTGGTGCTTTATAATGGATATATTTGACTTTTGAGGAGGCTTTTGGCACCCTGAGTGGCAGTGTCAACATGACACTCTCGCAATGAGTTTTGTGGCTTAGGTGGGGGGATTGGAGATGCAGGAACCCGTCACCTGGCTTCACTTTTTCCACTATTTTCCTATTAGTCACTTACTAAGTGTATTAAGAATTTGAGCCAAATTCCATCCCTGTTTTCTTTCCGCCTTGTTTTGTTTTACTATTTACTAGCTAGTTCTCTCTTCAACACAATCAAAATCACACAACAATATGGAAGAACAGTATTGGAAGTAGTTTTAAAACAGGCAGATTAATGATCTGCTTCATCTGAATGACTCTGATGCAGAAGAGAGCTCTGAATGGCAGAAGATAGCCTATAAGGCCGATCTTAATATCTTACATGAGGAAAGAACGGTTAGCAATGGGCAACATGAGGTGAGTATATATTACCACTACCACTCTTTATAAACTACTACTATATAATTAGTTATTAACTATTCTATTAGGATCAAAGCGAACTGCCAATTCTGCTTACACGTGGCCTACCACAACCTGTTTCAACAATGGTTATTGAACATGTGGCTGTACTACCAGAGTGTCATGAGCTACGTCAGGCATATTGCAACCTCAGGGCCAATGCCTGAGTACTCTACTTGTCCTATTTGTTCCCCTTGTTCCTTTGTTCTGTCTGTCCCTTTTTGATAATGTTATCGTGGTGTACAATTAGAGGATTTTAGTACTATCTGGGTGATAATCCTATGAATACGGTAAAATCGGTATTGTTTGATATTACTCAGTCTGGACTTAGTCTGGATGTATGCTAAGGATTGATAATAAATTTCTCCTCCTTGGCTGGGCCGAAGGTTTCTTGAACTTAGTCTACCTCCCAGTCGTTCCAATTCTGGGTGTTCGACTGAGGTAAGAATGTCCTCCGCGCCTCCTCGTGGACACCGTTCTTGTCATCCTCTGGGTGTGTAATTCACTGGTAATCAGGCCTCCTGCTGGTATGCGCACTCATCCAACTCGTTCGTTGGCCGGGAAGCTGAACGAAAGCGATCTGTATGGAGTGGCAGAATATCAACAACTACACCACAAACCTCAGCGTGGCAGTAAACCCACCTTGGCCGCGAAAACAAAAACTGCTGCAGCAAACACCATCCAAGACGTATTCCGCTGGTACTCTCTCCAAGGAGCGAAGCAACTCCTCTGATATCCCAGTTGCAACTCACACGCATTGTCCCCGTGGCTCCGGTCTTTGAAGGGCCATGCCCTGTCATGAAGACTTCTAAGACCACAGCATCGGAACTCACCTTGGATGGAGCGAATGGCGTATGAATTCTTCGATTGAAAGAAAGCCTGCCATTGTTGATCCAGGTTACATGAGAGAATCCTGTCGGGGAAGAGGTACGCAAGTGCTAATGTGGCCACGATGGTCGATATGACGGTTTGAATATGATTGAGTATACTGGATATTGTGCTCCATCGATGATTGTGAAGTGTTTCATCATTCGACTGTGGGAAAAAAACTTGCGTGGCTATCAGTATGAGTGCTGTGATTGGGGATATGAGTGTTGCGATAGCTGGAACCCATGTTGGTAAAGGAAGAAGTAGTGCGGCCGTACGAGCCCACGATAACCTGTTCCACGAAAGAGCTGTTAATCACCATTCACATTTAATAAACTCTAGCTAGAGATGTGAGGAAGAACGGCATAACTCACGCTCCAAGGATCAAGGACATGGCTCCTCCCTAATGGCGAAATGCGTTAACAGAGGGCATCGCTAGGCTGGATCTCCAACATCTTACCACAACAAGCACGATGTAGACGAGGGCAGTTGCATCTATCTTGAAGGGCGTCATTTTGAGTGTCAGGTCTTTTCAGGCAATGATTTATTGAAGAAGTACGATGAAGAATGAATGCGTGGAGGTAGTAGATGAGGTGGACGACATAGGTGGAGTTTGTATTCAGATGACTTTCCAACGAATCAGCCCCATTTTGCTCTTGGAGAAGACTGGAAAAGCTAGGTTCCGCACCATATTGCATCTCCGGGATAAAGCTCCACAAAGACTTGCTCCAGATCTCACTAAGACCAACGAAGCAGCTCATCCTCCATATGAGAGTCCTCAGAGAGGGTGTTCTCCAACAGGATGGAAATACACCACTAATACCTGAGAGCAACTTCTTTCCTTGCTGTCTGGATGGTAAGAAAATGCGCTTACTGACGGCTCTTACTTCATTGATGCAGGTCCAACTCTATTTGGACATATCCTACGTTATCTTCGGCATGGGGTGTTCCTCTTTTATGATATCGACAAAGGATACGACCACGCGTTGTATCTTGCCCTTCTTGAAGAGGCAAGGTATTTCCAAATTGCTCAGCTCTAAGAGGGGCTTGAGAACAAACGGTTATCTATATGTGCCGACTGTGGAGTGTTCTATTGAAGAAGTTGAAGGGACTTTATGTCCTACAACACTGTCTACGAATACAGGGGTGGAGTACTGGCCTGGATGGGGATCCAGAAAATTCTTATGTGTGTCCTCGGGGAATATGTGCACACAGGGGACAACCCGAAGCATGTGGCAGGCAATGCATGAAGGCACAAGGAGATGCGGATGCTGTTTATGACGAGGCATCAGTGTTGAGGGTGCTGATGGGGTCCCAATCCTCCGTTCTTTAAACATAAGAATAGCCTGGCAGTGACTGTAACAGTGAGGTTTTTTTATGTTTAGCATGATTGTGTAGACGTTGATGGAAGGTGCAGTGGCACCTAATAAGTCTTTGCCCTAGTTAGACCGCCCTCGCCGGACCTAGTAGAGCTGGTTCCGGTCACCTAGATAGGAATACAACACAAGAGACATACCTCCAATATATAATGTGCGTACAGTTGGGTGTACACCAGCAGAAAGAGCAACAACTTCGAACCAGTCCAATTTCCCAAGATCACAATGGCCCATCCCTTCAACTCCCATACTTTAGGAGTCCTGAAGAATTACTTGCACCTCTGCCAACCACCTTGGAAATTTGGCATCAAATGATATCTTGAAGGGAACTGAGGTTTGGGCGACCAGAAAAGTTGTGGGTGTCGGCGAACATTTTGTCGTCAAATACGGTCCCACGAATGATCAGATTGAGGGTGAAAATCTACTCTTCCTCGAGCGGAATAACCTCAAAGGATCTGCTCCTCGATTGTATGCGATGTGGAAGGAGGCAGACGGGACCCTGTTCCTTGTGATGGAACGCATGCGTGGTGACACGCTTGAATCGCTGTGGCCAACTCTCCAAGAGCCCGACAAGAATGCATTCTTGCGAAAACGCGGGCTATCTTGACACAAATCCGTATGCTACCGCATCAAGGTTTCTTTGGCTCTGTCAATCAGAACCATATGCCTCACCATCTTTTTTACTGGCCCAACTGTCCAGCGCACATTTCAGGCCCATTTGCAACTGAGCAGGCCCTCATACAAGGTTTCATCTCGAAATCACGGTTGAATGCACGGGAAAATGGGTGCCATTCATACCTTGCCGATTTCTTCGAACAACAACTGATGCCCAGTCTTGTGGTCGAGGTAGATCACCCATCTTCACCCACTCAGATTTCCAGCGGAAGAGCATTCTAGTTCAAGAGGCAGAATGGATCGAGGGCAGGAAGGATTTTCACGTATCAATTGTCGATTGGGAATCGGCGGGCTGGTATCCGGTGTATTGGGAGTATTTTGCTGCCTTTCTCTCATGGAAATGGAACGATGATTGGTGCAGTAAGGCAGTAGCAGCTGTTGATTCTTGGCCTGCTGAAGTCGCTATGATGAAGATAATCTATCAATATCTGTGGCTATGATGGTAGGCATACAGACAGCAGGCTGCGCCGGAACTAGCTGGGGCGGTAATGGAAGAGAAAAGAGGAGGGAACGTAGGGTCAGCTTCATATAAGAACTAACACTGGGGATTGTACAGTTGGGCACGATCCTCGCCTAAGATATTCTAGCCACACATGATTATAATTTGAGCTGTATGTATCAAGCATTGCAGTCACCAAAAAAGCAATCCGAGCAGCATCATCAAACTGTCAAACAATCTTGAAAAAGCCCTAAGCAGCGGACACACTCCTTACTCGACAAAATTAGAATATATATATATATATTCCCAGCCTGTAGCAACAGTTGAAGGATCCAGAGAGAGGTACTCAGGTGTAATTTCGGCTCTGAATCGCTCCTCGACTTTGTCAACCAGTGTTGGGATCTGCTCTTCCAATTTCTCAGACCAAGCAAGACCTATGAAATGAGCCTTTTGGTATTGTTGTCGTATGAAGCATCATCTTCTGAAACCTGGAGTATCTACTTCATGACATAACTTCTCTCCGATTTACATCATAGGTTGAAAACAAAAGGCGAAATACGGGGAGTATGAGAGCTTCTCTATTCTAGGACTGTCTCTTATGATTCGGCCTTGGATGTCTCATCATCTTGGTTGGGTTTAGCATTGATTGAATCGTGGGTTGGTCGGGGACGGAAATACAAGACTGACCAGTGGCGGTTCGAAGAAAATATACAATTGCACAGGGCCGTCTACAAGGGGTTCAGATGATGGCACTAGGATGGACTGGACTTGGCCCCCGGCATTGGCACGGTATCTGAGGGATGATATATAATCCATTGTATGTAGCTGTTTAAACTATGATATCCCTTATATGTGCTACGACCTAAATGGAGATCGTGAAATTATATCTTGTGGTAGACCGTGCCTCATAAGCTACTGTGAGGGCTATGAATCGTTGCGGTCGACCCGAGGTAATTAGTCTCAGCCTACAACGACCACACGCACACCCTTGCTTCCCAGCGGGGGGAACGGGAGGAATAGCTCATGGGCCAGCGTTACATCCTCGCGCGTAGTCTCAAATAGCTCGAACTTTAATTCCCGGAAGAGTTTGGGGATGACGAGCAACAGCTCGGCTTTGGCTAGGCTGCCGACTTGGTTAGAACAGCACAGCCACATGGACAGAAGAGCAGCAGACATACTTCATTCCAACGCATTGCCGGGATCCTTTGCTGAAGGCGACAAAATACTTGTCCAGGTATTTCCGCTGCTTGTCGTCCATCCATCGCTCCGGAATGAAGCTGTGTGAATCAGGGAAGATGTCTTCGTTGTGATGCATCATGACACTGGTCATCCCTACAGGCGTCTTTCATGATAGTGAGCAATCAGCACGCAATCCAGCAACCGGAATGACCCTTACACCAGCTGGAATGGACCATTCTCTATACTGAAGGTTACGATCGGGGGCGATTCGCTGGAGTCGCGTACTAACGCCGTACGACAACCTACTCATCGGTCAGCACGATCAAGATTGAGGGGCGCAGAGAGCGTTTCAAAAACAACAGTACCTCAGGCCTTCCAACATGACAGACGTCTAGTGATGCGGAGTTAGCGCATTGCCATGCCGCTGTGACACATTGCTTACCAAGTACGGCATCTTTTCAAAGTCCGAAAGAGTCGCAGTGTGGTCTGGATCAAGGCGGTTCAATTCCTCGAGCAACTTGTCCAGTTTGTCGGGGTTAGCAAGCAGGTAGTAGGTGAGCCAGCTCAGGGTTTTGGCGACTGTCTCCGACCCAGCACCAATGATTCCTTGAATTTCCTGGGCCAGTCTCTCCGGGCCTTTCTCACTGGGGGGGAGATCGCTGTCAAGCACGTCGTGGAAAAAGGTAGGATGATCGTACGCTTTGCGTTTTTCCGGGTAGTCTGCCGCATTGTGGCTATCGATCACAGACTTGATGAGCACCTTGCAGCGGCGTTGGAAATTGAAGAACAGATTCATGCCGGGATCCATCCTGCCGACAAAGTCTTCGGGCAAAGCCTTCAACCAATACAATAGCCAGGGATACGGTTTGAAGAAAACGGTTGCCTTGGCAATGGCGCTCAGAGTGTGACTCCAATGGGGAACGAAGTCGGGCTGATCCAGATAGTGCCAGCCGGATCCCATGGTATAATCGGATATCACATCGGTGGCAAAGCAGGTGTAGGCATGCTGAACCACGATGGGCACTCCCGTGCCGTTGAACTCCCTGAAACGGCTGCAGAGCTTGTCGACCAGCAGCTGGATAGTCGGCTCCAGTTTGCGGATGCGCGCCGTTGAAAAGTACGGGTTCATGTTGGATCGGCGGAGACGGTGGAGGGCATGCTCTCTCGTCGAGATAGCAGCCATCGGAGTCCCAAACTGCCCGGTGTAGTAGGAATACTTATCACGCGGGCTGTCTCGAGAGTACAGGACCTCGTAGTACTCGGGATCGTTGATGTGAAGCTCATATGGGCTGATTCGCACAATCGGACCTGTAATGAGATCAGCCACCGACCATCGAGCATGGGAGAGGAGCAGCATGTGGCAAACCATATTTCTCATGCATCTTCATGATCTCGAAGGTGTACTTGCCGTGGCACAGGGCGTCGTAATAAAATTCGTACCAGAGCGTCGCCGCGGCCAACTTGGGCCCTGGGAACTTAGCCAGGGGCGAAAGCCACAGTCGGTACACGACCAGGCCGATGGTGTACACAAAGCATGCTGAGGCGGCTGCGCACACTGGGTGTTCCAGGAGCAACTGAACCAGACCCATCGTTATCCGTGGTTTTTGTGTCCATGCGACGTGCGTCGTGGTGCAGGGATTGGGATGCAAAAAGCGCGGACGGGGAAGAGTCACTGTTGAATGTGAAATAATTTTTTCCTCTATCCGAGGGAGTTTGCAGCAGACACCTGCACTGGGCGAGAAGACGAGGCATTAACTCGTCGCTTGCGTACGGCGGCTGCATTAGCTTCACGCAGCGACAGCGCGAATCGCCCGTGTAATACCTCTTCCCCGTGGATAGTGCCATACATGCAGCAGCAGGACAGGTGAAATCACGCAGTACGGACCCACCAGAGTCGTATTCTGAGGCGCGCGAGGCATGGCTCAAATTTCCAAAAGTACCGTTGGATACGGACGGGTTATCTACGCGTGGCTTGGAGCCGCAGCACTGTGCAGGGGATGTGTGCCGATTCGCACAGCTTATAAGTGCCTCAATCTGCCCAGTTCTCCATAATGACCTGTGGGCCCTCTCTTTCCTTTTCCTCGTCCTTCATCCCTCGTCCCTCGCATTGTCAGGATAAGCCCTTTATGGAAGAACATGCGCTGAATGTGAGTGGTGGTGAACCACAAGACAGATCCAACAATATTGTCCCAGAGGTCAGTGAACGTGGATCAGTGATCACATGGTGGCAGCAGTATTCACAGAGCGTAGGATGAGGTCGACCTCTACAATGATTCCGATGGAAACTCGTGGGTGCACCGGTCCTGACTGCAGAAAAGGCCTGAACCTGACTGCAAAGTGTAGCATCGCCACGAGCACCGACTCCCTTAGCTCCAGCATCCTGAATTATCAGTGAGTTTTCCGCCTGGTGGCTTCCCTCGCATGAACGGCTCACTGACGCTAAATAGATACGAAGTGTGTTTGTCTCTGCCGTTGTTCAACAGCTCATGCGATTGACAGAAGTCTAACTGGGCGCGTCCAGAATGGAAGACGGTACCACGCCTTTCGAGAAGGCGAATATATGATTGTAAGAACGTTGACGACTCATCTCTCCGTGCTGCAGCGACTGAACATCCCAGCCAAACGATGAACGCGAACAAGAGCGACTCGACCTTGTAAGTCGACAGACTCATACTCCAGGGATGAATCAGGCGATGCTCACGGCCGCAGCACCACCATATCTTCCGCCTCATTATCGGGGGGGATCTCTACCGCGCCCCCATCGCACCTGGAGTCTCTAGGATTCTGGATCTCGGCACAGGAACCGGGAGCTGGGCAATTGAAGTCGCTGAGTATAGATGGCCATGACTGCATGAAAAGGTGGGCGGTTCACACTGACATTGTTGTCCAGCGAACATCCCCAGGCGGTTGTGATCGGTCAGTCATGCTTCCTCCACACGCGACGTACTGGCTCGCTGATAGCACTCCAGGGACCGACCTAAGCCCCATACAACCGTCATGGGTTCCGCCAAACTGCAAGTTTGAGATTGATGACTTTGACTCAACCTGGGATTATAGCCAGCCGTTCGATTTCATCCATGCGCGGAACATAGAAGGAAGCGTTAAGGATCACCACCGACTGTTCAGTCAAGCCATGACTTATCTCCGGCCCGGCGGGTGGTTCGAACTTGGCGAATCGACGGTGGGTGTCTTCAGCGACGATGATACCCTTTCCCGGGCAACGTATCTACTCGAATGGCGCGACCGATTAATCGAAGCCAGCGAGAAGTTTGGGAAGCGGATGGGGGTCGCAAAGAATTACAAACAATGGATGATCGACGCTGGGTTTGAGAATGTCCGGGAAGAGATCTACAAGGTCTGACCTGATGAGAGACGGATTGAAAATACGAATGAAGCGCTGATGTTGGCGTTTATTGCAGGTTCCCTTCTCGCCGTGGGCCAAGGACCGAAAGCTCAAAGAGCTGGGCTACTACCAGCAGGTCATGATGCTGGAGGCCCTTGAGGCGTACTCCCTTGCCCTATTTACCCGAGTGCTGGGTTGGAGCGTAGCTCGGATCCAGCTCTTGCTGGTACATGTGAGAAAGGAATTGTTGGATCGTAGCCTTCATGTCTATTCGCGCTACTATGTGGTATACGGGCAGAAAAAGCATTTGGAATCGTAGTGCAGGACTAGAATGCGATGCATTTGGATCTTTTGGCGTGACGTTAATGGCTGTCACTACGGTTCCCACGGGTCACTCATCAAAAGTCTCATCACTTAATATAACCGGTCTTTGAGGATATCGCTGTGCTGTGAGTTTAGTAGATTGGTACAAAAGCAAGCGTTTCGGTCAGGACAGAGCAGGGTGCGACGATGGAGCCTCGCTCCTATACAACTACGACGATGCTAGTGAAGCAACTTAGAAACCAAAAGTATGCTCAATTCTCAACACTATCTAGGGAAGAGGCTCGCCTTAAATACCCCTTCCGCTACGGGCTCCGCCATACTTAGAGTTGGTTGATCTAGCTGAGGCCCGGAGTCGGGCAAACTATCTACACTCATGCTGACTAACATGGGCTAATCCTAACTAGGAAGGAGCTGAACCATGGGAACCACCAACATAATACAATCAATCAATCAATCTATACAAGGGCCACACGCAAAGTTTACCCAGACACATCCTCTGCGCACCATAGAGCTGCTCGACCCCATGTCTCTTGGTCTGCGCTCCTCGAAGCTGCAGGCCTCATTGTCCGAACCGCTCCTTTTTGTATTCGGTCCACGTTGCAACTTTCAGCACAAGGGGGGAAAGAACTATCCACCGCCAAAACACAATGGCAGGATCAGTGCTTCCACCAGAGCTGATAATGCTCATAATTCCCTTCCTTGCCAACCCTGACAGCCATTATGGCTTGGCACCATATGCCACTGTGAGCCGGGAATGGCAGGCTATGGTAGAAAGTCGCACTTTCGCATACCTGGAACTGACGACAGCCAAACGTCTAGAAGAATTCAAGGAGATTGTGGCACAGAATCGACGATGAATGCAGCATGTTCGTGGCATTAATCTCACCGTTGAGCTAGGGGAATATGGTGCTGAAGCATGGTGCCAATATGAAACAGCCGAGGAACAGAATCAGAATAACAGACTGTTTACCGAGACGACAACATCAATGTTTACAATGCTGGCACCCTGGCCTGATGAACATGGTGCCACTGGCATTCATCAATCCAGGCAAAATCTCCAAGTGACCTTGGGGGGCCGAAAGGTGGTGATTTTGCGCAACGACGCCACGAGGTAAATTTTGGTGCAAGTGCAGACCTGATGCATCACAGGTTTGGGAATTCCTATCTGCAATTTGCAGAGGAAAGTGTAAACAGTTGCCTGAAGTGAAGGTTGTTAGCACCCTTTCAGTCATTGGAAAGCCTCATCGACTGATTCTACCTGCATCATCAACTTTGATTGCGTCCAAGCTGCCCCGGTTGCAGAGATGAAAACTCGAACTTGCAGACTGGGAAAAAGATGATGTATCCTTTCGAAAATACAAACGAAATGGTAAGGTTGACCAGCCGCTTTTAAGCTTTTTTAAGAGGGGATATGAGTGCATGAAAATCGGCAGCAAGTAAATTTTGCTAATTCACGTCTCTTACATAGATTTTGCCAGGCATATTGATATATTGCCATCATCAGTGAAGTACATATTTCACTGCGCCCAGTTCCTTGCACATGCGATCACCATCTTCCTTCCGGATGGGCTTCTCTCTTAAATTCTGCAGCCTTTCCCCGCTAAACCAGGAGTATAATCCCCCAGACCTGTTGGAAGGGGCTGCGGAAGACCCATTAAGTTTGCACCTGTGGAAATTCTCTCAGCAAATGACAAGTATAGATTTGGAAGAGATCACTATTGGGAAGGAATTGTTTTGGCCACTCAGATGCAAGAATGATCTGCATCTCCCCTTCTGCCCAAACCTTGCAAGCTTCTGTTTAGAATATAACCTCACCCCTTCTGGAGGTTGGTATTTTGAAGCAGACCCTGAGGAAGACCTGAAGACTATACTCGTGGCGAACTTGATGACCCTGCCTACAATGAGATGCCAGTTGAGGAGGACCAGTTTCCAGTATGGTTTCAGAAGAGAGCAATACCCATATTAATGACTGAGTTCTATATCTCTGCTGGCTGTGCAGCCCAGTGCATGCCCTGTCTGAAATTTATGCGTCTGCAAGCTGGACAAGGCGAAGTCATCCAGTATTTTGAGTATGAGGTGAAGGGGAAAACTGCAACAGCCAAATGGGCAGATGAGATGTTATGAGCCAAAGGAGAAGTTTGTGCAGGTCTGGAGAAAAGCTGCTCGTCAACATACTGGTGTTGAATCAAGCTTGCAAATTGAGATTGTCAATTCAGTATACTGATTTTGTGCCGAGGGCACTGCGGAACCCTAGATTCCTCATATTTCCTATCCTAGAACGCTGTAGGGCCGCGGCCTCCGACATACTAATGTATGGTGGAGTCCGTGGCCGAAGAGTACTTAAGGAGGGTTTCCACCCAGGTAGTTCGAGAAATTGAGCATTCTTTTGGTTTTAAGGTTGCTTCACTCGTATCGTCGTCGTATAGGAGTGAGGCTCCGTCGTTGTTTCTTCTTTTCTTATATCGCTTTCCTACTATATCGTTCAGCGCCGTGTGGTACAGCGGGCTCGCTTGGTATATTCATTCCTGAGATCCCCGATCACAACCCGGTTCCTGTCGCAGGGAACAACGCACGTACGCCCCCCTTTACAACACCTCAGCTGATGATGCAGAATGGGGGAAAGATTGACCAAAGGAGTCCCTTGCCGCCACCAACGCTGACAGCCCATGGTGACTGGCAGGCCACTGAAACCATTAGCCCCAGGGTTAATCAAGGGGGTTCAGCTCAGCTGCTGAATTCAGAGTCCTAGAAGGCATTTTTGCAGTTGGTTATTGACCTCAAAAGCAGATCCAGAGAGAAACTTCTCCAGTGAACATGTATGTTCAGCTGAAAGCTAGTAGCAGCGGTAACCACATAATCAGAGCATTGCATTGCATTGCATTCATAAGCTCAAGCCGGGGGAGAGAAATTAAAGGGTTCCCACTGCCTTCCCCTTTTCCTGTCATTTTCCATGCACAGAGCATCTAACGAGGGTGCAGGCTGAAGGATAGGCGAAGAATATAGACCTAAGGGTAAATAGAACATTTAGCACCCTAGTCCAGTGCTTACTCTGGCCAGCTAGTCCAGCAATGGAGTAAAACCATGGGGGAGAGGAACAACTGCTCTTTCACATAATACAATGGGAAAGGAAAAATGAACTAAATCTGCAACAGTTCGCTGGATTGTATAGAATAGGGAAGCAAAGCAATCTACGTCCCATGTCTGATGCCCAACATCCAATGTTCCCTTACAACGCTGGTTCATCCAATTTTATGAGTGGAGGGGGCTGTGTTGCAGATGCAAGAGATTTCAGCCAGCAAGACACATCAGCCAACTTAAGAATTCTGCCTGATATCTGCTGGAAGGGAGGTCACAATTGAGGGCGGGAACGTGGGAAACAAGAGAGAAGAGTCGTGGAACGACGCACCAAGATTTATATGATGGCAGAGGGTCGGCAGTGGGCGGTGCAGGACGGCAGATCCCAGGACGGCTAGCGTTTAACGCTAAACCAAATCCAGATCAAGCTAAATCGCGAACGGGGAATGCTATACTGGAACGGGCGGTTCAGCGGACAGCGCCAAACCTGAAATGGAAGGAAACCGAAAACGGCACTCCTCTGGGCGCCCTGAAAGCACGGGCATCCAGAAGGGGAAAGTCAATGTGGTTCTAGAAATTCCATTCTATACAGTGACATAGAGTGCTTCTGCACTTGCCACTTCTTGCCCATCACGTGGCGCGTGGCGGTACGCGTCTGCTGGAGATACCGATAAGGCGACAATTCCTTGAACCGCCGTGCATTACCATCCCAAGTCCACGGAGCATAGACACAGATTCTGAGAAAGCCCTCCCCGAATGCGAACGGCAAAATGGCAGACACGAGGCCTTCAACACCGCCGCCTGCTTCCAACCCTGGGGAGCTTCCTCGCGGTCCTCTCACACCCGAACAGTTACGGAAAATCGTAGGTACATGGAAGAAGAACAAGATTGTCAGCAATGCAACCCGCAAAGCTAACCATCTGGATTCAAATAGGAAATCAACCGCATGGAAGCGAAAGCTCTCCGGGAACAGCGCGAGGCGGAAGCAGCTAAGAAACAGACTGCTGCATCCTCATCTACTTCAATCCGTACCGCGCAACCGACAAATGGAGTCAAACGGTCCTTTGCATCGATGACTGCATCCGACACACCCGCTACACTTAGAGATGGTCGTAACAATGCCGAGCTCTCCAATCGTCCCTTGGATGCCATCAAACCGGCGCGGAATTTTACGAAATATGTCGAGTATGACTTCAGTAAAATGACAGATACGAAGGGAGGGTTCTTGACTGAGGCGGATGATCCAAACAACACGGCGCTGCATGTTCGGGATGGGAAAATGGAACAGAAACCGGCACATATGACGCAGAAGGAATGGGAGCGGCAGCAATTGCTTACGGCTCTTCGTCGAGACCGGGCGGGGCCGTTTGAGCCAGGACTTAGCGTGTTGGATGATAAGAGTGCGCAGAAGAAGTGTCGAGAGTGTGGTCGCTTGGAAATTGATTGGAAGTGGGAGGAGGTGTTTGGGTGTTGCGTATGCAATGCGTGCAAGGAGGTGTACCCTGAACGGTATAGCTTGCTTACCAAGACAGAAGCAAAGGAGGATTACCTCCTGACGGACCGTGAGTTGGCTCATGGCATGCTAAGTTTGCGGATTACATATGCTGATGTGTTTTTTTGCTACAGCTGAGCTCCGAGATGAAGAGCTCTTACCACATATGGAACGCCCAAACCCACATAAAGCAACGTGGAACAACATGATGCTATTTCTTCGATATCAAGTTGAAGAGTTTGCCTTCTCCCCAAAGAAATGGGGCTCCCCGGAAGCCCTGGATGCAGAGTTTGAACGACGTGAAGTGGAGAAAAAGCGTCGACGGGAAGCCAAGTTCAAGACCAAACTGGAGGATCTTAAGAAGCGGACACGCGTAGAGGCCTATCGGCGCAGTCGCCAAGGGAATTCTGGCGGACAGTTTGGGGATGATCTGGGGAGTGGACGAAAGCACGTGCATCAATGGGGTCGACCGGTTGAAAACCCGGAGACGGGAATGGAGATCAAGAAGTGTGTGGACTGTGGGATGGAGATTGAAGAATTAGAGATCTGAGATACCCCTTCGTTATTACAGAAATTTCACCCGCTTTACGAGCCGTAGCAGGAGTGCCATGTAGAAGCTCGTCATCAGGTGATGTAGCAGATGCCGCACTTCTGAAATACCTCTTAAAACAGCCGTGTCCAACAGCTATATCCACCATATCCATATTCTCGTTCAGCCTTATCTTACGCCGTTTCTGTCGATTTGAGACAGCACGACTGATTGTCTGGTCCTAAGCGTCGATCAATGCCAGGAGGAATGTAAACCCGCCTGCATCTCTGAATTTACGTCGATTTGGCGTCATTTCCCACTGCTCGACAAACATGCACGGCTTAACTGGGAGCTGTTCGATCCATTACATACTTTATAATGGCAATCCTGATTATCTTCAGGTCCATTCAGCTTTCTCCTCGCTCCCTCCATACCTCATCTTTCTCTCCATCCCGTCACAGGCTCTCTGCCGCCATCTCGAACCCGTCCGCAGCGCCAGGATCTGTTAGGTGAATCAGAACAGGAGAATAGTAACAGCAGCTCCTCTTTCATTTATTTTCCTCCTTATTTCCTTTAGACGATGGCTGCTCGCCATTCCCGCCAATTCTTGAAGCCCTTGTTATATACCTCCGCTGCTGCAGTGGCAGGGGCCGGCATTCTCTATATCACATATCGCCCTCGTGAAATCCCTGGCTATGGAGGTCCAGCTGTCCCTCCCCCGGGCTATCGCGAAGGAAAGCTCGTACCTCCCAGCTTCCCCTTAATCAAACCCCGAAACGAGCAGGTTGAGGATCTGAAACGCCACTCGGAAAGTGGGAGTGATACATACGATATTCTGGTCATCGGGGGCGGTGCAACAGGCTCTGGAATCGCCCTTGATGCGGCCACTCGGGGCCTGAAGGTTGCTCTCATCGAGAGGGATGATTTCAGCTCCGGAACCAGTAGCAAAAGTACCAAGCTTGTCCATGGTGGTGTTCGGTATCTTGAGAAGGCAGTATGGGAGCTAGACTACAACCAGTCAGTTCAAGCCCGCGTTAACCTGGCCCGATGAAGTACAACGTGCTGATAATGTTATAGGTATAAACTTGTCAAGGAGGCCCTTAGGGAGCGGTCTTATTTTCTGAAAACTGCACCCCATCTTTCCCAGTGGCTTCCAATCATGGTCCCTGTGTCAAAGTGGTGGAAGGCTCCTTACTTCTGGGCTGGTACGAAGTTCTATGACTTTTTGGCCGGCTCGGAGGGGATAGAGAGTTCATATTTCCTTCCGCGGAGCAAGGCGATAGAGGCATTTCCTATGTTGAACAAGGATAACTTGTTTGGAGCTATGGTCTACTATGGTCTGTATTCACCAAAACTATTAACCCCTGCGGTTACCAGTTTCTCTCTCTATCTCCCTCTGTTGATTCATTGCTAACGGGACTTAGATGGTGCACACAATGATTCCCGCATGAATGTATCATTGGCCATGACGGCCGCATTATACGGAGCGACAGTTGTCAACCACATGGAGGTCACTGGGTTGACAAAGGACGCTTCGGGGAAGTTGAATGGAGCCCGTGTGAAGGATAGCATTTCACCCAAGAATGGACAGGAGGCAAAGGAGCTTACGATCCGGGCCAAAGGGGTCATCAACGCGACTGGTCCTTTCACGGATTCTATCAGGAAGATGGATGATCCCAGCATCAAGGAGATTGTAGCACCAAGCTCAGGCGTTCACATTATTCTTCCGGGATTTTACAGCCCGTCTAACATGGGCCTCATTGACCCGTCAACATCAGACGGGCGTGTTATCTTCTTCCTTCCATGGCAAGGGAACACAATTGCAGGGACCACCGATGAGCCTACAGAGATCACAACCCTGCCCAAGCCGTCTGAAAAGGACATCAACTGGATTCTCTCTGAGGTTCGTGGATATTTTGCTCCAGATATCTATGTGGACCGGAAAGATGTGCTCGCGGCTTGGTGTGGAATCCGTCCCCTGGTGCGAGATCCCAAAGTGAAAAGCTCGGAAGCTCTGGTTCGCAACCACCTCATCTCAGTCTCGCCATCAGGACTACTAACCTGCGCGGGAGGCAAATGGACTACTTATCGGCAGATGGCCGAGGAGGCAGTGGACGAGGCAGTTAGGGCATTTGGTCTCCAAACACGGCCCTTGACTGATGTCCCAGACATTAGCGGTGTTGGTGGCAGTGGGTTGGCTTCAGATGGCGCAGTTCTCGATGGTAGCTGCCAAACTCACCAGGTCCACTTGATCGGCTCCCATGGCTACTCCAAGACGCTCTTTATTAACCTCATTCAACACTTTGGCCTTGAGACGGATGTCGCACAGCATCTTACGGAGTCTTATGGCGACCGTTCCTGGCAGGTTGCGGCCTTATCATCTCCCACGGATGTCCGTTTCCCAGTTCGAGGCAAGCGTCTATCAGAGCTTTACCCGTTTGTTGATGGCGAAATCCGCTATGCGATTCGTCATGAGTATGCGCAGACTGCGGTGGATGCTATCGCCAGAAGAACTCGCTTGGCATTCTTGAACGCCGAGGCAGCACTAGAAGCTTTACCTAGGGTGATTGATTTGATGGCAAGGGAGTTGAAATGGGACAGTAAAAGACAGGAGCTTGAATGGAAGGAGTCGATGGAATTCCTTGCAACGATGGGCCTTTCTGAGAATCTTCTCAGGCTGTCCAGACAGGACGTCGAAAATGGAATGGTCAGAGATCTAGATATCTCGCAGTACAAGACCTTTGCAAGAATCGGTGAGTATTGGTTGAAAAAGGCAGCGAACACGTATTATCTGTTCTTGCTGACTGGGTTTGCAGATGAGCCTGCGGACATGCTTCAGGCTGATGCTTCCATGAAAACCACTCCGGGGTAAACAGTAACGGATGAATAGAATAATAGACTTGCAGCTTTTCTCTTGCCTTTTTTTGACAGTCCGGCAGGCCAGTAAGCTGCATACTCCGCAGAAAACCTACCCTGGCTATATACATACCTACAGAATTTCCCGCTGTCTCACGGATAGAGAAAATATTACGATTATTCTGAGGAAATATAATACGGAAATTGGAATTGTAGATAGGCACGATAAATAAATTCACCTATATAGACAGTTATCAACAAGGGCTGTGGGCATGGGAGGTGACGACAGGGGATGTCACCTCATGTCTGATTTCTCTGAAGCTATCTCAAGCCTTGAAATTCTGCTCATAGCCGGAACGCGGCGTGAGTGGTAGTCGCTGCGTGGTGCACAGCTGAGCTCACTTTGGATAATTGTCCAGTGCACGAGAATAAATGCATCCCTCGACCGGCCAGAATCATAGATGGAAGAGACATTGGTATGATATAACAACCAACCCTCAATGATTCTGCAGTGGTATACCGTCTTGCAGCTAGACTTGACTTGTTTTCTTTTTCCATTTCAAGCGTCCTCCCAACTACAATTCACGTGTTGGTCTTGAACGCAGGCTGCTGTTCCATCGTCTGAGAAATAAAGTTCCGCAAAGCCGCCCACCGATTAGGCCCTGTATCACTCTGCCCTGTACTTGCATCTCCACCTGTCCCTGCCGCCGCCGTCGGCTGCATACCTGTCATTTGCGCCATATTCCTCACGAAACGATCCCGTTCCAGCCGTTCCAGCTTCTCCCTACGCTTCATAGTACCTGGCTTATGCTTCAACGTCTTCTGCTTGATTATATTCACCTGACTGCCAGCCGGCATCTGCGTCCGTTCCGTCCCGGTCTCAGTTTCAGGAAGAGCGTCTGCCAGCGATTCGAGGTTGGTGACCAGCTTCTTTGATGCACGCCGTCTCTTTTTGGGCTTTTGCACTGCTTTTTCTATCTTTGATACGAAGCTAGCGTGTTTGATTACGCGTTTGTCTTTCTTGGTCGTGCGGAAGTCGTCGGTGAATAGGCTGATGGCGGATTTGGTGGATGGGAGCGTGCCTCTGCCGCTTTTGGCGGTTGCGCGCTTTGCTTTTGCTCGTATGGGGGCCTGTTTTATTGTTAAAGGATAAAGTGCATGGGAATAAAATTAAAGGTACTGACCATCTTCAAAAGGATTAATGCTAGCTCCACCAGGGAGGTTCGAGTGGTTTACTTCGTACTTGGAATATTTGAATGATCAAGAAAAACGTGATAAAGAATAATGGCGCTAGTCCATTTGTAGCCCAGGTATCACGTGAAACCTCGGTATTCACCGCCTACGTTATTGGCGGGGAAAATTTTGCCGCCTGTCCGAAAAAGGAAATTGTCCTTCTGCCGTTGTGAGGTTGAGTAAAGACCTAAACTTCGTATCATTATCAACTACTTTTATCCTTCTTTTTCTTCTTATCATTATAGCTGGCAGAGATATGTCTACTGTCAATTTCGATCATCCAAAAAGGGACTTCCAGTGCTCCGACAGTACTTCGTACCCCGTCGAACAGACCCTCCGACATAATCCGAGATACTGCCGATCAATGGAGTAAGTAACCATTTCGCTGCCGAAAATCATCGGGAACACGCCGTCATAATGCAGAGCGAGCTTCATATCGGTGAGCCGTGGGCAATTCTGATTTACATCGCCTCTCCACTGCCGCCTCCGTTTGCTTGATTCTCTATGACTCTATCCTTATCTAGCTTTCTTTCCCGTCCAGATCCACAGGCACCGGCGAATTCCCATGGGCCGCTGACATCAGAGCTCTGCAACAGATTGAGACCAAACCCACTTTGAAATCATCGTGATTGCAGTCAATCCAACCGCTACGCCCTGGATGCCACTATCTGTGCGCAGAGGCGTTGGTGTACCCCTCCGGAACTCTGTTCCCAGTCCCTGTGCCACCACCGGGCGGCCTCGGTCCCAACGGTTCCTGGCCACTAGAACCCTCCATCTGTCGCCCTCCCCAAAACTTCTTAAACCCACCCCTTCCTCCCCAGATCCGTTCGTCGCTTTTGCCAATTCGCAATTACCATTGATACCCCTGAGACATCTATCCAACATGGCCGCTTCTCTTCAGCCCAACCAGCGTAAGCACAAGGTCACCGTGGTCGGCTCGGGTAACTGGTATGTTACTATGCAAAACCTTTTGCCCCCAGCGGCGTCTCTTGGATAATCGCTAATTGATATGTTTCCGGAACAGGGGTACCGCCATTGCGAAGATCGTTTCGGAAAATACAGCCAAGCACAACACGATCTTCGAGGAGAAGGTGGAAATGTGGGTTTTCGAGGAGAAGATCGAAATACCCAAAGAGTCCCCCCACTACAACCCTACGTCACCACTGTGCCAGGGCCCGCAGAACCTAACAGATGTGATCAACAAAACCAATGAGAACGTCAAATACCTACCGGGAATTGCTCTGCCTAAGAATCTGCATGCCAACCCGTCACTGGAAGATGCGGTGAGGGGTAGCACCATATTAGTTTTCAATCTGCCCCATCAGTTCATCCACAAGGTCTGTGATCAGATTAAGGGAAAGATCGTCCCATATGCTAGAGGTATCTCTTGCATTAAGGGTGTCGATGTGAACGAGGAAGGCATCCACCTCTTCTCCGAGACGATCGGCAGGCGACTAGGCATCTACTGCGGTGCCCTTTCAGGCGCCAATATCGCCAATGAAGTTGCGCGGGAGAAATGGTGCGAAACGAGTATTGCGTACGACCCACCGCATCTCGACTCCAAGGAACCTAGCCCTCAGCAGTCTCCGAACGCGTCGACCACCGACGTCGTCGTCCAGTTCGAGCACAAGGATACTTCCGGCAAACTTTCCGACGTCAAGTTGCGCCCAGTACCATCGGAATACCCCCCGGTCGACCACGCCCTGCTCAAGGTACTCTTCCACCGGCCATATTTCCACGTCCGCGTCGTAAATGATGTCGCCGGCGTGTCCCTGGGAGGCGCTCTCAAGAACATCGTCGCCCTCGCTGCTGGCTGGGTCGACGGCATGGGCTGGGGTGACAACGCCAAGGCCGCAATAATGCGTGTTGGTCTACTGGAGATGGTTAAATTCGGCGAACAGTTTTTCGGTGCAACTATCGATCGACAAACCTTTACCGATGAAAGTACCGGTGTTGCCGATCTGATCACCAGCTGCAGCAGTGGTCGGAATTTCCGTTCTGCCAAACACAGCGTCGAGAAGAGACTACCAATTGACGAGATCGAGAGAACGGAACTCAATGGCCAGAAACTCCAGGGCACATCGACTGCTGTCGATGTGAACAAGTTCCTTAAGAAACAGGGTCTCGAGAACGAATTTCCTTTGTTCACTTCTGTTTATCGTAAGTGCTCTCCCCCTCGTTCCTCTCGTCTCCCTTCAAAACTAACAGTACTCCAGGAATCCTTACCGGCACAATGTCAGTCGAGTCCCTTCCCTCCCAGATTGAGCAGTAGAAAAGGAAAAGGCAAAGGCAAATGGTTTCGATCAGCAACTTTTGATTTCTTCTGTTGTACTTCGAATGGGACATGGTTTGGTGGGGGTGATGATGATATGGCGTCCATTGGGTGGTCAAATAGCAGGCAGGCTTGTACATAGATTTCCTATTGCACACGCACCAGCAAAACATATAGAAATAGACAATTGTCGGATTGTCATTACTATTCCAAATTGCAATTTCATTGACAGCAATAACAATAAGGAGCGTGAATTAGCGTCAACTATAAGACTCATTCGCTAAGATCCTACAGATCTAATACCAGATATAGCAAACACCATCCCTGTGCATGCAACAACAGAGCCACATTTGGCTACTGCTTATGCGGCAGCAGGGGTATTGTACTACCTATAAAGGCCACCAATACAATAGTATAGAGATATGCCGTTCATAACAATCCTTGGCTGAATACAGCCAAGTGTCCGGAAATGTGTATTGATTTGTCGGTCTTCACCATTAGTACCACCCCATGCTCAAGGCTGGTCAGTCAAGAAAATGAGAAATGGGTGGAAATGGGGAAGGAGGATGAGAAGGGGTGAGGGAAATAGAAATAATGTGTAATGTGGAGGTAAGAAAAGGGATGGAAAAAAGAAAATGGTAATAATAATAAAAAAAAGAAAAAGAAAGGAAAAAGGATAATAATAAAAAAAGAAAAGAAAAGAAAAAAAACTCCATCATAGAGCATACGCGTCAATCTCACCGGGCACTTGCTGAGTTGCAGCGTAGAATGAAGTGTCCAACAATGGACCAAAGTCCATCGAGGGAAAATCATCATACCTGTTCACTAGGCTTGGGTCCCATGTGGAAAGACTGTCACCCTCTGCTATCGTTGATGCTAGTCCCAGGTCCGAAGATCTGTTACTCATCATGGCATCGTCAGCCGCAACGGGAGCCAGTTGGGGAAGGCCCGCTTCTTGACCACCAAGTCCTTGATCAATCAAATTTGGAGCATTCTCCTCGACAAACTCATCAATCTGAACCATCCAATGTTTCAGAACTTCCATGGACGGCTGATTGCCACCGCCCTTACCGCCACGTTTCTCACTGTCCTTGCTACGACCGCCTCGAGCGCGTTGGCACGGATTGAAGTGCGTGCGGCGGAGATGGGCAGCTGCATTGTAATTGGCACCGTACCGTTTCTGGCTGCGACAGGCCTTGCAATTGGCAAGAAAGGTCTTATCTGGTGAAATGTCGACGCATACCCAGACCTTGCGGACCACTGAGTGCACTCGCTCAACGTGACGCCGGAGTTCATGCTCACCATGAAACCCATCGGGCTGGTCATTGCACATAGTACAATATGTCTTTGGGCGTGGTGGCCGCTGGATCGAAGCCTTTGGTATCGCAGCCACTTCTTTTGGTGTGCCGTTGGATGACGAGATGCGGATCATTTTATGCTGGTCTGATACATTGGATGTCGTGCTGACCTCCCCCTCAATCTTGGGAGCAATGGGCCTCGTGCCTTGAACGATCTGTTCTTGAGTTCTTCGAGCGGCCCTTGATTGCTGAGACAGCGATGAGCTACTGCTGCTGCTGGACATTGAATGACCCATTTCTGTAGCAGACGAGACAGGAATCTGGAAGGGGGTAGTAGGAGGGGCAGATGTGGAAAAGGAAGGGGGGCATGACTCGGAGAAGGGAAAGGGGAAATCCCCTTGCTTGGAAGGAATAGGGACGGGGATAGAGATGTCTTGAGACACTGAAGGTACGAAATTGGATGCGGGGAATGTAAAACTGGAGGTGTTGGGGTCAAGATTCGACCCTGTGGAGTCGAATCTCATCATGCCTATTCCTCCGCAGAGCGAATCGGTCGTCGTACTCCTACTCATCGCTGTTGCAGCCAAGGCCGGATGCAGTGTCCCGTCTGGCAGCGAAGTCGAAAGCCCACCGAAATTGGTAAGAGAGAACTGCAGTTGACCCTTCCCCGCCGAGACTAGATCCGGAGAGGGGCCAAGGAGCGGTAGAGAAGCGTCAGTCAAGTCTGGATCATCCAAACATTGTTGAGTATATTCGGATGGGGAGTATTCATTGACATGGTCGATACGAAGCTGCGTCCGTTGGGGTCCATAAGACTTCCGTTTTGTCGTCAAGGGCATCCCATGTTGGGCCCGTTGGGAGACCGGGGTCTGCTGGCTCTTCGAGCGAGCCATGGCAGTGTGGCGATATGAGGATCCATGAACGGACGAGGGAGAGTTGCCCATTTGAGAAGGCATATGTGCCAGTTGCCATGCCGCCTGGGATGCTGTTGGGGAAGAGGCGTGAGAAAGGTCTCGCGTCAGGTTGGCGGGCGCTGGGACTTCCGGTGTCTGCCAAATGTCAATCCAGGGACAGGTTGGCGAGAGAGACAGTAGAAGGAGAGAAGGAGGGATAGAGAGAGAGGACAGCATCTCAAGAGGAACAGGATGGGAAGGCGGATAAGAGAAGAGGCGAAAGTAAAGGACCAAGGTCACATACGGTGGCTTGTCGTTTCGCCGAGGGAAATCCAGAATCAGGAGGTAGCATCCGCGGAATGTCCTGCCGAAACCGTTTTCCAGACCTGCGCATGGGTAAACCGGCATGAAGGCCGGCAGGCGAAGCTGAGGCGGGGAGAAACTGACTCAGGCGTCGACTCCAGAGCTGATTTCGTTCCGATTCCGATAGATGGGAGTGCTGAACCAACCAAGCGTCCCGGTAACCAGAAATAGCCCTAGTAAATGACTCGTCATTGCACATGGTTGCTGGCCTAGATCCGTTTGAATATCCTCTTGTATTGCCTCTTGTGACGGGTGGAGCAGTAATCAGGGAAGCTGTTATCAGTAGAGAGAAGCGCCGGAGGGTGAGAGAATGATAAAAGGGGGAGGATGAGGGACTCTGTAATATGCCATGAGCTCTCTGGACAGCGACAAGGTCAGGAGAACGCATTGATGGAGGGAGACAAACTTTATGGAGGTCCTAGAAGGAGCAACTGATTAGATAGATGGATATGTCGAAGCGCTTGTAGCTCTTTTATCATGCAGCAGCTGGTCAAGGGAGATGCGGCGGGAGAGACAAAAGTTATGGTGACGGTGACACAACCACAGAGGAAATTGGCAGAAAAGCAGAGTAGTATAGTAAGTATAGTAGTAATGGAGCATAAGGCTATGCGAGTGAGGAGGAGGCTGAAGAAAAGGAGAGGAAGGGAGAGGGAGATGGGCCTGGAATTAGTATGCCAGAGAGGCAGACAATGCGCCGCGACGGGTTAGAGTCACCCGTGCCCCAGGAACAAATGGGAAAGGAGAAGTCGAAGGGCAACATGATGCCCGAAAGTGAGGCAGCGAATATGAATGGAGATCCCTGCGCGACGGACTCGAGCATGCTCGACTAAACCGGCGCCACGTCGCCAGCAGGACTCGCTGATGACGGCGGTTTCTGGCCGCGATTAATTTAGCAGGAGAAATTGAGAATAGTAATCGGGCGCGCTTGGCGCCGTTGGCGATCGCCCGTACTAGCCGTTTTGGGCACCGAACACCGCGTGACTTGTGTGTGCCTCAGGTTTGTGATATAAGCAAGATTAGATAAGCGATTCGGAGATTTCCCGGCCATAATATAATACATCACCTGACATAGTTGATTACTCATTGGCATAAAGTCCTGTACAAACACAATGACATAATGCCGAGGCACCCCGCATTCCCCGCAGTCGGTCCGCGTGCGGATGAGCTTCCCTGGAAGCGCCCGGCAAGAACAGCAGAAACCATGATGCACTGATAATACGGACAGGCCTCCCGCCGCAGGACCACTGTCCTCCGTCCACTGGCCAGGGTCATATCGGCCCTGAGCCGACTCAATGCCCTCGGAATCTACCTGGTAGCGTCGCTGGCATCGGTTCCTTCTTTTTCTTCATCATCACAGCCTCTTTCCCTGCTCTCACTGTGCCTCCTGTTCCTAACCCCCTCTACACCCTCTCCGGTCCGTCTCTGTTTATTGTTTGCTTCCTTCCCCTCCAAGGTTTTCATCAGTCGGGGTTCTGTTCAGGAATGAGTATCGCCTCATCGACATCCCTCCCCGTGAGGAGGGCACTGGGCTCTCGTATGCGATACCCTGCTCCTCGCCTCTCATTACGGCCATCTTCTATCCGACGAGCATTCTCGACTACCCTTTCGCGTGATGCAACCTGGGGGTTCATCGGGTTGGGTCAAATGGGTATGGTCTAGACCCCAATCCCTCCAATCATCCATCGTATTCCTTCTCTGTGTTTCTAACATTACTGCCCTTCGTCTCCATAGGCTATTCTATGGCCAAGAACCTGCGAGCAAAGATTCCTCCTTCAGATACTCTAATTATCCGTGACGTCAATCCCGAAGCGACTGAGAGGTTTGTTGCCGAGTCCAAGGAGCTGGCCAAGAGCAGCGGGGCGGGGGAAGATGCCTTCAAAGTCGAGGTTTCTGCAAATCCCAGGGAAGTTGCTGAGAAGTCGGTAAGTAGGATAAGTCCCTGCGGTTGTACGGCTCGGTTCTTGCCTGACAGTTCTTTGCAATTGCAGACAGTGGTTATCAGCAGTCTTCCCGAGCCACAGCACGTCAAAGATGTCTTCTATAATATCTTGAAACCCGGAAAGCTTCCCACCTTGGAGGAGGAACGGTTATTTATTGACACTTCGACCATTGACCCCCCATCATCTAGAGAGGTAGCAAATGTCATCCACGGGACTGGTTCCGGCCTATTCGTCGACGCTCCAATGTCAGGTGGAGTCGTCGGAGCGCGCGCCGGCACATTGACCTTCATGTTTGGCGCCTCATCAAACGGAGAAGTCGTGAAACGGGCAACGTCGATCCTACTCCTAATGGGCAAGGCCGCCCTGCATCTTGGTCCACAGGGCTCCGGCCTAGCTGGTAAACTGGCCAACAACTACATCCTGGCCATTAACAACATTGCAGCTGCGGAAGCCATGAACTTGGGTATCCGCTGGGGTCTTGACCCCAAGGTCCTGGCTGGTCTGATCTCCTCCTCCACCGGTCGTTCTTGGCCGATGGACGTCAACAATCCTGTTCCTGGTGTTGTCGACACTGCACCATCGTCGCACGGATATGAGGGCGGTTTTGGTATCAGCCTGATGAACAAAGACCTTAAATTAGCCATCGCAGCAGCCGAAGAGTCCGCTACTCCTCTGACTCTGGGTGCCACGGCTCGTGAGGTATACAACGCCGCTGAGGATCAATATCGTGGTAAGGACTTCTCGGTGGTATACAAGTGGCTTCTAGATAAGTCGGAATAGTGTGTGAGCAGTATTAGTTTGTTGTGGTCGATAGAAAAGACCCTCTTCAACCTGTCTTCAGTAGCCCTTGGATGAGTAATATCAGTGCATATTCAATTTGACTGGAATTAGCAATCGATTTATGTCCACTACGTCACTACACCTCGTGGCCCTGAACGGTCTAGTAAGAAGACGATATAACAAAAGAAGAAACACAACGACGGAGCCTCGCTCCTATACGATGACGACGATACTAGTGAAGCGGCTTCGAAACCAAAAGTATGCTCGATTTTTCGTAACTATCTGGGAGGAAGCCCTCCTTAAGTACTCTCCGGTCGCGGGCTCCACCATACATTAGTATGCCGGAGGCCGCGGTCCTACGGCATTCTAAGATAGGGAATATGAGAGACCTGGGGTTCCGCAGTGCCCCCGGCACAGTAGGAGTAGTGAGGCTACCTTCTTTTGTTGAAAGGCTTTCTGTATCTTGTGGACCAGGACTTGGACTAAGTCGATTGCAGAGCCGCCAGGTAGGGCACCAAAATCGCACAGGGTGAGAGCGGTTTTCCCTGGATTGCTTGTACAGCCATCATTGTGTGAGAAGGTATTCCAGGCCCTTATCTAGGGTAGATAAGAGACTGATGGGTCGCCATGAGCTGAGTTGAGTAAGGTCTCTCTTTCCTGGCTTTGGCAACATGACAGTTTTTGCTGCTTTGAAGGTCTGTGGGAAATGGCCTTCCTCTAGTATAGTACAGTGACCATGTCTCCTATGATAGGCCATAGTTCTCTCCATACGGAGGTGGTGAGTCTGTCGTCGGGGGGGCGGATGGAGTAGGGGAGCAAAGAGCATTCAGCAATCCTCTTTTGTTGGTGGGCCTATGGGGTCCAGGGGTTAAGATTAAGTAAAAATTTGAAAGACAAAAAGTGAAACGACCGACGCAGGGGTCGAACCTGCAATCTTTGCTTGACCTGGTCAACCAGGAATAGGAGAGCAACGCCTTACCATTAGGCCAGCCGGCCGACCTTAGATTTTCCCTTTCGGGGTACCACCACTTTCATGAGGGCAGTGATCAGTCACGTGTCACAATGAGCTGTGGTGTGGATTGGTGTGGATCAGGGGTGCGGCGTCAGGATACCATAGGATTCGTAGGGAATGTGGTGAACGCTCTATATTGATATATGCTGTCTCTAGTACATAGTGAAGCTCTAATACGATGCGCTTCCTTAAGCTCTCGATCGCTTGCTTGAGCTCGCTCAACGTGCTCCTTCTATATACAACCTCCCGGAACATATACACTCCGGATCCCGGGGCCGGATTATCAGATAATCCATCTGCCCGAAATAATATATCCTCATCAAGCTGCTCACTATTGGTGACGGATGTCTACGTGCATAACACGTGATCGCACATATTTATGTGTGAGAGATGATTGTCTGTTTATTCTCTAGCCAGGCTGAGGCTCGCGAGGGAAAAAGGGCAAGCGAGGGCGGTCAGAACCAGTAGATCCTCACGTGATGTTAACAATTTACTAATGGAGGTGTGTATATAATTGTAACTAGCTAGATAGGCTGCGAGGGCGGACCTAGATGGCAGAATCCCACGTGATCTAACAGCTGTTGGTGGTTCCCATAGTTCAGCTCCTTCCTAGTTAGGCTTAGCCCATGATAGTCAGCATAAGTGTAGATAGTTTGCCCGACTCCGGGCCTCCCTAGCTAGATCAACCAACTCAGCGAGTTTGACCCCCTCCGACATTTACTGTTGGATCACGTATTCTGCAGCATAGGTCCGCCCTCGCTGACCCTTTCCACCACATCGGCCTATCTAGCTAGTTACCAACGACACATACCCATTATTTACATACTACCTGGGCGCCGACCCTACGCGCACTAACCACCCCCCAGCCTTTCAGACGTTAAATAATACAATCAACCCCCAGCGAAGCACCAACAAGCATCTCAGGCAAAAGACGCCCAAGAAACCACCACCCTTCTGGACGCTGAACAGAATCCAATCCCGATCTCCCCTGTCCTCTCCATCCCCCAATCTCCCTGCCATGGGGTCAGATACAGCCAGCGACACATCCTGAACCGGCAGCAGCCTAGCGCCTCAGGAGAGCAACACCTCTTGAAGCTCTTCACCAGAATGTCAGATCCGCGGCCAATTCACACAAGCAGTCCGTGCTGCCACAGATACCATGCCCCAGAATATGGAGACAGAGCGTAAGAACCTGCTGGAGCTCGCAGCCCTGCTAGATAAGCAGATAGACGCCTTTAAAGAAAAGCATAACGGACCACAAGTAGCAGCCTTTCGCGCCACAATTCTGGCAACCATCCAGGACTACTTCAAATCCAACACTAAGAAAGGACTGTCTGCAGAGAAATGAGCGATCTTTGTCATCCCTGAGACCCCACGACACTACCGTGGACCTCAACGGCATACATACGGAAATCAATGAACAGATAGCACAAGAATTCAACCTAATAACTGGCCTACGCCCCCATAGGCTATACTGGTCCGTCAAGAACCCAAGCCCAGATGTAGGCACCCTCATCCTCGCACTCCCCGAGAAAGAGGCATCAAAATTCCCACCCACCATCCACCTCCTCGGGCCCACCCTGCATCCTAAAAAGAAGGCCCTTCAACCCCATATTCAGCCGTGTGCCCAGTGCTGTGATATCACAACCCCAGTACCTGTACCCAGAAACTGTACCCAGAAACCCCAGTGGCGCAACCACCCACACAGAAGCCTCCCATCCAACCCCTACAGACTTCTCCCAATGCACAACTGCTGTGGACCATTCCCAGCAGACCACAGAGGTTGCCTCACCCGCCCTTCCTCTCCCATGGATCTATAACCTAGGTAAGCAAGCCGGAGCTCGCAGCCGTCCACCCCACCGGCTCAAACCAACGCCATAAGGATCAACACCAGGCAGCCAGAGCCCCAACCAGAGCATCAGAATCCCCAAATGCAGCTGAAGCGCACGTACAAGAAGCACACGTACAAGAGGATATGGCATCCCAGGACAACACTGAAATGACCACGTTATGAGAAGTCACCTATCCCCTATCCATCAGCTACGAATCCTACAGATCAATGTAGCCTGCACAGAAACGGCACAAGATATAGCTCTACAACTTGCCTATGAAAATGGATACCACATTATCCTGGTCCAAGAACCATCTTTAAGGACCACACCCGCTGGCTATCACGCTTGCACCCCTCTGAAGGTCTCCCATAGACTTCAAATCTGGTGCCTCAAATTTCTGGATATAAAACAAGATGCTGGAGAGCAGTACATGAGGGCTAAAAACCAGTGACACGCCATAAACAATTTGGACATTCCAAGAACACTCTTCACAAAGGTAGGTTCCAGCTCAACCATGGGCACAGGAGGTCCTCAATGCGGATCTTGTTGGAGGCTCAGCTGTAGATGCTTAAACTGGAGGCTAAGCATAGCATGTTTTCAGTTGATTGTGAAAAGGGCAATAGTGTTATACAAGCACAGAGAATAAAAACTACATAACTATATGTCTTTGCAGCGTCACGATAAGGGCAAATAAACAATCCCGTGCGCGGAAAATAGCCCATAGGACATTATCGCGGCTGGACCTTCCACGTATCTCGGCTGAACCTTACTCGGCTTCGGTTTTCGAGATAACTAACCACCTCCAGTTCATGCACATAGGCTGGCGTGAGTCTTGCCTATCCTGGCAAGCATGAGCTCGTGACAATGGGTATATAAGTGTTCGCGTTCGACGGGGAAGATTGAAATGCTTTCCTCCCACTGCAGACTTCGGTGAATTATCAATCCCACAATGGCATCTGGCTTAACAAAAGATTCATCCATCCTTGTCGTCGGCGGAGGAGCCTGGGGCTGCTCGACTGCGCTCCATTTGGCTCGTCGGGGATATCAAAATGTCACCGTTCTAGACGCATATCCCATCCCATCGGCGATATCTGCGGGGAACGACGTGAACAAGATGGTTGAACAAGGTTAGATTCTGGCATACCACTCCGTCCATTGAGTCTTACAGCGATTTTACTGATACAAGAGGCAAAAAGGATCGTTCAGTGAGGGAGATGATGAAGCCGTAGTAGCCAATGCACTACTGGCAGCTGCCATGGAGGGTTGGAACAATGACCCCGTCTTCATACCCTATTACCACAACACAGGCTACATTGTCGCGGCCTCGACACCCGAGGCTCTACATACGCTCGAAACCCGGGAGATTCGTCATCACGTTGGTCGATTTACACCACTTAATACAGCTGAAGATTTCCGCACGACCATGCCATCTGGGGTGCTTACTGGCGACTTCAAGGACTGGCGCGGGTTCTACATGAAGAGCGGTGCCGGATGGGTTCATGCGCGGAAGGCGATGGTGTCTGCATTCGAAGAAGCTTCCCGTCTCGGCGTCAAATTCATCGCTGGCAACCCCTCTGGTAAGGTGATCAAGCTGCTGTATTCTGATTCGGATGTGGTGGGCGCAAAGACTGCGGATGGATTAGAGCATCGAGCCGATCGAACAATCGTTGCAGCTGGAGCGTCGGCAGCACAGTTACTTGACTTTGAAAACCAGCTTCGTGCGACTGCGTGGACTCTGGCTCATATCCCCATGACCAAGGAGGAGGCCCAACTGTACAAGAACCTCCCTGTCCTTTTCAACATCGAAAAGGGATTCCTTATGGAACCCGACGAGGACTACCACGAGCTGAAGATTTGCGATGAGCACCCGGGATACTGCAACTGGGTTTCCTCCTCTTCATCACAGCTGCCGCAGTCCGTTGCATTGCACAAAGACCAGATCCCAACGCCGTCTGCGGAACGGATCCGAGCGCTTCTGCGGGAAACAGTACCGCATTTGGCAGAGAGGCCATTCTCCAAGGCACGCGTCTGCTGGTGTGTCGACACGCCAAATCGCGCCTTCCTTATCACTTACCACCCATCCTACAAGTCACTTCTACTGGCTTCCGGGGATTCTGGCCATGGATTCATGCATATCCCTTCCATTGGAGGATTCATCGTGGATTGTCTGGAGGATAAGTTGGAGGAGAAGTTTAAGAAGTCATGGAGATGGAGACCGGAGACGGCCAAGACATTCTGGGGGGATCAGACACTGGGACGCTTTGGGGCGGGGAATAAGATGCTGGATCTGAAGGAGACAGAGACTGTGGGTTGGACGAACGTGCATAAGAGAGAGACAGCGGCCAATCTATAGCCATGGACTAAGAAATGTGAATAGTACCAAAAACAGTGCTTCCAGGAATATTGAATCCGGGCCAAATGGAAGTCCTGCATATATTATCCGTACTTTATGTAATTAGCGGCAGATAGATCTTACACAGACTCTTCCTTCATTCTTGCCCAACTTTTTATCAATCCCCACGTGGGTGGAAATTTGCGTAGGTCGTTTCAAAACACACATCCTATCGAGATATGTATATGTCCTTCATACCTCGGTCAAATACCAGGTAGACAATGTATCAACTACCGCATCTGCTCCCAGTCATGTTACCATCCAGAGAGATTTGCAATAAGAGCCCTTTCTGCGGCCTCTTTCTGGAAAACTCGCCGTGTTAGGTACCGGCGTGGACTGAGGCATTTAGTGTTGAATATAATACATTGATTAGTGTTCAGCATCATCTAGGCACAAGCCTTGACGTTAAATGCTCTCCAGATTTCCTCCTTGTTGGCCATAAATTTATAAATTCTCCTCGACCTCCCGAACAACCTTCCGTACTCCTTCCACCTCATGCGCAAACCTGCCCAAGAACATCCCATCCACAGCCTTTCCCAGACCACCCTTACCCCACAAACCTGGCCCAGCACTACCACCATAGAGAACTCGCACATCACCCTCGCGTTTCCCAATGATAGCCCTAATTCCGTCCACGACAGCAGCGACATGATCCACACTGGCAGGCGCAGGCTTCCCAATAGCCCACACAGGCTCATACGCGAATATGACCGGTGCACTCTCCGGAATAGCACTCAGCACAGCCTTAACCTGCACCTCACACTCACTAACTGCCTTCCCGACGGCCTCCGACACCACCGGACCCGGCGCCGTAACCTCCCCAACACACACCAGTGGAATCATACCATGCGCACAGGCAGCGGCAGCTTTCCGACCCGTCTGCTCATCCGTTTCCCCAAAGATAGCACGACGCTCAGCATGGCCCAATTCCACTATCGAAACACCGATTTCCCGAAGCGCAAGCGGTGATACCTCCCCTGTATACGCGCCAAGATCTTCCCAGAAACAGTCCTGCGCACCGACGAGAAATGTGGGCGACGGAGGCTTGTTATCTGCAGAAGAGGATGGTCTTGCAGGCTCCGGTGGTTGCTGCTTGGAGAAGTGGTCTCGGACGATCTCCGCGCAGGGGTAGACGGTGAGAAAGTCCGGGATCAATGCGAGGAGGACCTTGGATCGATTCTCTGGACGGATTATGTCGTTTTGGGGGTCGAGAAGGGCACGGAGGTAGTTGAGCGTTCGGGATGGGGTGAAGTAAATCTTCAGAGAAATGATGAGGAGATTTGGGGGGAGGGTGGGGAATTGGACGTTCTGGCTGGAAGCCATGTTGGTGATCTTTCTTTTATTCTGTCGGTTCCAAATGTAGTTGCGAGGTGCTCATAAAACGTTGTTACACGAGGAATGATTGAAAGGAGGAAAATAAAGGATTGAAGGTTGTTGCTGTTATATCTATGTACAGTCCGATGCGACGGGTGCCCCGGGCTTCCCTTTTGGGACATCCGGGGTTCAACCCCACCAGACCCACTGTCTGTTAAATCACGTGGTATTCTGCCGCTTATATCCGCCCTCACTGACCTTTTCCACCACGTTGGCCTACCAATAGATCAGATCAAACAATTGAACAGCGTATATTGACGTACCTGCAGAGAAGGTCTGAAGGAGTGGGTTCCTTCCGGGCCTGTTTTATCAGATCTCAATTAGGGTCTCAGGCTGTATCAAATAATGGCGGATTACATCCATCTGAAAGACTCCCAGACGAAAGGAAGTCGAACCTCTTTCACAGTACATGAGGCGAACTTACCCTTTGGCTGAGACACCAGTCTCAGAAGGACTCAGTGAAGATGTGGATAAATATATATATATATGTTCCCGGCGTGGGTTTGATTTGAACCTCCATCGCCATGTCAACCTCCAACAACACAGCCCTCGCCCGACCCGGACCCGCCGAAGGACTGGAAGCGGGCCACCTCACATGCATCTGCTGCTTCAAACGCCTTTGGCGCGAGGCCCAGCGTGTCTGGATGAATGGGATCGGAGACAAGATCTGGCCCTGCCAGCTCCCAGCGTCAGGGTCCCGTGGGCGGAAATGCTGGTGGTGTGCCGCTGAACGGCACACATGTGAGCCCGTAAGTTAATGTTACTGATCAAGCTTCTGGAATGTGACATTGTGAAGCTGCTAATATTGCTGGACTTCCAAGTTTCCGACGAAGGAGCTGCGATCTCTGGCCCGCGCCCTTGACGATGCTATTCTGCTTTCCCGGGCTGAACCCTCGTTCCGGCATGATAATGAGGTTATGGATCGTCTTGAGGATCTTCATTATGCGTTTCGCAGTAAGTATTGGTTTTCAAATCTTCAAACATGCATGACTTATGTATAGATTTGCGTTTGACACGAGATAGAGTATCACCGTGCCCAGCGGAATGCTGCTGATGTTCACGAGGTCATCGAGGAGGTCGAGTTCTCCAGCAGCGAATTTTTTTTGTCCGTCACCTGATAGTCTGTATATTTTTGGATTTCCGTGGCTTTGGGGATCGTGCTTCTCTTGTCGATGCTTCATAGAAACGCACTTTCTTTTCCATGCCTGTCATGCTTCTTTTGGCATTCAGTGCATTGACGTTTATATGTGGAAATGATAACGAACAACAATAATAAATGAGAACTAAATCAGCAATGCAGATCCTCTATCCTCTATCAAAACAATCGTAGTCTTCCCCGCTCCAGGAACTTGACAGGAACATCTATATATTTGGCCCGGATATATTCAACCAAGTTCTTCCCCAGAATCCAAACCAGCACCTGCATTATAGCCCCGGTCGAGATGATCTCGGAGTAAGAAATGCACTGCCTTCAGACCCGGGATCTCGAACCGGTCAACCGGCTTACCAACGTAGTCGTTACCCAACAATTCCTTTAACTTGTCTATGGTCAGCGCAGAACGAAGCCAGTCCCATTCATCGTCGTGTCGCACAAAGAGACCCAAGTTGGCATCTGAAGCCTTGTCGCCAGAACGGCCAAGTGCGACATATCCTAATGGCACCCTCTTTGTAGGGCCCCACGAGTCCAGCGGGACTGGATTAGACGCTTCAGACGAGCATGCTGACGACAATATTCCTGGGTATTCGTTGGGGACGGGACGTGCACAACCTTCCCATCAGGGAGATGGACTTTTTCTTGCACAAGACTTTGAGAGATCGTTGTCACCCAGTACTCATAGTATGGCCGGCCGGTTCCCTGCCTGGCGTCCACAGTCGGCGTTATGCTAGGGCAGCTCTGCAGGATATTCTTCTTGCACCACCTGAGGAAGTTCTCTGGTTTCAGGAGTTCGTCGTGCTGCGTCTACGCGAATACCCTGACATCGACGGTGGAGCTATCTCGGGATTTTGTATCGTCCTTGGGGACACCGGTGATGGTAAACTGTAGCAAGGAGAGCTTCTTGTAATTCTCCGGCCCCATTGCGGCGATGGTTTGTGCTCTGATCCATTCGATTTTCTCTTCGATGTCCAGCCCGCAGATATAGATGTGATATTCTGCAGCAACCCACCGGCTGCTGTAATTCCTACCTTTGTAGTTGGTGGTGGAGGTAGACCTTGAACTCCAGTCACTCTCACACGATTGCGGCCAACTTGTTGAAGCTGCAGGCCTTCCAAACGGGCCACGACAGAGGAGTTAAAGTAAAGAGGACCCTGGATCTCGTATACAAGCTGAGAAGTCACTGTTCCTATGGAGACCTCTCCATCCCTGCCTTCTTCCATGGAGATTTCAAACTGACCCGTCACTCTCAAGATGGGCCATGGGGAATCCCAGATCCGTCGCTGGTTGACCGAAGCTCTTGAAGCCAGCATGACATCCTCCGGTGGCATACGAACTGCATTCGATCAAATGGCCAGCAACCAGGGCCGAGCCCAGCTCCTGGATATTGTCTCGCGATCATCCGTGCCACCATGCTGCAGCGCAATGCACGGCGAAGAGTCGGCCACACGGCCACAGATCACGATATCGGCGCCCTCCAATGCTCTGGCAATACCAAAGGCCCCCAGATAGCACTGAGCACGTATAGGTTTGAATGACCAGTCCTTCAGATCTTTCCCTGTCTGGTAATTTGTCAAGGGGGCTCCCTGTTCAATCAACGTCGATACGACGGCACTGATATCGTCACCTTTCATCCAGGCAACTCGCAGTGTAAGTTGTTTCTGCGCAATGATCCCCTTCAGCTGCTCCGCTAGTCCATGCGCGTTGCTCCCACCAGCATTGCAGACCGGCTTTGTTTTGTTCCTTTCCAGATGAAAAGAGCAGGCTCGACCTTGCTCAGAAAGTTGGTTTGGAACCCTTCTCGTACTGCACCGAGTTCCTCAATGTCGCCGAGTTTCGCCTTCGGTTCAGCTCGCTTTGCGCCGTTGACCGTCATGTCTGCTTCGGACATCCAGTCACCGGTAATGACATCGATCTCGGGGATTTGGGAGAGATCTGTCAGGGCACGTTCATGGTCCACGGTTCCTGTTCATTATCACAGTCAGATATCGCCAGTTCTTGGGGTATGTCAGGTCAGTCGGTAACTCACCACCAGAGCACCCTGTAACAACAATGGCCCTATGAATCTGTTTACCCAAATTTGTTGCAGCGAGGTGATGATGTGCACCGGTTAAGTCTCGAGCGATAACAACCCTTCTGTCTGTCCAGCCAGAAGGGGAAATAAGGTCTTTATCTAGTTATGTGTTCCTGTTCGGCTTTCCCTTTTCACTTACTCAGAACTTTTCATGCAAGCTTTCTAATTCTATACATTGATAAAAGTCTATCCTCCATAATGTAGCTACTGTTTCTCAGTTAGATGGTGCCGTAATTCCGATATTCCGTATAGGTCTACGCCGAGGGCAGGATTCCGCATCAAAATATGAAAAACCAAAGCTAAATCTAAATCTGACTTGCATACGTAGTAAATAAGATTATCCATGAAACATTGAGAGGCAACAAATATCACTCGATTTGCGAACGAGCCTCCTGTCTACAGCATGCTGCCTCTGAGGTATCGTTATGCAACGCCAGCCCCTGTATACCTCGTTCCAATGCTAAGGAATGAGCTCAGGATAAGGCGAATAAGACGAACGCGAATGAAGCCCTTGACAATCGTACAAAGCACAATTCATATAATTGAGTAAAACTGTAGTTTATTTTATGCCATTGGCAGCTTGAAGCGTCATCCGAACAATGGCTTTCCAACGTCTGAATAGCTAGCGTGAGTTTTGACCAGACTACTAAACCCCCGAAATATCCCAATGGCTCCCTTGGAATAGAATACATTATCTTTGAAAAATTCCATCCAGATGTAAGTTCAGACCTCTTGTTTCAAGTAGATCACCTAGCACTCGGCTTACATAGCCCTAAACGAAGCAGGATGCGGCAGAACGGCCCGTTCGGTTATTGCAATAGGAAAAAGCTGAACATGGGGAATGGTAATGATTTGAGTTTAGAGTTCCTAAATAATGCCTAGATAGTCATAATAGCATTCATTAATTTGCTGCTCCTATGTATTGGTATATCAAGATATCGACGAGGGGGTTGGAGTCGAGTCGTTCTATACGATCGGTTACTACGCCGTCCCTGAGCACCACCAAATCAACTAGCAAGTGAAAATAGTCGAAACTGAAATATCATTTACTCTCCCATCTTAATATTCCACGGAAGTGAAATGAACGACAAAAATTCCGCCTCGCAACTTCTCCGAGATCTCTGGCTTCAGTCGCGTCCTCCCCGCATTTGCGTTGTTGATCCGCGGTTTGGCTCCGGACGGATATACTCATGTTTATATGCATTCTTTCTAGTTCCGTGTTACTATGACTGCTTTTGAATTGCAGACGAGCAAGCTACTTTTAGTATAAATAAAGAAAAAAGAAAAAAGAAATGGCCACCGCAAACAACCCTCTTTCAAAGACCTCTCCCTCCGCGACGGCGATCCCCCTTTCTCAGCATGGGGCTTATATGGACCGGACGATAAACTGGGCACCCTCAACTTGCTAACCCCAGAAGTCGTCGTTGAAACCGCTGAAGAAATTAAAACCGGCAAGCGAATCGGCCTTGATCTCCCTCTTACCTACCTGGATACTCCCTCTGCCGGCCGGATCCCGTTCAAGCATCAGATTTTCACTAGAGGCGCAGGTCGCCCTGTTCACGATGACATCGTTTGAGTTTAATACTCAGGTGTGTAATGTCCTGCAGACAGAACCTGACCTGGTCCGTATCTTCGACAATACTTACGGGATTGGATTCTAGTGCCCTTCGCAATGAGACGGACTCGGACATGTCGGATACATGGTCGAGCATATATTCTACAACGGGACAACGGCATCTCAGATCCAGAATCCCGGCCGTGATCCTGCGCAGAGTATTGGCCGTAAGAATTTGTCTTTACCTGCATTATATACATACACATATACATATATCTGTTTGTCTAACAAGAACCTGTGCAGCCTGGTGCAAGGAAGGAATAGCAGGCCGAGGCGTCCTCCTAGACTTCCTAGCCTGGAGCAAGGAAAACAACAAACCCTACGAGCTACTCTCCGACTACTCCATCCCCGTAGAGGACCTGAGGAACAGGAAGCCTGGTGCAAGATGAGTCCCATGAAATGGGTCGTGGTAAAGCGGTCCGTGAAAACAGCAGAGTGGCTTTGGGATACGGTATTCAGCGCTTGCGCAGGAGATGCGCCAGGATGGAAACGAGTGCCGCATTTGGATGGGCCACGAGAGGTTAGTGGGTTGGAGATGTTGTCATTGCATCAGGTTATGTTGGCGGGCTGGGGGATGCCGATTGGTAAGTCGTCCTCTGTTCCTTTTTGTCGAGATCATCTGTTATTAATCAGGGCCACCAGGTGAATATTTCAACCTTGAGGAACTGGAAAAGGAGTGCAAACGGCAGGGGAGGTATACGTTCTTTGTTGCCAGCATGCCGTTGAATATTGTTGGGGGCATAGCGAGTCCTCCTAATATGATGGCTATCTTCCAGACGGGGTTTTAGGAGGACGAAAGAAAGAGTAGCCTTGGATGCATCCAGTAACTCGATTGGCATTAAGAACTACTACCCTATCGAGCCAGCGTTTAAGCTCTTCAATGGCTGTTGGATGGAATGGGCTTTGGATATACTACTATGTAAACGTATGTCAGTGCAGCTGATATAAACAATGGCTATGGTACTATGCTAAATTACAAAAACTGCTGAGAGCAATGCCAGCTCAGAGACGACTTCTTCCCTCATCTTGTCCCAATGGCTTTGTTGAGAAAGCATTGAAATACGAGTTCAGCGCATCCACCGTCCCACTGCCCTCAGCCAGCCGGACAATACATGCGACATGGCTGTCAGGCCGGGTTACAACGACACCTCCGTCCTCAGGGTTGAAACCGAGCTTCTCGTGTGCTGCAAATTTGGCGTTTGGCACCCTGATATCAGGGACGTCATCTGCATATATGTGATGGTGATAGTCCCTCAGGATCTTCGGGATTGCCTGGACGTCGATACTGGTCTTCTCAGCGGCATAGACTAGGCAGACGGTGACAAGCTTGGAGTGTGGGTTGTGGTGTTCGAAGAAGGATAATTCCGCTGTGTCGGGCCTCCGATATACAGAAAGAAATGATCGCTCTTTCTCAAGATTGGTAGCCAAGTCGTCAATCGATCTCTTTGTCTTTGACTGGTTTCCGGCGAAGATGAAAATCCGGAATGACCCATTTACCGGGACTTCTTGTTCGAGCTGTACTTTGTTGAAGTCTGCAAGTCTGGTAACAGCAGTGGGTATGAAGGCTCTTCCTGGTGTGAGTCTGACTCCTGGGATGCCGATTAAGGGGGAGTTCGCAGGATGGCTAGAATCCCAGTTAAATACATTGGGCTTGTAGGCAACGCCATAGCCACTGGTGAACTCGCAGGAGGATTTGAAAGTCTTGACAAACTCATCCTCCTCCGCGCCGGCAACCGCAGTGGTATGACTAGCAGACCCTACCTCGCCCGCAGACGGCCGACGTTTGGAGAATAGAGCAGCGTATTTCGCATCAAAGTTCAGCAAGGTCTCTGCGACGTCTTTACGTTCGCTTTCGTATGTGCTCAGGATGGACCGTTTGGCAAACCCGGATTCAACGGCGTGGATCTTCCAGGCCATATTCAGCGCGTCGTGGAAAGCAGTATTCATTCCCTGACCAGCTTTGGGCTGGAAGGGTATTAGTACCAGTGCAGATAGCGAAGTAGCGAAGCTGGTCACTTACACTGTGCGTATGGCAGGCATCACCACCCATAAAGACCCGTTCATCCAAGGTATATCTTTCAGAAATGCCCTGTCCGATTGGATAAACAGAATACCACTCTACCCGCTCCCATTCCAGATAATATGGCTGGAGGATTTTCTTGGCAGCATTCTGTACCTCCTCCACCGTGGCTGTTTTTCTTGGGTTCCAATCAGGGTCTGTCGACGAGGCAATCTGAACATAGAGTCGGACCATGTTATCCTCACGCGGAATTACCATGATCGAACCATTGTCCGAGTGGATGGTACATTTTGTCTGTTCCACTGTTAGAAGATCTTCATTCAAAAGGGTTTGGCGTCTCTTACCTTGATATCAGGGAAATCCGTTCTCACGACACCATCCATAACACCCCATACATAAGCAATGGGATCTTTGTGACGGATCTTGATTCCAAGCTGTTCTCTCACGAAGCTCCTAGCACCCTCGCCACTGAATAGATATTTCGTACGCATTGTTGAAATGACATTTGTGTCAAGGTTCTTGAGCTTCACTTCAACAGGATAGGTCTCATCTAGACCATCGTTTTTAAATCCGACAATTGTCCATGGTCTCTCCACAGTGGTTCCAGCTTTTCGAATCTCGTCCAAGAAAACCCGTTCGATTTTGCCTTGGTGAACTAGGGTAGTAAAGGGGTATCTCGTATCGATGAATTGAGGGCAGCTGGGCCAACTTCCGGTCCGGTGAATACCCTTCCCATCTGGAAGAGGATCCCAGAAGGCAACGTTGTAAACTTTGGCGGGTTCGTATGCCATAATCTGGCGCTTCAAGCCAAGGTTGCGAAGGATTTCAGTCGAACGTGGCTGGATACCATCGGCACGGCCGGTGGCAGTAGGGACTGGGCGGTTGTCAATATGCTTGACCCTGTACCCCCATCTCGACATGCAGAGGGATAGGAGGAGTCCGACAGGGCCGGCACCCACAATGACAATGTCGTACTTCTCTTGTGAGTCGCCCATGGTGGAATGGTAGGAGATGAGGACGAAATGTAAAGATCAACGTAACCAGGGGGGATTATTTAAAACACCTTTTTCCAATCTCCTTGGACCTAGGGGAAAGGAAACTGGAAGTCCCCGGGAGAGATTTTGGATACTTATACTGTGCTTGCTGTGCCCTGGGGAACTAAGGCCGGTATGCATCTTGTTGACCGCAAATGCCGCTCCCGAGTAGCGACTGGTTAATTGCGCTTCAACCCCGGTTCATTTAAGTCTCATTGTAGGCAATTCAAAGCAGAAATGCGCAGCTCCTGATGCGGGGAACAGCGTGGAGGATGCCGTCCTCCATTCCGAGATGTGAGCCCGCCTCTGCGGGATTGAAAATCGGCAAGTGAGCGCCGTCTGGGGAAAGCTGCCGAATAAGCTTCGGCAAAGTCAACCGGGATGTTTCCATGCAACTAGCGGATCCTTCTGGATTCCATAATTTAAATCATATCGTGTATCGTATTTGTCGCCCATTCGCCTGTGGGATGCTTCATGAAGGCCTCTTACGGAAGATCTGGCATCTCCTATGACAATGAACCGATTCTGCTGGCATCCGCTCTGCGGTGAGCCATGTCTATATATACTTCCAAGTGCAGGTTGGTGTACAGGAGCGTATGAAACCTTTCATCTCTGGTAGCAGTGCTCATTTTGGCGTTTTCTTTTGTCTCACTGGGTTGACCTTAGTAGGATAATTAATAGCATCAATTTGCTTTAAATGGGATGCCTGCGCTGTCCTCTTCTTTATTAGAAGTCCTCTTCATCTGGCAAAATGGAGCAATCTGCCTTAAAAAACTTTGTACTAAACAACTGTTATGCAATGGGCCTGTAGCTCAGTGGTAGAGCGCTCCCTTCGCATGGGAGAGGTCGCGGTTTCGATTACCTCTAGGTCCATTTTTTTTTGGCATTTCTTTTTTTTTTTGCAAGCTGCTTCTCTGTCGCCAACATGTATTAATAAGCACTTCACACATGAAATCATCGGAGTAAATCTCTCCGATCTTTCTAATTGAGCTTCGTCTAATTGAAGTCCTCGAGCAATAATCCAAAGTTAACGCATCAGAGCTGAGCTTCTTGTTATCCCCATCTCCTGACTCAATGCTCCCATGCCAATCATCATATCCGGGTGTATCCCCCGCCTGAAGCCACTGGGTCATGCCATCAAGGCAGAGTCGCGTCGGCAATTACTCAGTTCTCGCCAGGCATGTTGGAAGAGGCGAGACATTCACTCCTTACTAAGGGCTAATAATCCTGGTCAAGGTTTCTATGGAACAGTAGCTAAAGCCAATACTAACAATCATCTGTTTGCCTACACGTGGCTTACGAAAGCTCCAGGATCAATTGTGAGTACTTGCGCCATACAGTGCTGTCTGACATTCCGTTAATGATTCCGAAACAAGACCCCAGATGATATTCTTTCGAGCGTCCCAGTTCAAATCCCATCGGATCAGCCCCAAATTGCTCTCCTCCTCCTCACCCCCAGTTTTGCTGCGTGGGCCGATTCAAATAACGGCTTTCTTGAACGATGCGTGAACAAACTATACAACACCCTTGACTCCCCCCGTCCGAGCCCTTTATACGTAATTGCGGCTGTTGTTGATGGATTGCCCGATGTTTCTGGTCATACAAGAGATACTGAGCTGGAGCCATTGGGCCTGGAGGGCATTTCTCTTTTGCATTTGAAACAAGCAGATGTGTTGGGGAAAGCTACCCAGCCTCGTCGCGCCAAAAGTCTTGGAACCGAACAGCCCGTTCTTGCGTTGTCAATTGAAACCTCAAATAAGGCTGACGGTTCAATACGTGGCGCAACTCACGAGGTGGGACTGCGTCTCGCCAATACCCTGTTTGTCAATGGCAAGGAGCATACCCTTTTTGGATCACACTGGGTTTATAATCACACTTCTCGGAAATTTGAGAGGAGTGGTTCCGTCCATCTCACAAGCTGTCTAGTCAAATTGACTGCAAACTGCATCTGCAACTCCTTGGAGATTCCACTACACCCTGTATCCCAGCGAAGGAAGGTTGTCTCTTGCATGGGCAACATTTTACGCCAAGTAGGAAAGTCTGCTGATAGCAGGTCAACTGATCCAATGCCTGCTTCATCTGAGCTAGAAAAAGAGCTTCCTCTTTACATTGCAAAACATGGAATTGTTGATCAGAGAGTCTCTGTTTGGGCACTGCTTGAAAAGCCAGACTGCGCTCTTCCCGAAGTGAATGTCCAGAAATCGCTCCAAGCAGGCGGTAGACTTCTTCGTGTCATAAGCGGCGGAGGCGGATGGGGAAAGAAACAGGGCCTGCTGTCATTGGATCCGGAGACCTGCTTTCAGGAAATCGCCGATGCTGGTGATCTGTCAGGTCTCCATGAGTTGATTCATCCAGCTGATACGTCTCCAGCGCCCATTTCATCTTATCTACTCGACAAGGAACCCGCAACCGATTCTCTACCTTTTCTCCCGCAGATTATTGAGCCAGGTGACTATGTGCAGTTCTTCGTTTCAGTGGAGCCGAAACACGTGCATGATCGACGCTCAAACCCACAAGAAGGGGAGATTGTGTTGAATTTTGGGATCATACCCGATGCCGAAGGAGTTAGGGCAGACGATGCCGAAGATATACACCGGAAGAACCTTCTAACCATTCCGAACTACTTTGGGGCACTCTCCGAAAAGGCAATTACATATCTACAGCCTGTTGGGGTAGGGTCTACGGGCAAGGTGACGGAGGGTGCGACAAAGCTTGATGTGCCTGGTTCTCGAGTAGAATTGGTGATTGTATAAGCCCCCCGCTATCTTTCATGCTGAGATCTAAGTCCAGATGTTCAATTATGTACCTGTACCCCGATGGATTGCTGCTCTGCTCTACAAGCAGCATTGAGACCACAATCCGTAGAAATATCCACGAATGGTGCCTTACCAAGCCTGAGGCATCAATACACGTGGCATAGGCGCCAACTTACTCCTTTTGGCAACTCCGTAACACCAAAACACCTTTTGGATTCTCCTTCAACAACCAGTCTGTAGGATGACATTTGTCGAGCGTGCTAAGACATCCAAAATTACTGTCATGCTCCAATTTTTTTAACGCTTCTGTGAGGATGGACTCCGCAGCCCAGCCCGGTATGTAAAAGCCTTGAAAGTTTCCCTCCCATTGTGGCTCATTCATGTGGATGACGTCTGCATCCAGTGCCATCTGGACTACGGCAAAGTTGTCTCTTCTGTCGAGGCCGGAAAATTCGATGCTCTGGCGGACTTGTCTGCAGCGCCTGCCGGGAACGCAACCGACACTGCGTCTACGGTCCTGAAGGACGCAAGGGACGACCCAGGCGCAAGCAAACGGGGGTTGATAGCCCGTTGTCTTCCTCCACGGCATCGCGCGTTAGCAAAGATGCTTCTGCATCTTCTAAGTTAGCAGCACAGACTGATAGCAATGACACTGATGGCTCTGCGCTTCCTGGGAGAAACCGTACCTTGGGCGACAACCTAGAGCTGATGTTCAACGAGTATTTTATCCGCAAGGCTGGGTCTCACTCTGATCTATTTCAGAATTCAATTGCTTCCTTCCTGAAAAGAAATGAGCGGTTATCACCCTCGAACTATCGTCCGCATCGCTGGAATCCCAATTGGGAGCTACCATCCCTGGCCCTTGAAACGGTAGAAATGTTGTTGCGACATTGTAGCTATCTGGGTTACGAACAGCCTGACGCATTAGGCCGAAACTTCTATATCACCAGCCTGGCGGCGGACTCCACGACAGCGATGTTCGACCCACCCAGCAATGAAAATCCATTGGCAGCGGTTGGGAAGCATCGCATCATGCAGCTGATCGATTTGTGGTTTTCAGTACATCCCTTGTCGCCAGCTATATCCAAGACTTTATTGCTCGACGCCGTGAAAGATGAAACGGTCGATGAGGCCCTCCTGGCGATCATTTTGGCTGATGCCTACCAGGCCTATTGCGACGTCTTGCCCGATGGAGCTGGTGTGAATGAATCCCGTGCCCTATTCCAATTTGCTACCACAAAGTTGCAACATCGTACGCTATCGCTTGGAGAACCAGGGACCATCTCAATCTCAACGGTACAAGCGTTGGTCCTCGTGGGATGGCGGGAGCTCCTCCTGGGCCATGCCCGGCGAGTGACTTGCTACGTGGGTTACACATGTCGCATGGTTGCGCGCCTGGTGGAATGGCAGAAAAGTGGTAGCCACCAGACTTGCATGATGCTAAATGGGGTAGATATTACCATTGTGGAGAACGAAATTTTACGCAACATATACTGGCTATGCTTATCCACAACTACTTGGGCTTTTATGCAGATAGACCAGCCATTTTCTCTCCTTGTTCCTGACGAAGTGCCTGGATTTCCTTGCATAGATGGGAACACATCTGCCATGATGCAACTCGATCGGGCCACAGACAACATCTCCACTCTCCACGCACAGATGAAAGCCATGCAGCATCTGTTCCCTTTGAGCCATATCATCAGCACGGTCGGCCATATCTATACGTTGTATCTTAATGCGCCAGTCGAGCAAGAGAAAATGAAATCAGTTCCCTGGCAAATGAGACATATTCATCAGCTGCATCACCTTCTCCGGAATCCCAATATGGCCGCGCTATCATCTGAAATACGGACCATTCTCTCCCAGGCCATACAGGACATGGAGAAAGAAGTTACCAACAAATACTCTCAGTCGTTTTTGCTACTGTCCTACCATGCCATTGAAATGCACATGTTATTTCCAAGAAGCAGGACAGGCCAAGGGTTGCAATTGATCTCGGCCTCTGTTCTCCATGCGTTCTGCCAATCTGCCTCCGCGCTCGTTGCCATTTCACGACGATTGCTAATCCCAACAAAAAATGCGGAAGGAATGGATTTCAGCGGCGTGTTGGCTTTATGTTTCGATACCTGTAGCAAAGCACTGCTTCACATCCATTCTCAATCTGAACGGGGCTCTATGGATGAGCGTCAGCAGATTGCAGCTATGCGTGGAAAACTAGCAGGCCATGCCAGCGAATTGCATCATATCTGCCAGGAGATCCTGACGCTGCGAGTTGGACCGGTGATACGACCGGCCGAGAACCAACTTGAGAGAATGAAGTTGGCATTCCAACAATTCCTGACGTCTTCCTCAACACAGTCCGTACTCTCTCCTGGAAACGATACTACTGGCAGTTCTCCATTTCCTACTCAGAGCTGGCATAATGTGGATGATATGCTATCGGATCCAGGCTTCTCCCTAAATCAAAGTGTAACCATACCGTTCAGCTCTGATTTCTCTACGAATTTGCCAGATACGTTGCCAGGTAATGCGCCGCTGGCACTCCACGAATCGCTACCAGAGGTTCTTGACCCATGCTCTTTCATAGGGGACCCACAGATGGGATCGTTTCTCGGGTTCCCTCAATTTCTCAAGACCAATATACATTCACATCATAATTCACTTGGGGTTCAACAAGGTGTGGATGCTGCTGAAGATGGCCTTTTCTCTGAGCTTGAAAATTCAGCAGAAAGGTTACTTTAAATGCTCCGATTCGTAACCAAAGATTAAGATTATTCTATTTGCCTAGCTTGACATGATATTATGGCGTGGCTTCATATATTGTTATTCCCCCAAACCCTGCTACTCGGCTCTGTTCAGCTCGAATAGCACAATTTCCATATCACCCTCCTTTGCTTGGATAAGCAGCATAGGGTTCCCCGAAACTATTTCAGGTGGTAATGGTAACTACCTCTCCCAGATACGGATTATCGGACCAAAATGGAAAGCGAATCAGTTTTTCAAACATCCAGAGACCCACGTCGTTTCTGCTGATGACATATCCCACTGCAGGATTCTTTTCCACACCAGCTTTGATCTTCTCGAGACCGTCACCGTCGCCCTCGGTAAGCAGGCTAGGACGGATAATAACATAGTTCGAAATGGCCCGCTCGGAATCGGGCTTGGCCATCTCTGCTAAGATGACAGCCTCCATGACCTTCTTGTCCTCGTGCGGCACCTTGAGCATCCAGTAGTACATGGGCATCATAGCAACGGGCAGGTCGCGCTTCTGGTCACTGATGCCGGTGGTGCTGAGGGCGATGAGTGTAGGCTTTCGCTCCATGGAACGAGCCGCCGTGAGAATGGCCCGGATGGCGTCCTGGCAAATGGTCGGGTTATCAAGAGTCGGCTTCAAGGGGTTGTTGAAGAGCAACTTCCCCCCGATTCCGGAAACGATTACGTCGACGGGGTGACCATCATATGTGAGAGTCTGCTGGACTAGGTCGGCGTCTGATACGTTTCCTGCAACGATAGAGAGGTGCTTTTGGATTGCTGTTTCGGGAATCTCCCGCTGACGGAGGAGGTCTTGGAGTTTTGACGGGTTGCGGACCACTGTATAGATCAGCATGGGTCTTGAACACGAAAGAAGGCTTTGATGTAATGAGAGCAGGGAGAAAGGTCTACATACAGGCATGGCAACGATATCCCGCCTTCAATGCAAGAGCAAGACAGGGAATGGTACTGCCTCCGGTAGCCCCGAAAAAGGCGATAGTGGGCTTTAAGTTGGCCATAGCGGTGTGTCTTGATAAGCTAAGAGTATGTATGTGATCGGGAAGAGGAGCCTGAGGCTGAAGTTGGAAGTTGAACTTGGGGGTGAAGCTGGGTCTGAACTTGCAATTGAACTGATTTGAAACTGAAATCCGAGACTCTTGTCCGGTTAAAGGCATTCCTTTATACCTGATCCCAGCGAGGCGTTGGCATTGCAGCCTGGCCATCTTGTCTAGCAAAAATCTCCGCGACGGAGCGATAGAAACAAAAACCTCCGTCTACGAATGGAGACTTTACTTTTAGCATCAGCAGGACTTTAGGTCAAGCTGTATTATCACCGACGGAGCCTAGGAAAATAACGGCAGGAAATGCCTTATTAAACCTAAAAATTAACTTAAATTCGTTGTTCTCTTTCCTAGCTTGGCATATACGATGTTGGGAGGCGTTGTGATCTGGAGATAGGGCTTACTCTGTCTGGCTATTCTTGGCAGTTGGAACGGAGAAGCTATTTTTCACGGCTATACTGCTTTCAACGCCGATAAAACAACGGAAAGCAAACATAAATAAAAAGAAAAAGTCAAACTAGCTTCCTCCCAACAAACCTCACATTCCTCAACCCGAAAAAGGCAACAGGAACAACGCACTCGCAAAGATCGTCCAAACCGAAGCCCGGTAGCCGCGCATAAGGGCCGCTTCATGATCAGAAACAGGAATGCCTGAATGATCCGTAACCGATGCCGCAATAGCAGCCGTGACTGCAAGACCGACTGCGTTGCCGAATTGGGCGATCTCGTTGAAAACACCGCCGGCGAGAGACTGGATTTGGGTGGGGAATGCGTCTGAGATTACTAGGTTGGAGACGGTGAAGAGGACTATCATTATCATGGAACTGTGTATCAGTATTTGTGCAATATATACAACAATGACAACAAATGTTAAGGGTGGAAGGAAAATGAGCGTACCATCGGGATTAACTGGTGAGAGGAGTAAAGCCCAGAATGGCGAAAACCAGTAGTTCTCGTCAACTTTTACCGTTACCATGAGTATTGGGGATATGAGGTCAATGAGTGCAGAAAGCACGGCGAGGGTCTGAACCTGGACTCGCGAGATGAGGAAGGCTGTTGCGATGTTCACGGATATTCCCATTATGACATGGGGGAGGAATCTGATGGAGCTGCTTAATGTGGAGAGTTGTTGGACTTGCTGGAAGCTGGATCGTCATATTGTACATCGGTTAGCAATTTGTCTCTTTCTTAAAAGGATATGGAGCGAGCAAGTTGAATGGAATATGGCCGATATACTAGAGGGTAGTGAAGTATTCAATCGCGTTCATAGAGGTCCAGCAGAAGAAGACAGCGATGCAAATCGATGTGAATGATGCCTTCCGCCACAGTCTATTAGGAATAAGAGCTGGTCTTCCTTTTCTCTCCTGGATATGTACCCAGCAGGGAAAAGCAGCCAGCAGGAGGACGCTCACGACAAGTAACACCACGTCCTGTGCATGTCCTGCATTCCGGTAAGATGACGTTGCCATCGACAGTACGTACATCAACAATCCCAGGGCGCAGCTCATTAGCAGAGCGCCCACCAAGTCGATATCCTCGATGAGACGGCGCGACCAGGTCTTTTCTGACGGATTGTGGACATAAGGCAACGACCAGATGGACACCACGGACAGACAAAAGTTGATAATAGCCATCATGTAGTACGCCCACCTCATCCAATAGTGTCCGTAAAGACACCACCGAGAACCAACCCCAGTGCGTAGCCCAGAGGTTGACCCATTCCGTTCATTGCAAAGGCAGCGTTGCGCCACGTGTCTCTCGGGACGTATTCGTGATGAGACTAACCGCCGTTGGGAGACACATGGCTATCGCAACGCCCAGTAGCGTCTGAAACAGAATTATCTGCGTACTCGACTCGGACAGTCCGACGGCCATCGTGAAGACGACGTACAGGAAGCTCCCTGTGATCCACATCAATTTTGGACCGACGATCAGAAGCAAACATCCTGCTGCAAGGGCATAGACGGCCGCGGGCCAGAGGATTAGGACTTGAGAGATCCCGACATCTTTTGCGATCTGTGGGAGGACGGCAATGAGGATACCTGATCCCATGGTGCTCAGGAAGCTGACTCCGGTTAGGGTAACGATGACCGTCACTGCTTTGGCTTTTGATACCGTCAGTGTTTCATCTATGGGCACATGTGAGTCGGAGGTCTCCGTCGAGTCTTTCTCATGCGTTGCTGCCTCCATTGCTGCTGCTGCTGCTGATGCTGCTGTTGTTGTTGTTGTTGGTGGTGGTGGTGTTCTGGGCTCCGAGGCCATAATGTACTCCATAGAGGTTTCATAGTGAGATTGAACAATCTGCCACAAAAGACGTCTTTTATTTCAAGCCTTGCATCTTCAGAGTGAGATGAATGTCTTCGAGATCAAATTATTCAAATATTGCTAGCATATTTGTAAGTCTGCGGAATCCGTCCGTCGTCCTATTTAGACCTTGGTGAGATTTGATTCTGTCAGCCGGAAGGTAGGTTAGTTATAACTATGCGACCATATTTAATAAGCAACCAAATAAGACAGACAATGCTGCAGCTGAATCGTTCACAGTATCCAAGGGTAAGTCTGACGGAAGTTATTAAAGCCAGATATTGATTCGTTATGTATCCATGCACATGGATTGATCACATCGCATATAAGTTCATACGAACTGAATGTTTCCTACGGCGGCACCACTTGGGGCCTTTGTATAGAGCAGAGACTCTTAGCAGCTAAAGGAAAAGCCATTATAAAAATAGCCATTCTCCCCTGTCGCCAATTGATCGAAATTGTCTGCCATAAGAGCATCCTGAAACAAGTTCTCGTAGGTGTCTTCAATGGACCACGAAAGATAACTGTCCAACTGCTGCCCTTCCTGATCTTGCAAGGTAGCCGGTACTTGGTCGTTTGTATTAAAAGGCAGCTGCCCATTCTGTGGAACAAACTGCATACCCAACTTCCAGTGGGCTGGTGCTGAAGTCTGGAACGACTGTGTATCATCAGCCCCAGGTACCTGTGGAGGATGTAAGTTGCGTCGGATATGGACCCTTCCCAAGAGTGGAATAGTCAGAGTCAGATTTTGCGCATAGGCAGTCGCATCATCTTGCTGGAGTAGCCTGGTTAGAGATTGAAGGGTAGCAGCACCTTTCCGGGCAAAGTCAGAGCCAGTAGTGTTGTTTGATCTTTCGGTCATGACCCCGAGCACTCCTGTAACAATGTCATCTATTTTAGGCTTATCAATGCGCAAATTAAAACAATCCATCGGGGTTGGGCTGTGGGAGACGAGGAGAAGAATCACGGTTGCGGTGAATACATGTAGATCCAGCAGTCGGGAAACGAAGACGCCTGGAGGAAGGCTTCGACGGATGACTTGATACCGCTTCGCCAGCAATTCGCACGCTTCCATACAGGCCAGACGACTGTAGAGGGATTCTTCATCAGAGCCCTGTCGCATTGCAAACCGTAAGTTGACCCTCATCATGACACAATGATGGATGAACTGCACCATGTGGCGAGGGTTGATTTGCTCTGTATCTCCAGTCCACCAGGATTTCGGTGTCTGTGATGAAAGCTGTCTGAGCTCTCGGGTGAGCTCCAAGGGAGAGCTTGGGTGCCCAGCATTTACATTATCCAGGTAGGGGATCCTGGCGGCTATCTCCATCAGGTGACCGAGATATACCCGGGGGGTAAGGATGTCTTCAGCAGCGAACGTCTGCAAGACGCATTGGTATCGGCTGGTCTCAGGAGGGAGGTTTATTATCATTGCCAGCAACCTGTCTGCATTGCAGAGGGACTGCCATAGCTGTGCTTTGTGGTGTTGTGTCTCATCCCCGTCTGCTCCGGCAGTTTTGTTGAGCTGGACCGCGTGAAAAGCTCTAGGTAATCCCACCAACTCTGCAATGGCGATAGTGTGACGCAATTGAATCCACACCTTCTGGATGTTCCCTTGAGCTAGTTGACTGGAGTCGCTGAAATTAGACCTGTTCCATGCGGAAACGAGAAGCAGGAAGATACCCACAGTGGAAGAAAACTAGCAGCCAGCCCCAGCGCCTGGACTGTGCCCATCAGTCTATCGTGAGAGAGTATGGTACTCTGAACCGTGTTAGAGACTATACGAGAAAAGTACAGACGCCTCCGGTATCGTCTCTTCAATTCGTCGCGCGAATACCCACGTTCCGGGGAGGTTTGTAGTGCCGTGAGAGCAGTAACAAGCAACCATGAAGCAAGGCGTACCGCATCCACATCTGGCTTGCACATGTCCTCGTAGCTTTCCAACAACTCCTGCTCTGAAGCTACTCCATATGGATCCGGGAACATGTGGCGGATCAGCGGAAGGAAAGCCCATGTCGAGTTGACCATGTGTGATATCTCATTCTTTGACGGAATCAGCTGCTGTAATGCTCGTCTTGCATCGTCCAGCAGACGCGCAGACGCCCGTGCCCTTCGATCTTGTAGCTTCTGGGCTTGCTGCTGGCTATCCAGGCTTAGCCAGTCATTCTGGAAAAGAGAACGCAAATGCGAAGGCTGCTCCGCTACCAGGACCTCTGATGAACTGGAGCCATCATCATCGTCATCGGACGCGCTTGCTCCCAGATTACCCCTGGGTTCAAGGATTTGAGTAGGTCGATGCCCGAGCTCCCGTTCGATGCCATGAACTGCCCTGCTTAGACCGGCTACTTGACATTCCAGCTGGGCTATTCTGTACCGCGATGGTAGTCGTTCTCTCTGGGATCGTCCATGACTCTGTGTCTGCGCAACACACGCCAACCCCCGCTCTTCGCACCGCCTACAAGACTCTGCATCTTCGGCGAGTCGAATGCAACGAACCTTGCGTCGTCTGCCTGTTCTATAGATCAGCATCTATGGTAACGAGAGAGTGACTTGGCCGCTGACGGCGACTCACACTCGGTGCAGCTTTTGGTGCCCTTGCGGACTCCTCGAGACTCTTCTTTTGGCATGATTCAATCGATCCTGTTATCTTCTCAGGGTTCCAGCGATAATTATTGCTTCTAAAAATATGTGAAGGATGCAAGTCTCTTCTGACACCCGGCAGTCGGACATCCTTTTCGTGCGCGGATCATTTCTTCGTCCGGCAGCCGAAGTCAACGCATCTCCAGGCGAATCGCACAGCATTCTCCGTGCCTTTGATGAGCCCCCTGAAAAATCTTATGGCTGAGGACATGGAGATCACCGCAGATGAGAGCCCCTCGCTCATCAGCTCGGCGCAGAATCCCATAATGTCCGTTTCTCCCCGTTTGCGCAGAGGGGATATAAAGGGGCCGACCATGGCCAGGGTGCCCAGGCCTCCCAAAGCGCCAGAATCAGCGTACCCCTTGGAAAAAGCTCGAGGATTCTAGTATATCAGCATGCTGCGGTCTCTCTGGACGCGCTCAGGCGGCCCATACCCTCCTACCACGGCTGGGCTGGGCGGATCCCCAGACAAGATCCCCGACATTCCTGTCTGCGCAGTGTTTCTGAGTCTTTATATCGGATTCGCGGTGACGAACATGGCTATCTTCCAGATAAACCGTCGAAGACAGCACAAGTTCGTCCTCTCCGCCATGCTATTTGGCTTCTGCATGTCGAGAATAGCCACGACGATCCTCCGCATTGCATGGGCAACCAGACAGCACAACATCCGGCTGGCAATGGCAGCGCAGATCTTCGTGAATGCCGGCGTGCTTCTCCTCTACATCATCAATTTAATCCTCGCACAACGGATCCTACGCGCGACACAGCCTCGTGTTGGTTGGCACCCCATCCTACGGATGGGTTGCAGGGTCCTGTATGTCCTCATCGCCGCCGCACTGGCAATTGTTATTACCGGCGTGATCCTTTCATTCTACACCTTGAACACGCATATTCGAACGATCTGCCGGGACCTCCAACTAGCGGCCATCACCTATCTCTTTGTCATTTCCTGTCTTCCATCCCTTCACATCGCCGCAGCAGTTTTGCTGCCAAGGTCGAAAGAAGCGGAAACGTTTGGAGAAGGCAGCATCGCGTCTAAATTGGCCGTCCTTGCGCCAACAACATGTCTGGCGATGTTTATCGCGGGATTCAAATGCGGGACAACCTGGAGTCCTCCACGGCCAATTATCCATCCAGCGTGGTATGATTCGAAGGCGTGCTTTTACATCTTCAATTTCACCTTTGAAATCCTCATTCTCTGCCTCTTTACTTTCAGCCGATTCGACAGGCGGTTTTTCATTCCGAATGGTTCCAAGCAGCCTGGTGATTATACACGGCGAGGGCAAGTGGAGGCCCGGCAGCGACAGGACTCGTTTGCCTTTGCCGATAGAGACAAGTATGTGAGCCCTTGATCATCGGTGAAGTGTCCGGGGCAGGTTTTTGGTTTTTGTTATATCTTTGCATCGGTAAATCAGTGTCTCCTACGGGATTCCAGGATACGACAAAGGTTCTGTTTCCAGAAAGCAGACGGGTTAGAACCGATTGACAGCAGTTGTGTCCTTCATTTCCTCAAATTTAGATCGAATAAACACCTCTTTCGGAGAATTCGGCAGATCCGCGCCAACGACATACCTGGCTTGTTCCTGGTGCTACTGATCTGCGAACGTCTGTGTCGGCAGATTTACTGTGGAAGGCCCCGGTGGAGCATAGCAGGACCATTGATCGACTTTTTATGTTACCGTGGCTCTGGCCTTGGAGTTTGAATGGAAAACCGTCACCGGGGGGAAATCATAGGAGGATTGATTGCATTCCTCTTTGGTAGTAATGCACAACACCAACAACCCCGATGCTTCCCAAACCCGGCGCTGCAATGCCAACGTAGGAGTAATTAATTAATTAACTCATTCTCTCCCCTTGTCTCGCGATCCTCGGTGGCTAAGACCACGTCCCCATCTCCCGTTAATCCGGTGGCACGGACTGCCGAGCTGCCACGTTGTGGATATCCGCGGTTTAAGAAAACTTAACAGCACAATCTTCGCGGGAATACGAATCTTGTTGTATCCCAGTTTCTCTTGTGCTGCGGGGATGGACAGTGTTCGGATAACAGACACAAACTCGCCGTCAAAGGTACTCCCTTGTCAAGACAAAGCACATGGCCAAGCACGTGGATCATGACAATCCTCCGCTCCAGAACGTCGTACGTGGCGTGATAAACGACCGGAAGAACATGATCTAGCTTTTCTAGCGCTGCGTTTGCCGTTGAGCATCCTTTCCTATTGCACTTCCAGTTGGAACTTGGCAGCAATAAATTCGCAAATCATCGATGCAACGGTTTCTGCGCGAAGCGGGTCTTTAGCACCATAACAGTATGTCTGCATTTGAAACAGACAAAAGTACGCAGAATGGGGCGTTATTATTTAAG